>JAJHZJ010000019.1:846391-1255957 GCA_023548195.1 Bettongia penicillata ogilbyi
TACTTCCAAGGGTCTGATCCTGGTTAACTGGGAAGAAAACTGCACCATTAACAGAGATAGAAACTTTAGGATGAGAGCTATTTTTGAGGTTGAGCTCAGTTGAAAGATCTATGTGTTGAAGGATATGCAGGTAGCAATATTGAACATTGGGAAACAAGACTGAATATCTTAGGAAAAGTATACGTATGGGTTATCATCTTCATAAGAGTATTCATTGAAAAGGAGAGTACAGAGGGAATCAACCAATTAACCAGTAATTATCAGGCATTTATTATTTTCTAGGCTTAGGGATGCATCTACAAAGAAGGAAACAATTGCTCTCCTAAGGCACAACCTTGGAAAACACCAATATTTGAAGAATGGGAAGGGGAATGAGGAACCAGCAAATGAAATGAAACAAAGAAATCAGGGGAGAGAGAGAAAGAATAAAACTAATATTTCAGCATAAGTTACGGAAGGCAAAGGAAGAGACTGTCAAGAAAGACACTTTTGCTTTTTTTTCTTTTTCTTTTTCTTCTTTTTTTTTTTAATCTTCCTACCAACCTATAAATTCTGGAGGGTGGGAAATTTCATCTCCTTCAGTGTCAGCCATGTAACTCTGTACACAAAAGAGGCTAATTCAGTTTGTGTTATAATGTTATATATTTCATTGTCCTGAACTGAATTGTGTTGTTTTATTGAGCAGGGATGACTTGGTATCAAATGCCCCAGCATTAAAAGAAAATGAGAATAATAAAAAGCATCATTGTATTTGGATATGGTGATATTAGTGATCTGGAAAGGAGTTGGTATAATAGAATACCTGGCACATGGTAAACCTTAATAAATGCTTATAGACAGATAGATTATAGTGGAGAGAAAGAAAACCAGTTTTCAACAGGGATGAGGAATATCCTCTGAACACAACAGTGAATTGAAGCTGGTCTCTTTAAAGTTACTAGAGATGTTTTAAATACCAAATATATAATGGCTTTTTTGTGTAAGCCTTTTTAACCTCCCTGCAACCTTTGAAACTGATCAATACCTTCTCTATCTGGGTAATTTCTTCTCAGTCTCATAACACTATTGTCTCCTGGTTTTCCTGTTACCTGGCTTTTACCTTACTTTCTACCTGATCTTCATTAATATAATGCCTACTAACTTTTGGGATACCCTCATAACTGTGTTCTGATCATTCATTTCCCCTTCTATATTATCTTAGTGGTGGATCAGCTCCTATGTGGATAATTACAATCTCTGTGTAGATAATTCCCAGATCTATATATGCAATCTTCTCTCTCTTGAGTTCTACCTCTGCTTTATCAACTGATTTTTGGACATCTTCAAATCCCCCATAGGCATCTAAAACAATATGTTTAAAATAGAACTGTCTTTTCCTCAAAATCTTCCCCTTTTACCAAATTCTGAATTATTTTTGACAGAATCACTATCCAATCAGACTCGTAAACTTGGTATCATCCTCAACTCATCACCCATATCCACCCATATATCTATTCTCTTATCAAATGTTCTCTTGTCTGAATTTGCAATATATTTCATTTATGTCCACTCCCCTATTCACACACCCAACAACTTCATATAGGATCTCATCCCCACATAGACAATTACAACAGAATTCCAACTGGTCCTTCTGTGATCATTGCCAGATGCCAAAACTATTTTCCTCATGCACTTAACTGTCACTGCTCAATTCAATAAACTCTACTCACCCCCTATTACCTACAATACTGAATACAAAATCTCTGACTTTTTGTATCTTTCCAATAGTCTTATACTTTACTTCCCACATATACTCTACAATCCAGTTAAACTGGTCTTCTTGTATTCCTCCCACAAGATACTCCATTTATTAACTCCATAATCTCTCTTTCCATACACACACACGCATGCACACACACACACATATTATATACATAGTACATGTGATTGTGTAAACACAGAAGGTGGCACTTGAATTGAGTCTTGAAGGAAGCCAGATAGTCTAAGAGATGGAGGTAAATAGCACCATTTAAGGCACAGAGTAAGGCCAGTTCAAAGACATAGATATGGGATAAACAAAAAAGTCCAATTTTTTTTAAGTATGATAACTTTGAATAGCCTACAATAACAATGAAATTTGAGTGATACCACTGAATCTTTATGATGGCTTTTCCTTTTTTCATATGTTTGAACATTTTTACCTGTTTATGTAGAAGTTCAAGCTCACTAATTGCTATTAATTCTCCTCTTAATCCTGTTACAAAAATGATCTAAGCAGTAAACTAACCTGAACTGAGATTCACATAATTTATAAATAGCATCATTTTAGATTTCTTTGATGAAACAAAAATAACTGATTAAAAAAAATCAAAATATATGATTGTTAGTGGAAATATTTTTCTTGAGAACATTGCACCAAATCCTTCAAGGAGGTTGGTTTGTATTAAACATAAATGGTAAACAAAATTACTGAGAATTTTCTTATTTTACCCCCTCCCCCCGCATTTTGTTTATTCATTGAAACCACTGCAGCATAGTATTAGGAAATCAAATGAACTAATCTGGTGGGAAACTTACAAACAGCTGTAGATTTCTATTAAATAATCCAATTACCCAACCCATTTTATAACAACATAGAAATAGTCAGTTATTATTACTAAAATAAACAGTGCCATCTACTGACTACCTAATTTCATAGGTAAATCTTTGTAATGCATAGAAAAAGCATGCTATTGCATTGTTTTTTTCCTGGGCAGCAATTAGTCCTATAGGATTTTAGATTACCCGTCCTAATTTTAAAAGATAAATGAAATTTAAAAATAAAAATCAAATATATAATTCCAGGAATAAAGACTGAATTTACATTTGTCTAATGCAATTACCTTTGTGCTATAAAATCATTGTCATCAGAATGTAATTTACAAAGCATCCACATACGTTTGCTACTGCATGGAATAAATTCAATAAATATAGCTGCTGTCTTCATTATTATAATGTAATGTAGATAATAATGATGGGTAAAGAAAAACATGCCAGAGTCTTTAGAGAGAAACTTGCAGAAGTGATGAATAAAATCATTAAGAAAATATGCACTATAGACAATCATCAATGTAAATGTTCATGATGCATTAATATTGTAGAATGTATGTGAGAATAAGTACCTTGGGGTAAGACACTCAATCTCTCCAGCCTTCAGTCTCTTCATTATTCGTTAAGTAAATGATCATCAAGTTCCCTGCCAACTCCAAAGCCCATTTAATTTCTGATTCAGTATAAATTAGGAGAAAACAATTATCTCCTTTCCAGTTTGGAAAGACAGTTCAGGAAGTGGGACTGCAAGATATATTTATAGAGATAGAGAGTATTATATTTTGATGTTATAGAGTCAAATTTGGGGAAATCAAACAATGTCTTAGTGAAAGAGTTAGCTTTTACTACTACAACCATATAGTGTCAGTGTGGTTGAGCTGTAAGAGCCCAAGTTCAATTGCTGGTGACAGTGCTAAGGAAATCAGTGCCACTTTCATGCTGAGGGTTGGTTTTAGATAACTTATCAAAAGCTTTGGTAGTTAAGGCCTCTGGGTTGGAATTCCTAAATTGGTCAGTATATTAGATATATTGATAGGAAGAAAAATCAAGTGAAACTTCCCAATGGTAGAACAATTCAGCTCTCAATGGATGAGATATTAACCTGGTCACTTTCCTGAATTTTTCTAGGTTTTAATTCTCCTTTATCACATATACTGTTGGGAAAGCCTAGTATATCAGGCTGTTTTGTAAGCTACTTGAGCTCTCAGGAATAGAATACTCCAAAAAAATGAGCAATGATGATGCTGTCACATGACCAGTGATAACTACTTCCTTGAAAAAATACCTTTTGAGGTCTTCTTATTTTCTCAGGCATTTCCCTGTCAACTATTGTGGAATCCTAGCAGTCAGAGATCATGGTCATCCATCTGTCCATTCATTAGTTCATCATGTATTATTTAATAAGAATCTAATATGTGCCTGTTGCTCTGTTAGGTGCTGGGGATACCAAGGCAAGGCCTAATACCTTCAAAGAGCTAACATTTATAGGGAGAGAAGATGACTGGGAAAAAGATGAATTGAATAGAACAGGTACTCACCCAGATAAGTAACTACCAAGTAATGTAGGGGTCAGGAAAAAAAATAAAATAATCACTAAGGGTTCTAAGAGGTGGTTCTGAGGATGAAGGGCTCTCTAGCAGAAAGAATCTAAGGTTAGGTATCTTATTCAGTGACAGGGAGATAGGGGACAGAATATTGGATATGTAGAAGAACAAGTAGGTCATTTTGGTTAGAATATAAAGTGTGTTGGGGAAAATAATATGAAACAACCCAGAGAAGTAGGTTGGAAGCATATGGTAAAGAATTTAAAACACTGAAGGGATGAGTTGCTGTTTTCAGTCCTCCATGCAATGATGAACCACTGAAGTTTTTTCAGAAGGGAGTGACATAGTCAGAAGTGTTCCCTGGGAATATTGATCTGGTGATTGTGAGGATGTATTGGAGAGGGAGAAATTTTGTGTGATAAGAGACTAATTAGTAGGCTGTTGCAATATCACAGGTGAGAGGGAATAAGGACCTGAATGAAGGTATTTGAGTGCAAAAAATAGGAATAGATGGTGAGAGATTTGACATAAAGCAACAAAATTTGGGCAACTGATTAGATATAGGAGGTGAGTATAACAGGGGACAGCCATAAGAGCTGATCACTTTTAATGGAATATACCCATAAGAAGACTCTAGGGAATTTGCTTAGGGAAATGTGATGACGGGTAATAGAAGTGCTCCTTGGAGAGTTATTGTAGCATTAACGCACACTCTCTCATGGAAAAAATAGGATAAATTTAAAAATTAATCACAGATTAAGAACAGCAGACACCCTGGCAAGAGCATAGGGAGACAAATATCCTTCTTTGCTACAAAAATCTACCGATGGGAAATACTCCATAATGACTTAAGGGAATCATATTCATCAGGAGTAGGGATGGTTGTCTCTGTTTGAAACCTAAGCAGGCCCAGGAGATGCTCATTATGATGCCAGGGAAAGCTAATGCTAACTACTGTTTTAGAGAGAGAAATAACAGATATTTTAGTTAATACTAAGAATAAGTGAAGGCTGGGGCTGTAGAAATCAATTCCTCTATTCTTTTGAAACAGAGAAGGGGAAATAATATTATAGACAGAGATGTGGAACTGAGTCCAAGACCGCTTAATAGCCATGAGCCTTACTGGCGGAGGGGCCCAATTCACTGGTTGCTCTGTCATGTGAGTAGCCATTCTTCATATGTTCTGAGATCACAGTGTAATTCCTTCAAATTCCCACTTGTCTTGTCTGCTTTTTGATAAAGGAGTAGACTAAGGGCTTGAAACAGTGGTAAATCCCTTCAGATAGGAGCTATGATGCTATAATAATAGCAGGTGTGGCGTTGAAATGCATAGCAGAACAGTCTTTGTTTGCACTATTTCCTACTCAATAGTATAAAGAAATCTGTTAACTAATATCTTTTTTGGATCCTGATTTTTATAATCTAATGTATTAATGAACTATTCTAACTTTGGGACATTGGAGAACTTGACTAGGATAACGCTTGCACAGAACCATGAGTCATGTAAACAGGAGGTAATCTGAGGTGGATAGGACAAGTTTGTTTCAGAAGGTGGGATTTGAGCTGAATATTATGGGAAGCCAGCAGGCAGAGGATAGGGAGACAGAGCATTCAAGACATGGGCAACAACCATTGAAAAAGGATGGTAAAAGAGATACAGTGTTGGCTATGAGTAACAAGTATGGGATATGGTGCATGGAGTCGAGAAAAATGTAAGAATGGAAAGGAAAAAAAGGAGCCACGATGTGAGGACTTTAAAGGGCAAACAGCAGGTTTTATAGTTGATCCTTGATATAACAGTCATCGCAGGATACTGAACCCATTCTTAATCCAAGCTTCCATGTACAAATGAATTAAAAAGAAAGGAAAAAGAATTGTAAGTTTTAGGATCCTTTTGGAATCCTTTTAACAAATAAATAAAAGTAATTGATGGCAATTATTTAAAATATTTAAATGCAAATCCTGCTGCTAATGACTTCCATTCTTAAGAAGCTAACATTCTTTGTTTATATCCCAGAATAATTATGACCTCCACCAAAGTTCTATTCCTGTTGGCCTGAGATCTCAGAAGTTATGATAGTAGAGCCAATCTCTGTATTATTAAGCTAGAAAGTCTCAGAGTAGGGGTCCAGCCAGGGACCAGATGTCTTTCTGAGGATGAGGTTCACAGAGTTCGTTGGAGTCTATGACTAGGTTGACCTTCAAGGTGATGATTTTTACCCTTTCCTTTCTCAACTAGGTGCAGAAAGCTATGTAACAGTGCTGGTGGTGCTTTCACTATAAAAGATAATTGATATTTAAAAGAATTAAAGATAGGCAGGATGATACACTGGAAAGAGTATTAGAGTAAGAGAACATGGTTTCACACCTATATGAGACTTCACTTTCATAGCTATTACCTATTTGAAATTGGATAAGCTGAATTTCCTGAATATTAATTTTGTGAGATATAAGATGATGGGTTATAGAAATCTGTCTTGCTCTGCAAGAAAATAGAGGGGATGGGGATAAGAGAAGGAAGTGGTGATAGAAGGGAGGGCAGATTGGGGAAAGAGGTAATCAGAATGCACATTGTCTTGGAGTGAGGGGAGGAGGATAGATGGGGGAGAAAATTTGGAGCTCAAAATCTTGTAGAAGTAAATGTTGAAAACAAAAAATTAATTATTTTTAAGTAAATAAATATTAGCTATGATAAATGAATTAAATATAGTATCAAAAACACTAGATAATATTTGAAAACCTTAAAAGTACTATATATGTTAGTTATTATCATCACCAGAGGAAGCAACTACTATGGAAATGTAGATGCCATAGCCCCCTGTCTACTGAAGGATCAGAAAAAAAGTTCTTATCAAAGTAACTTGGTCCCATAAAATGGTTCAATATCAGAAACTGATATGATTAACTTAGTGGAGATGACATTACAGAAGATGTATTGCAATTTGTTTTGCAGCTGCATACTATAAGCCAAGGGCCTTTTCTATCTGCTTTGCAGCTAAAATGTGTGTCCACCTCATTGGAATGTAAGCTCCTTGGGAGCAGGATCTGCCTTACTTTTCTCTTTGTGTTACAAATGTATAGCTCAGTGCTTTGCACAGAGTAAACACTTGCAAAATACATTTTCATTAACTCAAAGCACTAAAATGAGCCTTCATTTCCTAATCTAAAAAAAGTTAGGGAAGAGAGTTTGGGCTAGATGTTTTCTGGACACCTGTCCAGCTCTAGATCCATGTCCCTATGATAATTTTGATAAAATATTCAGAGGAAGGCTTCTAGTTTTTTGTATAGTATGCAACTGTAAGCACCCCAACATACACAGGGGCCCTGCTATCACAGGTTCTTTGATCTGCATTTACAAAAGGACAGGCAACTTTTGAGGGCTCAACAATCACTTTAATGAAGCACATGTATCACTCACTTAGTTCAGGGGAAAAAGTCAGCTTCTTTAATTTTCAAGAAAATACAGAGAAATCAAAGATCAACAGACATGCTTCCAAATGTCTGACATAAACAATATATACATCATAGATCAACAGACAGATACAACTGCATGACCATAGTTACCAGAGAGGGAAGCACCAATATCTGGGTTTTTAAAGCTGGGAGCTCCTCAGTGGCTTCCCAGAGTCTCATCTGGGCAAACAAACACTTCCAGTCAGTAAGTCCCAATGTAAAACTTCACCATAAGAGTATTTATACAATTTTTAGAGATAAAGGACATCACAACCCTTAAGAAACAGTGCCTCTTTAACAAAAGATGTGGGCCTTCCTACAAATCTTCCCAGGCTCATTAATGGGTATGGAAGATCTTTAATCACATTAAAATAATTAACAATATAAATACACATATTGTTTCTAGTTAAAGAAACTCTTGTTTCTGTACTTTGCTCCTACTAAAGACATTTGTTTCATAAAGATAAGATTCAATCAGAGACACTTGATTATACTAAAAAAAAAAAGACAGTAAAAGATTCTACTTAGATTGCTATTACAGGTGGATCCTCTATAGGATGATTAATAAAAAGATACTGCTAAGAATCAAACAAAAGAAGAAGGGAGATGGGGCTTTTGAATTGCATGACATAACAGTGAAGTCATGAACCTACATCTGAATATGCTTTCATGTTTTATACTCTTGCACAGCATTGCCTTTTTAACTCTGTATGCCTCATTTTTATAGAGATCTTTAAATTCAATAACTCAGATTTTAAGCAATAAACTTACATTTATGTCCATACAGATGGCCCAAATATTTTGTTCATCAATGTCCTTGTTCTATATGATAAACAACCTAACTTTAAGTGCATTAAATTTTCTTTAATGATAATATTTGACAGCCTGTTGCCTGGATTATATGCATATAGAAAATTAGGAGAATGGAGACGTACAACTAATTGCTCTTCCTTTCTACTTGGCTTCTTCATATCACACAAGGGATTAAAAAATAAAACAGTTAAATTCTTAACCTATGAAACAAAATGCAATCATTTAGAAGTTAGGACTTAAAAGAGTGGAAATAATTTTTTTTTTCTTTTCTTATGTATTATGGATATCATGTCCACACATTGTAAAGTGTTTCTCTTTCCAGACCAATACAGAGAAGTTGAACTGGATTATTTTTTATCTCAAAGTTCTACAAACTAGAAATTATATTTCCACATTTTGACTCAGTAATACCACAACTAGGTCAATTTCTCACAGACATCAGTCTCCTTCAATTTAGCAATGTAGTATTGAAAAATAATAAGCACATTCATTTATATGGATTTTATAGACTTTGAACTCATTAATGGATTTTTCCTCTGGTCCTCGTTCTTGACCTCATTGTCTATGAGGTTTCCTTCAATCCGAACACTTCTTTCTTGCATTGTTCAGTGATCAGAAGCATTATATTAAGTTTCACATTCCACAGTTTAGGAGAAATATTAATAAAGTGAACATGCCAATCAGGGTAGTGAAGGATTTTGAGACTTATCACCTTAAGGAAATTTGAAGGAAATTGTGAACTTCTCAAGAGAAAAAAAGATTCAGAAGAGGCATGATAGATGTCTTCAAGTATTCAACAGACTGTCACTCAAAAAAAATATGGTAGAATTGTGCTACATGGACCTGGAGTACAAAACCAGGAGTAGTCAATGGAAAGAGTCATGTAGACTTAATATCAGGGGAGAAAACAGTCGATAACAATTAGAATTATTGAAAAGTAGATTGAATTATTGGTAAAGGTAGTAAATTTCTTCTTAATCAGAGATTTTTAAGTAAAGGCTATCACTTTTAGTGTATGACAGAGAAGGGAATTTGTGTTCATTCCCCTGACATCATGTATGATCCTGAAACTCTTTATATTTAAATAAGTGTATATCTCAATTCTAGCAAATTTAAGGATGGTAATATAAATTAGTTCAATATACTCAATTGAAAATGAAATATTATTGTTCCATATGTTCTTTTCAGTGATTATTTTATAATCCATCCATGCCTGCCTGTTTTATGCCATTCTCACCCAAGATACTCTAATATGTTTGCTATAGGACATACTCAGTAGACTTGAGATTTTCTTTGCTTTCTTCTGACATCTCAACGATATGGAAAATTCAGACTGGCCTCCAATCATTGACCATGTACTCAGACAATGTTGTTGTTTTTTTCTATCATTTCTTTTACTGGTAATTTATTTTTTATCTTTTACCCTTTTTTGAAATTGCTCCTTTGTTATATATTGAAGGCTGCTCACACCCATCATAAAATCTTGTTTCTTTTTTCTCATAGCTAGCTATAAAATACTAGTATTTTATGCAATTAACAACATGTTCAGTTCTCCACGCAAGAAAAATCCAGTATATGAAGAATATATTTTGACTATATGATGACACTTAGTTGGGTGAGCAAACTATAGAACTTGTCTGTTAGTTTAAAAATAAAAATACAAATAATAAGGGACAGAAAGGATAATTATAAATAATGATTTGGGAACATAATTAAACAGGAGGGTAGTGGGGAAGCTTAGTGAATAGCCTTCAGGAAATTGAAAAAAAATGTTTTATATACATATGTGTATACATACATATATGCCTCTGTTTATATATGCATTCATATATACATACATATACATGTGTATATGTATGTATACACACATGTGTATGTGTGTGCATATATATATATATATATGCATTATATATATACACAAACACACACACATACATATAAGCATGGTTGACTTTCATCCCATCCTCGCAGGCTTGTGTCTAGGCTATTATATCTCCCCTTACTCCCTCAGTATTCTCAGGAACTGAGGAGTTCAGAGTTGTCTCTTTTTCTTTTCCATTGTCCTGTGCCTCCACCAGCCATTTCCTACCATTTTAGGGATAAAATAACTAGCACTCCAGCTTCATATAACCACTTAATGTTAGATTTTATATTTATAGTTTATATTCAGGAACAAATATACACATTTCCCCCAAATAGCTTGGGGGTACAATTCATACACATACACACACACACACACACACACACTCACATGAATGCACACATAACATCTTGGTCCCTGGGGAATAGTTAAATGAACCTCATAACTTAGATTTTTTTATCATTGTTGTTTTGTTTTGCTTCGTTTTTCTACCAAGATCAAGACCAAAGCTCACATCATTGCTAAGTTACACTATGTTGGACTACTATGTACCAGACATTATGCTAAGCATTTTTACAAATATCATTTTTTTGACCCTTCCAACATCCCTGAGAAGCGCGTGATATTAACACCTCCATTTTATAGTTGAAAAAACTGGGGAAAATAGAGGTTACATGACTTGCCCCAGGGTCATAAATCAATTAAGCATTTATTGTCAGATTTGAACTCAGATTTTCTTAACTTTAGGCACAATGCACTATCTAATATGTTCCAGCTGTAGCTATGTATGCATGTACATAGACATACCTCAGGGTAAACATATATATATATATATATGTATATAAACACTATACTATATACACTATGTATGCATTGCCTACATGTACAATACACACATATGAATATGTATATTATGTGCACATTTAGATATACTGTGCATATATTGTGTTGTGTGCAATATGTGCCCATTATGTATATATTTGAATAAAATATTATGGATATATTAATTTAAGCATAAATTTTATTTTTTCTATAAGAAATATTTTCTCAATAAATGGACAAATACTGAAAAAGTCTCTATTCTTATTTCTAAAGATGCTTTCATTATTCAAAGAACCACATTAAGCAGTCTGCTAACAGATTTACAAAGTGAGAAATATATCACCCAAATCTATTTCTAAAAGGTGTGTTTTTACTTACATATTTAGAATGTAGTAGTTGAAGAAGTTTCCCTCAGGGAAGTTAAAGAATAGATTTTCAAACCTCAGAAAGAACAAACAAAGACACAGGTTATGAGAGAGCACTTACAATGTGAAAGTGCTTTGCTGCTTTTAAAGTGGAAGAGTTTTAACTGCCAACAGAGAAAAAAATGTCTTTGGAGACAAGTTCAGAGTAGGAGCTTAAGGAGATATCTGTCATAGTCACAACGCTATAACCCTGAAGCTGAAAAGAAAAGGTAGGAAGTCATCTTTACTTAGTAACAGAGTACTGGGCTTGGAGTTCAAGTCCTGGATACTAGCTTATGCAATCTGCTTAACATCTCTGAGACACATTTCCTAATTTGTAAAATGGAGATACTAATAATATTTAATCAACAGTAAAGGGAAGCAAATATAGTACCTCAATTGTAATGTATAGGATTTATTAACATTAAAGTGCTAGTATTATTATAGGAAAACACAATACAGTGAATGAGGTGGTAGATTAGAATAGCACCCTAATGGAAATTTCATCTCTGATTTATTAGTAGGGTGACTTGTCAGTCATTTAACATCTTTAGCTCTCATTTTCCTCATTCATTGAAACATGTATTAGATAGCTACAGTGTTATAGATAGGGTGTTAGGCAGCTATTACTGGGGAATGCAATGACAAAAACAACACAGTAGCAGCCCTTAAGCATCTTATGCCCTGTAACATGGAAATAAAACCATTATGGTGAATTACTGTGAAACTCAAGTGGGGTAATTTATATTAAATATCTTATAAAATTTAATATAATACATAAATACAACTTAGATGATCTACAATTATTATTACTTTGACTGATAAAAGTTATAAAATGTGTGGCAGAATCTAAGTTTCAACTCTCTGGCTTGGAAGGGTCTTCATAAGTCATTTGCTTCAACTTATCCTTAACAAATTTGCATCTGCATTCAAAGTCATCAAGACTGAATGAGGAGAGTCCACCACTATCTGGGGTAGTCTATGCCAGTTTTGGAGAGCTCCAATTATTTGGAAGTTTTGTTTTTTTTTCTTACCCTAAACATAATTAAAATGGACACACCCTTTGACCTAGAAATACCACTCACTACCAAGACTACATATCAAAGAGATCAAAGAGGAAAATGAGAAACATGTATGAAAATATTTATAGCAACTCTGTGGGATATACGTCAATGGAGAAGATGATGAAGAGAGGGTCTAGGACAATACTTTGGGATAGAATCAAAACTATATGCAAAATACAGATGATGTTTGGCCATTTTTGAAGAGAGCCAATGGCATCACACTGTTGAGGGAAAAATAATGGATGATGGGTGATGGCTCGAACTGAAATTGAGTGAGGCAGAGTTGTACAAAGACACCATTCTCTCTTGCAAAATCATCAAAGTCCAGTGGCAGGATAAAAGTAAAGATGACTGGTAATGGACAGGCATAGAGTGCCAAGCAGAGACCACTGGCATCTTAAATGCGTAACTAAGCTCTAAGCACTCCACATGGTATTCTTCAGACTCCTTTACGGTCATTGCAACCAAGTGTTCTCATCTACCTATTCCCATGAGGGAATCCACATCCAAACTTATTATTAAGATCTTAACTGTTTAATTCAATAGATTTCTCTATTCTAAGTACACATTTTGCTTGACTTACCTAAAATTTTTTACTCCCTTCCCTTCCCTTTCAAATTACCCTGGTGATCACATCAGTTCCCAAGGCTTCAGTTAATATCTCTATGTAGATGATTCCCAAGTGTATATATCTACTTCTCCTGAACTATAGTCTCTCACTGATAACTGCCTCCCAAATATGTCTCCTCTGTTGTCCCAATGGCATTTTCAACTCTATGTCCAAAACAGACTTCATTATATTACTCATCAGTTCATCTTTCCTCTAGATTTTCCTATCTCTGTTCAGTACAGTTTAACTAATCAATCAGGTTTATGTCATTGGAGTCCTCTCTTTTTTTCTCCCTCTCCATTGCTCATCATGCTAATTAGTTTCCTAATCTTATCAATTTTACCATCCTGAGATCTCCCATGCCCATCTCATTGTCTCTACTTACGCAGCCTTCAGGCTATTTAAGGCTTCATTGCCTGAACTATTAAACAGCCTCTGAATTGTTTCTAGCTACCCCCCTCCATACACACCTCTAATCCATCCTTCATGACATTACTATAGTGATATACTCAAAATACAGATCTACTCATGACATCTTATGTAAAAATCTTCATTGACACAATATTGCCTCCAAGATAAAACATGAAATCCTTATGCTGGCAGTTAAAGCCCTTTACAGAATGGCTGTCAACTACCTTTCCGGTCTTCTGTTACTTGTTTTCATACATTTCCTTATGATCTTCCATTGCTCCCTCCATACTTTCACACAAGTGATTCCCACCCCTGTTCAGAATGCATTTCTAATAAAAGAGAAAAAAACTAAACAGTCTCTATCCATTAGAAGCTTCCATATTACTGAATGGATGGAGGTTGGTACATGTCCATAGATAAATAAACAAAAGTGAGTAATGAGAAGGACCTTATTACAGTCTGTTCTCCTCTTCCTATTCTTATTATATCCTTAAGATAGGATTGATGTGTTGTAGAAAAGTGCTTCAATTTTTTATATAAAATGTATCAGAAAAAAAGGTCCTCTGAAAAAATGTAGAACGTTTGAAATAAACTTGAGTGTTAGTGAGATGAAATTTCTAATCCAAAACTACTTTTGATTTATATGATCACTTTACTTTATATGAGAATATGATTCAAGTTGAATCTATTTAGATTCAACCCTAGCAAGTCAGGACCATAAATTTAAGCCCATCAAGTTCATTAGAAGCTGTCTTCAGGCAAAGGAGAGAAAAAAAGAGGGGGCCATGACACTGGCATCCCAGCCCTGAAGGCACATATGATGAATCAGGTTGATGGGATGTTTTGACCATCTTACAATAAGCCTTGCTTATCTGGTCATGGTCTCAGCTTCAACAGGACCAGCTTATTCCAAGAATTTAACTCTACTTGATAAAAGACTCCATGACAGACCAGTCCTATGTAACTGTCAGTTTTTAGTGATAATCATATTCATGCTATTCCTTTTCTGAGATCACCTGATCAGATTGCTGCCATCCATTTATCTTGCAGACAACTGTAATAATTCACAAAAATTTATGTTACTTCTTATGTGACATTTTCTGATGACAGATATAAAATAGTGAGATATTTTTGAGCCATACATTTGACAGTGGGTGGCTAATTACTATCACTAATATTTCACAGATCTCAGGAGATGGGGGGTGTATCCCTAAGGGCATATTAATATGGAATTCTATAACAATATGTTTAATGAAAGATCACTTTTCAGCCTTCATGAAGCTATGAGAGCAACTGAAATTTAGGAAGATTTAGCAGCCGTAACACATTGGCAAAGTTATTTTAAAATTAACTTTTTCACACACATAGGCCAATTTAAGGTCACCTAAAACAGGTTGCCAACTAACAGATGCATGGCAGTGATAGATAGAAATTGATTCTTTAGTACAAAGTATTGTGCCTGTATCATTTAACCCATTTTCTCAAGCCATTATCTAGAGAGAATGCCTAAGAAATGTCAATAAAAGTAGTGTAAAATAAGTTGTACAAAGTGTTTCCCATGGGATCCATCCCTCAGGGCTCCTTTTACAACTGAAAAATCACAGGTTTCCAAAAAGAGCACTCAATTTTCAGGTAGGAAATCCTAGTTTCAAATACTGCCACCAAATATCAACTTCCTGCTTGATTCTGGAAAACTTAATGTTTCTTAGGTTCACTTTCCTCATATGTAAGTAATGAGTGAAAGGACATATATAAAGAACTTTTCAAAGTTAAAGGGATCTATAAATGCCAGCTAATCATAATTATAAATCACTAATAATAAGATTAGACATATGACAGGAAAATGCATGAAAGTCAAAGAATAAGAATCTACAGCAAGAAAAGATTACAGATGTCATCTTGTCAAATAAGTTCATTTTAAAAGTGAGAAAACTAAGGTATTAAGAAAATAAATTTTTTGATGTTTATTCACTGTATCAGTGGCCAACCCAATACTTAGATTATCTTTGGAACCTCGATCAATGTTGTACTGTTTCTACTACACCAAACCATTCAGCCATTCTTCTAATGTGTATTCATTCCCACACTATTATCCTTGAACACTTTTAAAGCATTAAATGAGATTTGTATTAAATACCTACTTAAAGTGTCATTCAAATGAAGTCTATTACTAAGAATTAGTGTCATGAACATATGCATATTTCTATTGCCAAAAATTTTCTAAAGTTTTTTTCTTTCACATTCTTTATGCACGAGTTTTTAAACATGGACTTGAAAACACTGAGCAAAAATTTTCTTAGAGAACTATTTACACAATTTTAAAGTACATGTTTAAGCATTCACATGGTTTATAGCTTGTCTATTTATGATTTCTGATTATATATATTATATATATATATATATATATACACATATAGTTTTCATCTTCATACATGTAGCTTCTGGATGGCATATAGAGAGTAAACTAAATACTTTATAATGCTTTCACTTCACTAACACAAGTCAATTTTCTGTCATTTAAACTATTTATTTCTAAAAACAAGTCAAAGAAAAAAAAACACAAATTAAGAGTTAAGGTAAAGAAACCAAATTCAGACTACAAAGAAGAAACTAGTGCTGCCCGACAAGGATAAAAACACATACTTTTCCTTATACTTCCAAACACATACTTTTACTTATACTTCCTATGTATATTATTATAATCATTCTTACAAGGAAGTATTGCAAAACAATCTCTGTTAGACAAGGTATAATCTAATAATGCATAGCCAATTTTACCTGTGTATTCAAATATATCTACTGCAGGATCAGGTATTAAGGAATGATTCAGTCACCCACATCCCCTTTGCTTGCATTCCGAATCATTCACAAGCCCATCACCTACAAATCATGCTGATTGGGATTGTTTTGGAGAGTATGCCTAAACTTTGGTCTTTCACATAGTTGAGGGAATGTGCCAAGTTCTCTAATAAAATGTCCTTTAGTGCTAGTTAATTATGGTATAATAGGGAGAAGACTTTGCTCCAGAGTGGAATTTATTAGACTACTGTCAGAGGAATGTAAACATAGATCATAAAGATTAAGATGTCAAATGTTTCAGTCATATCCAATTTTGCTGGCTGTCTGTGGATATGCTTTAACTATACTTGACATGGGCTTATTCCTACGTAAGGGGAAACAAGGCAGCACTATGGTGAGGGTCACTAAATGGTTGGTACCTCCAAACTGTCCCATGTGATTCATATTACAGGACCTTTCTGACACTCCATCTTAAAACTCAATCATCTAACATAGATCAAGGAAAATAGTACAAGAATGAATACTTACAATGGAGAACAAGGCCAGGATGAACTGGGTTTAAATCACAAGACTCTTTCCAATGGATCTATAACAAAGGCCATATTATTTATTCTGAATGGTCACTTTTTAAATTCATCTTGCTTGTCTTTTATCATTTTATCCTTAGTTCCTGATACCTACCTTGTACTTTTTTTGGTTGGAAGGAAGGTTGGGGGTAGCGAGAGAGGATTCTCTGAATCTGGAATTTCATTGGAATAAGGAATTCTTCATATAAAATGCCTCCTCAGATAATTTCTGCAAAACTCTTGAAATCTGATTTTAGAGAGTTTCTTGGGGCAGAAAAGTTTAATAACTTTCCTCATCATAAAAAGGGCATCCTGGTGTCAAGAGTAGCCCTTTATCACCAACATTTTGCACTTGGTAATACTGTGTTTCTTTAATTGAATTGTTTTAATCAGAGGGCTAAGGCTCTCCGCCTACCACGATTAGCTCATTAGCACAGATTCTTTTATCAGATTAGGAAGTTGCTGCCTCTTAATCACAAAGTAGAATCCTGAGAGAACTGGACAGATTAGTTTTGAGCATGTGGTGTTCCTTGCAATGCAAAGCATCCCAAGTATTAGGTCAATTCTGACACAGGAATAACTCAAGGAGAACATGACCTTCCATACAATCCTTTGAGAATTTCTAATTTGATAGATAGATAGATAGATAGATAGATAGATAGATAGATAGATATAGATATGTATACAGATATGTATGTGTGTGAACTCATCTTTCTGAATTCAAATCTGACCTCAAACCCTTATTAGCTCTGTGACTTTGGGCAAATTAATACATTTTATAATTCCATCATTTCCATAGCAACCACCTTCAACTCATCTGTTCTGTCATACAAATTGCTTTCTTTTTAAGAGATACTAGCTTCTAGAGTCTAGACAGCAATTTAAAGATACTGTGTAGAATTTTGTAGGTGATTTAAATAATTTTCAAGGGGAACTTGACTACATAAATTTTGCTCTTAGCTATCTTTATGCCCAGTTCCTATCATTCCGATAAGGATTCCATGTATAGTCATTGCCTAGGTTAGACCCCCCATTAAAGTTTGACTGTCCGTACTTTATAGTATATTTGCTTTCCTTTTATTTATAACTCTCACATTTCACATTCAGACAGGGGTTCTAAACCTTTCTTGGTAGCAGTCTGTGAAGTCATTGGACCACTTTTCAAAATAATGGTTTTTTTTTTTAAATTCAACATCAAAAGAAATACATAATTTTGAATATAGGTAAGTAACAATAAGTATATATTTTTCCAAATCAAACATACAAACCTTTTGAAATCTTTCCATAGACCTAATGGTTCGTGAAATCCAAATTAAAGACCCCTTCACTATGACAAAAAATATAACAAATACTTTCATTCATTATCAATTAACCTTTCTTTTTGCAGATATTAGTGTATAAAACTTAACGTTTTTGCTCTTCAGAATTTAGAAGCCTATGATTTATTCACACACATTGAGAATGCCTTTATAATATAATATTTTGAATGTATTTGAAAAGGTAAATTATCAATATTTTAGAATTAGAATTCATTACAATACTAATACACACAGGCATAACTATAAAACAGGACACATATTTGTGCTGCAATTTGATTTACTCACAACCTAAGCAATAGCTGTTTCACAGGTAAATTTCAGTGAGATAAAGTATGTATGAATACATTTGTATGTGTATATTTGTGTTTGCATTTGTATATGTACGTAAATATTAATGACTGATTTATCTTGTTTTTTTTCCACTTTCTACCATTTTTATGTATACCTTCATGATTACTCCTGACAAAAGGATTAACAATATGGTCAAATTCTACAGTTGGAAGTAATGGGCGAAGTCTTATATTCCAACCCTCTGCCCCTCCACAGTTCCATGTCAGGCAGTTGTCTGACTTGTGTCTGACTACTTTGAGCAATTGGGGATTACTTCATTTTGATTTAAGTACTAGAAAAATCTTTCTTTTATTTAACTGACAGGTCCTTCTAATTTCCATTCATCTTTTCTGTTCTCTAGAGCTAAACAAAATAAGTCTAAAATCTCTTCCTACTTCCATATAATAGCCTTTCAAATATTTGAAAAAATTACTATTATCCCTCCCACCTCCACTAAGTTTTCTCTGGTCTAATTATTCCTAGGTCTTTTAGGTAATGTTTACATGACATGATTTCAAGTATTCTTATTGTCTTCATTACTCTATTTTGAAATGTGTTCATTCTCTAACGTATCAATGTCCCATCTGAAATGCAGGATCCAGAACTGACCACAGTATTTTAGCTGTGGTATGGCCAACACAAGCAGTATTGAAACTGACATTGAAACTATTGCTTCCCATATTCTAGACTCTATGGTTCCATAACTATCATTTTTTCTTTATAAAATTAAATTTTCATAAAACATGATATATGTGAATATATGAGTATAAAGTTCTATTTAAAATCACCCACAGTGTAAGACTTTCCAATTTACCTGAAAGTGTTACCTTTTTCTGGCATAATCAGCCTTTTTAATTGCTACATGGTTGCCAGGTGTGGCTGTTGTTTAAATTGACTTGGAAATGACCTTTGTGGGTTCCCCGAGTAAAGGAGTATTTTCCTTTTTCTCTAGCAACACTCCCACACATTTTCATTTCTTTCCCTGGAACAAGATTTTAATTGTGCTACCTTACAGACTCACAACAAGGAGATCACAATGAAAAATAGTGCTCTATAAATACCATAAGAAATCTTTGTTGTTTCTGTAGGGACCCAAGGCTCATGAAATTCCCTTAGAAGTCTGATTTCCATTTACAGTTTTTACAGGAATATGGCCAGATATCACAGATGGTTACCAACAGGCAATAACCCTTTCCAGAAAGTCAAGACTTAAAACAATCATTGAAAAGAAGAGACAACAGATGTAAGGGTTGTCCTAGGCCAAATTACATTTCATTTAAAAGCTTGTTATGAATGGACTCCTAGACATCTATATAGCTGTATTTACTTTTTTTTTCCTATGTAGAAGGATACCCCAAGTTACCTTAGAAAGGTAATTCCTATGGAGAAACCAGATTTTGCAACAATGCAGGAAAACTTCTGGCCTTTTCTCAACAGTTCTTACTTCTGAAGATGGCATCTGTTACTGTATTGTAAACTGTAGGGGGTAAAATTTCAACACATTACACATGGTGCTAGCCACATGATTCTGATTACCATTAATGAGAGGAGCATGGCTAAAACATACTTTTGAAGCCATAAACACAGGAAAAATGTTGCCTGCAGAGAAAAAAATAAATTACTAAACTTGATTATCAAGAAATTCATGAAATTTTACATCACATTTAGTATGTACAGTAATTGCTAGTTGAGACTCCAAGTCCTATTGATCCTTCTTTTGCACATGGTAGGAACTTAAGCAAGCTTAAACAAACACCTGCTGAATTGCATTAGCCATCTCACAAATATTGCCATGTTTCCTACTTATAACCACATTAATTTATCTACATGTTGCTACATGCTTAGATTCTGCCCTTGGGTAGACCACAATTTAATGGAGGGGACAACATGCCAACAAATATATGGGTGTGTGTGTGTGTGTGTGTATGTGTGTGTGTGTGTATGTATATATGTATATATATATACATATATACATATATATATATATATCAAGCTTTATCAGGATAAAGAGGAAATAATTAAAAGAGTAATGGCACTAAAATTAACAAACGGTTGGAAAAGTCTTCCAATAAAAGATGAGATTTTTGGTAGGACATAAAGGAAGACAGGGAAGTCAGTATGTAGAGTTGAGGAGGGCTAGTTTTCCGGGAGTCAGAGACAACCAAAGAGAATGCTCAGAACCATGGTTATCCATGGTTCCTATGCAGGGAACAATGAGATTCCCAATCATGTAACTCAACAAAACTTCGGGGTAAAGGAAAGCTAAGGAAGGAGTCTAGGCATTAATGGAAGCAAATGGAATACAAAGTGAGGATTGAATCCCAGAGGCAGAACATTTGGAACACAAAGAAGAGTCTTATAAGAATAAATAAAAACCTCAAAATGAAAAATGTGCGTATAAGCCTCATTAACAACTTGTTCAGAATTGGAACATAAAAACAAAGCCATTGAAATGAATTGTTGGGATTAAAAGAGTCATAAATTAGTGTGTTCCAATAAAATTTTAAAAAAAGAAAAAGGGAAATTAAAAGGAGCAGTAGACGTCCCTTTTTAAATGAGTAGAATTTCTAAAAGAAAGAATGACAGATTTGGAACCACAAAATATGGAACTGGAGAAAATTGGACAAAAAAGAGACAAAAAAATATTGGTAGAAGACTTTGATGTTTTGGGTTGTTAGTTTATATCTTATGTTGCTATATCATCTTCATTTTAAAATACATTCTTACCCTCTCCTCTACATATAAAAGTTGAATTTGAAAGTTGGCAAGGACCTTCGCAATCCTTTCATCCAAGCCAATCACAGAAACAAACTCCACTATAACATACTCAACATACAGTTATCCAGCCTTTGTTTGAAAACTTCCAAGAAAAATCAACCAAATACCTCCTATTATTCACGATTTGACAAAAACTACGGTGAAACCTGGAAAATAGTATGGCAGAAACTAGGGATAGACCAACATTTCATGCCGTATACCAAGATAAGGCCAAATGTGTACATTATTTAAACATAAATGAAAAACAGAAGAGCATGTACTACTTTACCCATCAGATCTATGAAGAATGGAACAATCTGTCACCAACTAAAAGACAGAGAACATTATGAAGTGTGAAATGAATAATTTTAATTACATTAAATTTAAAAGGTTTATACCCAAACAAAGCTAATGCAATCAAACTTAGAAGAGGAACAAAAAACTAGGAAACAATTTTATAGCCCATGTCTCTGATAAAGTTCTCATTTCTAAAATATATGGAGAACTCAGATTTATAAGAATCTGAATGATAAATGGCCAAAGGATATGAACAGGCAAATTTCAGAGGAAGAACTTAAAGCTATCAATAGTCATAAGAAAAAAATTCTCTAAACCATTATTGATTAAAGAAATAGAAATTAAAACAACACTGAAGTAGTACCTCCCACCTATTGGATTGGCAAATATTAGAGAAAAAGGAAAATGATAAATATTTTAGCAGTTGTAGGGGGAAATGATATACTAATATATTGCTGGTGGAGTTTTGAACTGATCCATTCATTCTAGAGAGCATTTTGTAACTATAAATCTGTGCATACCTTTTGATCCAGCAATACCAGTACTAGGTCTGTATCCCAAAGAAATCATAAATAAAAGGAAAAGGAGTCACGTGAGCAAAAATATTTAAGGTAGCTCTTTTTGTGGTGGCAAAGAATTGGAATTTGAGGGGATGCCCATTAACTGGGGATGGCTGAACAAATTGTTGTGTATGAATGTAATGGAATAGTATGGCTCTATAAGACAAGATGAACAGGTAGTTAAAAAAAAAATACTTGGAAAGATTGACCTAACCTGATGCTGAGTGAAGTGAGAAGAACCAAGAAAACATTGTCCACAGTAACAGCAACATTGTACAATGACCAACTTTGATAGATTTCGTTCTTCTCAGCAATAAAAACAATGCTCCAAGTCAATTTCAAAAGAGTCATGCTAGAAAATGAGAAAAAAAAAAACAAAACAAACTATGGAGTGTGTATGCAGATTGAAACATACTACTTTCTCTTTTTTTCCCCCAAAACAATATAGACTAGGTTTCTACAAGTTACCCCAAGTTCATGAAAACTCTCAATAATTAAGGCACAAAATTCTACTATCACAATAATTTCCCTAAAATATGATTTTTAAAATTATTCCAATAATCACTTATTTCTCTACTTGAATTGCATAGATTTGACCTTGTAGGTTCTCCATTTAAAATGTAATTTTAAATCAATCTCTGTAAATATGAAAAATATGGGTTCTATCCAAATTCTGGAAAAAATGCAGAAATTCTTTTTTTAATATAATTTTGACAGTTTTTCAGCAAACAACACTAGTGTATAAAACTGCCTAAGAACAGAGGATGTGCACTGAAATAAACAGCTTGCTCCTCTTATTTCCCTGTCACATCTTAAAATACTCCTTAAGGCAAAAGATATTGATGCAGCATTCAAAGATAAAGTATATAGCATGTACTAGATTAATGAAATAAAGCAAATTTAATAACAGAAAAACTCTCTTATTATCAGATGAAAGTGACAGTTATTAGAATAATATAGTATAGCTATTCAATTGAAGAAAAACCATACCATAAATCGCTAGTTTTTGCCTCTAGCATTTGTTGGATCAGACTCCAAGAACTCCTCAGAAAATTTAAAATCCTTTAATGCAAAGAAATGACCACACAGGAACTATTATTCTTGCCATGCTGTCTAAGCTGTAGATAACCTCAGGGAAAATAAAATAATGGATTGCTGAGTTAAGTGACATCCACATTTTAAGTACTGCTAGGTCTAGTGATTTGTTTTGCATTTACCATGTTACTTTGCAGGAACTGAAGTGAAAACCAATTAGAAATTAAATCAATTTTAATGAATGTTTATTTTGTCCTTTTAAAGACAATATTACAATATTTTCTTCCTGAGAGTGTTACTTCATAATAATACTTAAGTGCATTGAGGAATCTATGATTTCATTGATGGAGTAGATTTTTCCATTCTCCATTCTAATAACCAAGTTCTGTGCAACTCTTCCCTATATTATAACTGAAATTTTCTACAGAGAATCTGACTTGCATATTGAAGGCTTTCCTTGAATTTGCCTAGAACCTAGAGGGCACCAGTATGCCATTGTTTTTCTCTCTCATACTCGATTGGCCCACTGCCTTTGCCCACTGTAGAAGATACCACAATTTAAAACTGCTCTAAGATTTTTGAGGTGTACTGCATGTATTTTTAATGTCCTTTATGCCAATTTAAAGGAAAATATCTTGGGCAACATGCCAAGGCCTACTTGTTGGCAGCGTACTTGGTGGCATAATAGGGCTACCAGTCCTGAACTTAGTTACCCTACAAGAATTTTATTCTAATAGCACTTAATCTAAAACAAGTCAAACATACTAATCAGAATACACTTTTTAATCTACTTATATGACAAAAAGTAACTGCATGGTGAAAAATTAGGATTTTAATAGAACTTTGATATCAATATTTTCATATGCTATAAATATCAGTTTTAGGTCGTCACCATCATCGATATCTATCGAGTGCTCAAAATTTACAGAATCATAGCATTGTCATCCATATGATACTATTATTGTCTGTAGAGGTAGGTGAAAATTTCTAATCTAATAAATACTTCAGAGGGTTGATATATTATCTTTTGAACATATATGAAAAGTTGATCTAGGACTAATACTAAGAAGATAATATTCTCTCCTACTGGCTTCTAGAAAGTAATTTAAGTTTACATTTTATAGAACTTCACAGCACTCTGTGAGTGTGTATGTTTGTGTGTGTGTGTGAGCGTGTAAGTATGTGTATGTGTGGCGGGGTGACATTTCATCAGCTAAATAAACCAAAAAAAAACCTCATATTGTTTCTTGCTACACGATAATTTCATTCTCTGGGGCTTGAAAAATTGCATGTGATCCCATCATTGTTAAACTGCTTACTATGAATCCACAACTGAACAGTTCCTTGTTTACATAATCAAGGACAAATAAGACTGTCTTCTTCAACTTAGGTATTTTCCTTAAAACAGATGGAGAGGGAGACAGACAGACAGAGAGATAAACAGATAGATAGATGATAGATACATAGAAAGATACATAGATACATAGATATATAGATACATAGATAGACACACAAAATATATATTATATACAAAACACACACATAACTGCTTCCCAAAAGATGGGAGAAATATTACTATTAAGTCAATTTTTTCATATATGTTTTAAAGAAACTATTTCAATCTACTATTGATTACTAATGTCCATTTCTGCACTCATGCCAAGGATGTTATGAAGAGGTCCCTTATTCAAGTAGTGTTTAGACTGGATAATTTCCAAGATACTTTCCAGTTCTGAATTTATGAGTAAGAAAAGACCTCAAAAGTTCCCAGCAATGCAAGGACCTAAAACAATTCCCAAAAGACTCTTGAAGCAAAATGCCATTCACATCCAAAGAAAGAACTATGGAACTGGAATGCAGAATGAAGCAGATTATTTTCTCTTGTGTTATGCTTTGTTTTGTTTGAGTTTTCTCCTGGTTTCTCCTATTCATTTTAATTCTTCTATGCAACATGACTTATGTGAAAATGTATTTTATAAGAAAGTATGTGTAGAACCCATATAAGATTTCTGCCATCTCGGAAGGGAGGGTGGAGGGAGGGAGAGAAAATCCAAGATTTATGGAAGTGATTGTAAAAAACTGAAAACAAATACATTTAACAATAATAAAAAAGTACTCTCCTCCAACCTCTTCAAAAACTCTTACTTTACTTATAAGGAAGCTGAAGTCCAGAATGTCCCTGTGACCAGGGTCCCAGAGGAAGTAAACATCCCAGTGCTTCTGACTTTAAATCCAGTGGGCTTTCTGTAATACTCCTCTGTCCTCTTCAATGATTATATTAATCATTGTTTGTGGAGAATTTGTTCCAGGGAAGAAGTCAGGCTAAAGCCCTATTCATTAGTTATACCAGGAAGCGAGAAACAAATGAATTCACTGCTACTTCTCACACTCCAAACTCCTATTGTACTTACTGTCTTGACAGAAGTTTGGCTAATGCTGAGTGCACCATCATTGATTTACAAATTTTTCCATGTTTCCTCTCTTCAGTTACGTGAGCCCCATACTTTTCATTTTGCTGAATCTATCACATTATCCAATCTTAAGTACAATAAAATTTCAACAAATGTTTGTACGTTCAACAAATCAATGTATTTTAACTTTACAAACTCTTCAATAGGTGGGCCATCCATAATAAAGTGCCTTGCGTATTCTAACAGTAACAATTGTTTTCTAAGTAGTATGTGCTTGTCTCTCTGCTAATGGGTAATAATACTCAAAGGATGAGAACCTCTTTCACCTATTTTTATCAGAATTTTCTATAACTGGTGCTCTGTCCCAGTATTAAGGGACTCATTTACTGAGGATAATGCTTATTATGGTGGCATAGCTGCTCGACCTTTGTTATTGTTTCCTCCCTGTTTTCTCAAAGCAATCAGCTGTGATTCACCAGTATGACTTGTCAAGGGGAGAAAAAGGACTAATTAAAAACATTGGGTGTGTTCATTAGAGTACTCAAACCTTTGGAATTCTATATGTAATTGTCAAGAAATAGATCATATTTTGCTTTAAGGTAGAGTTTCTATAGATCCTGCTAAAAGTAGAATTTGCTGTCACTCCATTTGAGTTTCCTTGATTTAGAAAAAAAAAATGTTTGTCTCTAAATAGAAGTTTTAGAGATCATTGTTATTGCTAATAATCACAATCTATTCATTAAATTCATAAAAATATCTTGCAAATGAAGAATGGATTTTGTAGGGGGAAAAAGATTCCAATCAATTAAAGGATTTACTAAAATTATGAGTAAGACTTCACATTGCCTTAAATAGGTTATTAGAGATGATTTCTGATTCTGTTTACGTTAAGCTGTGTTGCCACAGTTTCAGTGCAAAGTTAATTGCAGCAGTGAGGCCCAACAGTGCCAGCCTGATCATGTTGCCCTTAAAGTGTATCATAACATCACACTTCTGTGTGAAAATGTAATTGATTGTGATTAACTCAATGACTCACTCTCTACTGATAACTCCTACTGGAAGTGGCTTTATATCTTTACTGCTAACACTCTTTTATTTCAGATGGGATGATGAAAAGGACCCCAAATGGCTTATAACTGAAATTTATGCCACATTTCAGTTTCAGTTTTATAATTAGGAAATTCAAAATCCATACAATTCTAATTAAAAGCCAGAAACAATAAATGTAAAAATAGGCAAAGTCATTAATTCTACAATGAGTAGAGTTTGTCCCATTCTCTAAATTACTTCCAAGATCAAATCTGTATTTCCCCTGCTCCCCTGTGGGGCATAAATAGGCAGTGAGAATCTTATTGGATAAAATGATATACAGCACAAGGTCAAACAAAGCTCTAAATTATTTTTTTTTAAATACTGTGGAGTCATTTCTTTAACAGTTTGTAACTTGGATATCAGGCCACAGCAGTAAATGATGTTGGTATCTGACTTTTACATATGGTCATTTTAAGCACTGAACCAATATAATTAAGCCCATTTATGCACTGTAATTTTGCAATATTTATTAGAAAATGGAAATTGAAATAGGTCAAGAAGTCTAAGACCTCACCTAGATGAATTTAGCTATTAAAAAACAAAAAAGACTTAATAAAAATAAGTATTTGGTCAGGATAACACTAAAGATAGACCAAAAGCAACAACAGGGACAAAATATAAAATTTCAGATAGAGTAGTTAAATATTTTATTTGGCTGGATATTCTCTAGGCTAGGGCTTTAAGCCTGATAGGACATCTTGAGGCCGGATGAAAATGTCTTATATTTTAATGTATCCCATATTTATTCTAGAGAGAAACAGAAAATCTTGGAGGCAGGAAGCTCTCAGTTTAAGTCCTGGTCTTTTTGCATATTAGATATGTCATGACAAGAAAGTCTTTTAACTTTTCAGTGTGCCAGGAAATTCTCACATTATACATTTCAACAGGTTGACAAACCAGTTGACAGAAGAAATTTCCACAATGAGAGCTAAGTTGAGACGAGTGAAGAAAGATTTAAACCCCTACTATGTGCTATCCCATGATATTGTGCTAAGCTCTGAGAGTACAAAGAGAAGAAAAAGCAGTCTTTGTCCTTGGGGAGGTAACAATCTAATGAGTGAGATGAACTGTACATAAACACGATAAAGTGGAGATAATGGAAGTTCCATTTATTCATGAAATTACAAAACTGAGCAAAAAAAAAAGCAACAATTGTACTTCTAAGATCCCATTAGTACAAAATTTTGGAGAGCTCTGAGTATTTTAAAATCCATGGAACTTTTTCTCTCTGTAATCTTCATCCATTGCTCTCCATAGTTTCTGCTTTTTCTTTAAAAGGAAATCTTTGTGGGTGGATTGCATTAACCAAAGGAGAATAGTGCTTTGGAATTCTTGAGACTATACAATCATAGAAAAACATTTATCATCCCCAAGAAACATACTTCCCAGTTGCTGAGATACAATAAATTCATGCACAATTGTACAAATGAAAAAATAATGACTATTTTTTAGAACATGTATATTATATATATATATATACATATATATATATATATATATATATGAAAGATATGAGTGGAATAGAGGCTCTGCAAAATAAGATATTTGACTTGGAGGCTTTCTTAAAGAAATATATTTGGAAGGTTCTAGTTCTCATTGGCATTTATTGAAGATTGCTTATTTTTTTTCTCTGCATTTTCCTCTGTTTGTGGGTTGGTAGCTATATTATTATATTTTATGGTCTTGTTTTGTGGCTACATTATTGTTAACACTACTAAAGCTATTACTGATGTTTGTTTATTTTACACAAAACCAAAGGAGACAAACTAGACTTTCTCCAAGGAAATATTTATGAACTCACCTACCCTACATTACAGAAAATTGCCTGTTTACTAACCAACTATTTTTTTCTTCCTTGAGATGTTTATGGATATTGCCTCTCCCAGACTCATTTCCTGGTACTGTTATTCATATCTACCATCCAGTATCCTTTTGTTTGCAGCATGTGATCAATTTTCTTAGAAATGTGAAATTTCTCTTAAGAAATTGTCCTTAATTGATGGCCATAGTACATTCACAGGAATGGCCTATAAGTTGTAAGTAGTGCGGAGTTGTACAAAGGTCAATATTTAATCACGAACCATAAATTTGTAGCTGTTAGAGACATTAGAGATCATTAGAGCTTTCCTTTCATTTGACAAATGGAGAAACAGAAACCTAAAGAATTTGACAGTTGACTAGGATGAGTAAGTGGCAAGAGTCAATGCCATCAATGTCATCATCATCAACTAGTATTTATTAAGTGGACACCATATTCTATGGCTCTATGCTTAGCACCATGGATTCAAAGGGAGAAAAAACATTTTTATTAAAATTCATTTAATTCCAAAGCAGTTTATTTAATTCCAAATCTTTTAAATTCAGCACTTTTTTGTTATAATTCTAAAATTATAACTACTTTCCTACTTCCATTAGTCAAAATTTTTAAACTGAAAACTTCTCTCTTCATTCTCTTGATTCTGTATTTTAAGGCCTCTATTTCCCCAGCAGATTAACAAAAATTGTTGTCATATCTTCCCCGATTCTAACTCCTTTTTTTGTAAAGTAAGGTACTCTCCTTTATTCCTCAAAAAAAAAAATATGTCTGCATGATATCAAGAATAATTAATTACACAGCAAAGTAGCATAAGTAATAGATTAGGCTTATAGTACAGCAAATTCATAATACAATAAGGAATAATCTGATGCATAAGTAAATGACCTTTAGGGAAACATGAAAAAATACCAATTATTGCAAAAATGTCTTGGGGAGGATCAATATATGCATATTTATGTATTTATATACACATATATAGTGTGTATACACACATACACACATATACATAAAAATATATATACATATATATTTAAATTCTGTATATGATTCACCGCCAGCACTCACTCTGACAAAAGCGGAAACTTTGAAAGCAAGGAACCTACTCAAGGAAATATTGGCTTAGACAGATATCAAGAAATCTAGAACTACTCCTTACCAACTACATTGATATCCAAAAGACTGTTTGTTTTAACCACACATGTTTTAACCTTTTGGAAACTTTGAGATCTGAACCAATACCTCAGTGGATTCAACATATGTCACTTATAGCACACGTATAAAAGTGCAGTGCAGACACACTGGGAGCTGTAGTCATGACCCCGCACACGGGCAAGCTAGGCCATAGTGTCTTTTCTCACTGGAAGCAGCAGGGGAACTCGGCAGCCCCCTGGGTGTCTGAGCAGCCTTTTAAGGATCGCACTGTTCACCTTCTGGGGTGAGGAAGGCGGCTACAAAAGGAGCCCTAAACATTACCTGCTTATGCAACCCTGACCTGATTACCACAGCAGGCAGGGGATCCCACTATGAAGTCTAAATGCAAAAAAATGTACGAAAACATCTGCAAAGATGATGCTACTTGCCATCAGCACATGGAAGGTGCACACACTAATGGACAACAGAAAATCCAGTAGACCTGAAAGAAAAATTGCTCTTATTGCAAGAGAGCTCAACAGGTATCACATCCAAATAGCAGCACTGAGTGAAGCAAGGTTGGCAAATGAAGGCCAGCTTACTGAAGTTGGAGCTGGATAGACATTTTTCTGGAGTGGGTGTAGTGAAGGGGAGCACTGCGAAGCTGGTGTGGGTTTTGCAGCAAACTAATCTAATCAGCAAGCTGGTATGCCTGCCAAAATGAGTGAATGACAGGTGCATGACAATATTATTGCCTCTCACAGGAAAATGCCATGCCACCATCATCAGTGCCTATGCTTCCACCAGGAAAAACCCTGATGAAGTCAAAGAAAATTTTACGAAGAGCTAGAGACCCTTCTTTTCAAAGTGCCAAAAGAGGACAAGCTTATCATTCTGGGTGACTTCAATGCTAGAGTAGGCTCAGACTACCAGACTAGGCAGGGAGTCCATGGGAGGGATGGAGCTGGAAATAGCAATAGCAATGGTTATTTACTGCTGAAGACTTGTGCATCTCATGACCTTCTCATCACCAACACTGTCTTCCCTTTACCTAAATGCAATAAAACTTCATGGATGCACCCTCGCAGCAAACACTGGCATCTAATAGATCATGTGATTATAAGGAGAAGAGACAGACAACATGTGAGAGTGACAAAGGCAATGTGTGGTACAGGGAGCTGGACTGATCATAGACTTATCCTTTCCAAGTTAAATATTCACATTCATCAAATGTGCAATCCCCAAGGCAAAATGAGTACCAGAAGAGTTAATGTCAACCAATTAGGGCTCCTCTCTGAGCAGGAACAGCTTGCTGCTGTCTTGGAAGGAAAGTTGAGCTAACAAACAGTTGGCAACAGGGGGCAGAAAAGGAGTGGGCAGCTCTCAGAGATTTGGTGTATAGCACTGAATTTGCTCATCTGGGTCAGAATACTCGCAAACACCGAGACTGGTTTGATGAAAATGATGGGTAAAATTCAGAAGCAAGGAATACAATTCATGATATTCATGAACGCCCCAGGATTTACCAGCAGGATAGTTCATTCACCTCTAAGAAGGCAGCATTTAATCCAATTAAAAGTAAAGTACTAGTAAAGCTTAGAGAGATGCAGGATTCCTGGCTCAGTAAGAAAAGCAGATGAAATTCAGTTTTATGCTGATAGTAACAATCCAAAGCACTTTTATGATTCCATGAAAGCTATGTATGGATCAAAAACTTATGATACTTCACAACTACTCAGTGCTAATGGTGCCACGTTGATTAGTGATAAGGATCCTAGAGAGATGAGCTAAACATCCCACCATGTTCTCAACAGACTATCATCAATCAATGCTGAGGCCACTGACCATTTACCTCAGGTTGAAGTCAATCCCTCCTTAGCTGAAATTCCAACTGCAGAAGAGGTTTTGAGAGCCATTAGTTTCCTTTCATGTGGCAAAGCACCTGGTGCTGATTCTATTCCAGCTGAGATTTACAAGGTAGGAGGACCATTGTTCATACAAAAACTGACAAATTTTCCAGGTAATATGGCAAGAGGATGTTATCCCCCAGGAGTTCAAGGATGCCTCCATTGTTCAGCTCTACAAGGGTAAAGGAAATAGATTGTCCTGTGATAATCACAGGGGGATCACTCTCTTAGTCATTGCCTGCAAAATTCTTACTAGAATCCTCCTTAATAGCCTGATTCTTTACCTGGAAGATGGGCATATACCTGAGAGACTGTGGCTTCAGAAAAAACTGAGAAACAGTTGATATGGTGCTCATTGCCCAACAACTCCAGGAGAAATGCCAGGAGCATAACAGAGGTCTGTACACAACGTTTGTGGATCTGACCAAGGCCTTTCACACTGTTAGTCATGAGGGCTTATGGAAAAGTATGTTAAAATTTGGTTGGCCAGAGTTCATCAGTATTGTATGTCAATTTCATGATGGCATGTTTGCCCGGGTTCTGGATAATGGACAAAATTCTCGTGCCTTCCCAGTCACTGTACTGATGGTAAATTCTTCAATTTGAAAAGGTTACAAGATAAGACCAAAGTGGAGGGAATGTTGGTGCATGATTTTCTGTTTACAGATGATTGTGCACTCAATGCTGCCTCTGAAGGTGATATGCAACAGTTTTGGTCAATTCTCTGCTGCCTGTGCTAATTTTGTCCTAATAATTAACACCAAAAAAAAAAAAAAAAACAGGTGCTCCATCAGCCACCACCATACCATCCATATGTGGAAGCATCAGTGACAACAAATGGAGAAGTTTGGAGTGCTGTGGATAAGTTCACTTACCTTGGTAGAATACTTTCCAGGGATGCACACATTGACAATGAGGTGGATGCATGTATTGCCAGAGTTAGTTCAGTGTTTGGGAGGCTCTGAAGAAAGGTTTGGGAGAGAAGAGGTATTAGACTGACTACTAAACTGACTACCAGCCTTTGTGCTGACCTCATTGTTATGTGCTTGTGAAACATGGATAGTCTACCAGAGCCATACCAGGAAACTGAATCACTTGTATCTGAACTGTCTTAGGAAGATTCTGAGGATCACCTGGCAGGATAAGGCACCAGACACTGAAGTACTTGCTGGAGCTGAACTGCCAAGCATTCAAACTATGCTTCAGAAAGCACAACCCTTGATGGGCCGGCCACGTTGTTCAAATGCAAAATGTACACTTGCCAAAAAGACTATTTTATGGAGAACTTAAATGGGGCAGGTGATCACATGGTGGCCAGAAGAAATGATACAAGGAAACTGTTGAGGTCTCTCTCAAGAACTTTGCATTTGGCTGTGCAACATGGGAGACATTGGCACAGGACCGCTCAGCATTATGCCTACATAAGAAAAGGTGCTATGCCCTTTGAGCAAAGCACAATTGAGACAGCACAAACTAACTGCAGGATGTGCAAATTTGGGATATCCACCTCAAATAATCAAATGGATATCTGTGCCCAACTTATGGTAGAGCACTCCAAGCTCATATTGGTCTGATCAGCCACAGTTGCCCACACCAAAATTTCATTTTACAATGGTGATGTCATTTTGGTTCTCTTTGAAGATGAAGGAAAACAACCAACCATAAAAGTGCACCATGAATTATACTAGAAATGTTTTGCCATACTTACCTATGTTCAAGCAAGAACTGACTTGTGTTTTAGTACCTCAAATGAAGGAAGTGATACAATACTCACATTTACTATATCTTTTGGCTGAAAAAAAGTGATATTTACCAACTAGCCAGAATAGCAGCCCAGAAATACTGTGATAGAAACAAAACGATTCTAGAGTAAAACCTCATTACTCCCCCAAAAGGAGACAGATTTCTGCTGAGGAACCTTGTTCTTCAAGGTATTTAACAATTTAGGTTGCCAATGAAAAACTAAACCATATAAACTTGAGAGACTGACCAACTTACTAGGTTACAAAAGAGCCACAGAGAACGGAGGGTATCCTATTAGGATTATTCACCATAATCATCTATGTACAATACAAAATTTGGTTAGATTCTCTAATGAGCAGGTGGAGAGAAATGGACAATATTCACTATGGTAAAAGTTAAAGAAGAGACCACCAACAAAATACACAAATACTTTCTCATCCAGATATGAATAATAAAGGTAAGCTTTCCAGAAAAGGAGAAAATGTATACTCTTACAAGATCAGAGTACTGAACTTAAAAGGGCCTCCTTTCCTGTTTAAACTGCTACAGAAATTGCTGGATTATAGTCAACCCAGAAAGCATCAACATTTTGAAAGTCAACCTACCCCTGCTATGAACTCAGGTACAGATAAATGAGTCTATAATGATCCTGGTAATCAGCCCATTCTATCAACTACAATCTGGTGATAAAGTCAGTAGACCATCAGCATTAAGCTAACATGATTCTATTGGTAAACCTGAAGAAATAATTACATATCATTCTAGTTGTAATATTAGAAATTGCCAATGTGATGTGTACTTGGCATGTAATTGCACATGTTCATGGCTACACATTTTAATGACCGTACTTTTTGCTTCTCATGTTTCTATACCACTCCTCTCCCTATGTTGTGTTTTTGTTCATTCAATAGCAATGTCTATTTCTTAATTGTTTTGCAGATATGTTGATACTTACAGTTAAGCTATATTTTTATAGAGGTCTATTGGTAGTGTTTTTGTTGCAGCTTGTTAGCTTTGTTGTTCATTATGAATTACTCCTTCTAAAAGACAAACTATGTCTGATGACCTCTATACACTTAAGTATGTCGCCATTGTAGTACCCAATTACATGATTCTGTTATAGTATCATGCCTCATGCACAATCATTTGTTTGTTTTTTTTGAAATTGACTATTCCTGTCTCATCTGGTTTGGAAGTACAGTGATCACTTAAGAGCCCAATCAGTGCTGAACAGTAAAGATCCTATAATCTGCCTTTTTTTCTGACCTGAGACCTTCACTATTGCTTAGACAGGATGTTGGCTTCCTTCCAAGGAGAATGGCCAAACAAATATCATCATGTTAATGACAGGTGTGGTTACATGTATTGCTAATGAACATTTATTTCATTTTAGTTTCAACAGTAATATAGGCTAGTTACCTGGAATGCCAAAATCTTCCTGAAACTGCCTCTTAATGGAATCATCAATAAATAACCTGTGTTCATTAAGTAACTCATGCACATGGTATCAGTAGGCACTCTATGAGGCAAAGTAAATATACTCAGTTTTCCTACACTTTGGTGCCTCTATTAGGAATTGTTAGAATTTGTTTGAGCAGCAATGCCTGTGCACCTAATTGCTTCTGAGAAAAAAACAATACAGCCACAAAACAGAGAACTGCATTTTGAAATTCTATTTAGAAAAAGAAATTGCGCAAAGAAACTTTTAGTGACAAAATAAATTAAGAAACTGAAGTATTTTTTGTAACCAGAAAACACTTTCTGTTCACCAGAGATCAATAAGTATTCAAATGGAAATAAAAACAATTTAATGAACTAACAAAATATGATGCCAGTAGTGTTTTAATCAGGGAGGATTATGACACTTAATTGTTCCATTTTATGTTGCAATGAATACTGAAACAACTTAATAGTTTTGTATTTTTTCCTAATGGTCATTTTCCATCTGGACATACTTCAGAATGTCAACAGACCTCTTAAAAGGTTTTGCCCAAAGGTAAACCAAATACAGATAATTCCTGACTGATCCATGGCTCACCTGTGTTTACTCCTTATTTAGGGGTTGCCAGAGTTCCCCTCTACATCCCTGATTCCAGGACTTGGGAATTACGTTGTTTATTCTCTTCCACCCTTTACTGCTACAAATCCTGGTACTGACTAGGATGCTTAATGCTCATATTTAACATCTGAGTCTTTTCTCCAACTAGCATCAATCTAGAGTAGGATAAATGGAAAAGGCAATAGGAAAAGAGAAGGAAGTGATTCTCCTCCCTTTTCTCACAATATTCCCAAGATAACACTAATCAGATCATAGATTTAGATCTAAAGAAGTTTCATAGAAGTCATCTAGTTCAACCAGTCCATAGTAAAGCCAAGAGAGCATGACTCTTTAAGAGTCATGATTAAATGACCTATTCAAGATCTTATAGAAAATGATAAAGTTGTACCACTGGATATACGTCATTGAGCCAATGCTTCTGTTTCAGTTCTTCAGGGTGTTCACAATTTAATCAGTATGAAAATGATCTCTAGTACTGTTGATCATGCTCCAGCCTTGCCTTTTTATTCAATGCAAGTCTTGACATCATAACCTAAACACCCAATACAAGATCTATTGAATATTCCCTCTAGGAAATCTTTAATCTTTGAATAAATAAATCTTATATGATCTACTCCATTATAAAAGGAACTAGAGATGCAAAGGATAAATGAATTAATTCTGCACTAAAACAGTTTATATCCTAACAGTAAGTGATGGTGATGGTGGTGGTGGTAGTGATATATACAGTGGAGTAAAGGCAAAATATATGCAAAGTAGATTTCATACAAGTGAGAACACAAACAACTGAGAAAATAATTGTTATATTATCACAGAAAACTACAGTAAAGGGAGGGGGCAGGCAGCAACAATGACAGATAAGAACATTCTCTAATGATTTGCCTCTATGTTCTCTTTTCACATACTTTTCCAACCTTATTCCTGTTGATTCTTTCATTGATCCAAATGAAAAATGTTCAGTTCCACCTCCATCATCCCTTCTTCCTTCTGTTGCAGCTAAAGTCTACCCCTACTCAACATGGGGGTCTTATTTGGGGGTTTTATTGCCCTGTCCATCAGACTTTCTTCTTTGCCCAGATGTGAGTCTACTCTGACATCCTTCATTAGGGTAGGGGTGGTTATGATAAGCTCTTTCTTAGCCTCAGATCTTCCTCTAGTTTACTTAAATCCTCTACCCCCAAGTGAAATTGAGCTCCTGTTTTCATGATGAGGGAGAGGAGGAAGAGGATAATGATCTCACATTTACATAGCTTTAAGGTCTACAGAGAATTGTACATATTTTATCTTTTTCAATCTTCAAAACAATCCTATGAAGTTATATAATTACTATTTCCATTTTGTAGATGAGAAAACTGAGACTTAGAAAAGCTACGGGATGGCCAGAGTTAAGTATTGACTACTTAAGGTAAGATTCATAAAATCATAGAATGAATCTGTAACCTACCCACTCTGATCCCAGTCTTAGAGAAGGATGTTGTCTAGATCTATTTGAGCAGGGACTATAGCTTGATTAATTTTCACTATACCTAGTGCTATTCTCTACTTAGACTTACTCTCTTCTAACAGAAGCCTACATATGAGCTTTGTTTCCTAGAATTTCAGATTCATTATACCATATAAAACCTAATCTTACAACTTTTAATTAATTTTTACTCATTTCAGAATGATGGAAACCGAATGGGAGCAACTTAGTGTGAAGCAATCCCCCTGTGAGTACTTAAGGCTCCCAACTCCTATATCTACTTTTCTATCTCTGTCCACTCTCTTCCATTTTTTTTTTTACTAAAGTATTGAGGACCTTAGCTTTCACACATTAAAATTCATTCACTGGTCAAACCTCACCTAAAAGACACATTTACTAGCAGCCATTGTTTCTTCTTCCTTGCTTCCTTGCAAATTAAACATTGGCTGACCTATAGTCTCTTAGAACCACACACCTTATCATTCTGGTTACTTCTCATCCTTATACTTACTCCCTGCATATTTGAAATTACCTACTCCCTTGGAACCACTCTGCAACAGCAGGAGAAAGGGAGGAAGACCTAACCATGGATCAACAATTGAACCGGTCTTGTGATTTCAGCCTTGCTGCATTCAAAGTCTTTTACACTATTTGTTCTCTAAATAAGAAATGTGGTCATTTCACTTATCATTTTATCTCACTGAACAAATGCTTACATCTGTTAATCAAAACATTGTTTTCTACAGCTCAAAAGTCATTTATTTAACAATTCATTCTAAAATTACTGTATGTTCTCATAACAAAGCAGATCAGAAGACACACTTGTATGCTGATGGAATGATGGTCTTTTGACCAATGGGAAGACTCTTAGAGAGTATTTGGTAATATGTGTCATTCTTTTTAAAAAATACATTTATTTTTCCCACTTAATAGTATTTTCCCCAATTACATGTAAAGATACTTTTCAACATTCACTTTTATATGATTTTGAGGGCCAATTTTTTCTCCCAATTTCCCCACCTCACTCTCCAATACAGCAAGTAAATGTGTCATAGCCTATGTGCACAATCATATTAAACATATTTCCGTATTAGTCATGTTGAAAAAGAAGAATCAGAAAAAAGGGAAAAAAACATAAGAAAGAAATGACATAAGAAGAGAAGATGATATGCTTCAATCTATATTCAGACTCCATAGTTCTTTCTCTGGATGTGGATATCATTTTTCCATCATGAGTTTTTGGAATTGTATTGCTGAGAAGAGCTAAGTCTATCAAAGTTGATCATCCCACCATATTGCTGCTACTGCGTACAATGTTATCCTGGTTGTGCTCACTATACTCAGCATCAGTCCATGTAAGTCTTCCCAGAATTTCTGAAATCTGCTCTCTCGTCATTTCTTATGGACCAATAGTATTCCACTACACTCATATACCACAACTTGTTTAGTCATTCCCCAGTTGATAAGCATCCCCTCAATGTCTAATTCTTAGCCACAGTATAAAGTGCTACTCTAAATATTTCTGTACATGTGGATCCTTTTCCATTTTTTATCATCTCTTTGGGGGGCAACTAAGTGGTATAGTGGATAGAACACCAGTTCAGGAGTCAGGAGGACCTCAGTTCAAATCTCACCTCAGACACTTGATATTTAATAGCTGTGTGACCTTGGGCAATTCACTTAACCCCAATTGCCTCATCCTGGGTCATCTCCAGTCATCCTGATGAACTGGATTCAGATGACTCTAGAGAAGTGAGGCTGGTGACCTGCGCACAGCCCTCCCTCACTCAAAACAAAGTCAAGTGCAAGTCATGTCATTATTTCTCTGATGGCATGGTCTTCTTCAGCAATGAAGGACAAACACACATCATCTCTTTGGGATACAGACCTAGTAGTGTTATTGCTGGATCAAAAGATATGGACAGATTTATCGGCCTTTGGACATAATTCCAAATTGTTCTCCAGAATACTTGAATTAGTTCACAACTCCACCAATAATACATGAATACCATTTTCCCCACATTTTATAAAATATTTATCACTTTCATTTTTTGTCATATTAGCTAACTTACTAAGTGTGAGGTGGTATCTCTAAGATGTTTTAATTTGCATTTCTTTAATCAGTGATTTAGAACATTTTTATACATCTATAGATAGCTTTTATTTCTTCATCTGAAAACTGCCTGTTCATATCCTTTGACCAAAATGTATCAATTGGGGAATGACTTGTATTCTTATAAATTTGACTCACTTCACTTTAGAACTGAGAAATTTTAGGAATTTTAGAAGTGAGACCTTTACCAGAAACAGTGGCAGTAAAAAAAATAAACAAACAAACAAAAAAATGTTTCCCACTTTTCTACTTCCCTCATAATATTGGTTGCATCTGGTTTTATGCAGAACTGTTTAATGTAGTCAGTATTATGAATTTTGCATCTTATAATGTCCTTTATCTCTTGTGGGTCATAAATTCTTTAACTTTTGGTCATTTTGACAAGGAAACTCTTTTTTCCTCTCCTATTTTGCTTATGGGATCACTCTTAATGTTTAAATCATTCACTCATTTTGACCTTCTTGGTACATGGTGTAAGATGTTGGTCTATGCTAGTTACTGCCATACTATTTTCCAGTTTTCCAATCTGTTTTTGTCAAATAGTGAGTTCTCATCCCAGAAGGTTGAGTCTTTGGGTTTATCAAAGAGATTATTATAATCATTGATTAATGTGTCTTGTGCACTACTCTATTTCATAGTCAGTATCAAATAGTTTTGATAATTGCTACTACATAGTGTAATTTTAGATCTGGTAGAACTAGGTCACCTTCCTTTACATTTCTTTTCATTATTTCCCATGATTTTCTTGACATTTTGTTCTTCAGATGAATTTCGGTATGATTTTTTAAAGTTCCATAAAATAATTTTAGCAGTCCGATTGGTATGGTACTGAATAAGCAAATTAATCAGTTGTTATTTTTATTATATTAACTCATTTTACCCATGAGTACCTGATACTTCTCCAATAATTTAGATCTGACTTTGTTTCTGTGAAAAGTGTTTTGTAATTATGTTCATATAGTTCCTGGGTTTGTCTTGGCTGGTAGAATCCAAAATATTTTGTATTGTTCACAGTTTTTTTAAGTGGAGTTTTTCTTTGTATCACTTGCTGCTGGGGTTTGTTAGCAATATACTGAAATGCCAATGATGTATGTGAGTTTATTTTATACTGTGCAACTTTGCTGAAGTTGCTAATTATTTCAAGTATTTTTTAATTGATTCTCTAGGATTCCTTAAGTATACCATCATATCACCCGCAATGAGTGATAGCTTTGTTTCTTCATTGCCTATTCTAATTCCTTTAATTTCTTTTCTTCTCTCATAGCTAAAGCTTATATTTCTAGTATAATACTGAATAGCAATGGTGATAATGGACATACTTGTTCCACCCCTGATTTTATTAGAAATGCTTCTAGCTTGTCCCCATAACAATATTTGCTAATGGTTTTAGATACATGTTATTTAACATGTTAAGGAAGACTCCATTTATTTCTATGCTCTCTAGTGTTTTTAATAGTAATGGGAGCTGTATTTTGGCAAAAGCTTTTTCTGCTTCTATTGAGGTAAATCATATGGTTTCTGTTAGTTTTGTTGTTGACGTGGTCAAATGTGATGATATTTTTCCTAATATTGAAGAGCCCTGCATTCCTGATTTAAATCTTACTTAGTGTATTATGCTCATGATTAATTGCTGTAATCTATTTGATAATATTTTATTTAAATTTTTGCATCTACATTCATTAGGGAGATTAGTCTATAATTTTCTTTCTCAGTTTTAGTTCTTCCTCATTTAAATATCAATACCATATTTGTATCATAAAAAAATACATTGGTAGGACTCCACCCATTTTTCCATATAGTTTATATAGTACTGGAATTAATTGTTTTTTAAATGTCTGGTAGAATTCATTTGTAAATTCACCAATCCCTGGTGATTTTGTGTTTGGGAGCTCATTGATGGCTTGGTCATTTTCTTTTTCTGAAGTGGGCATAAGTATTTTATTTCCTCTTTCCTTCATCTGGGCAATTCATATTCATCCATTTCACCTAGCTGATCAGATTTATTGGCGTATAGTTGGGGCAAATTAGCTCCTAATTATTTTTTTAAATGTCTTCTTCTTTGGTTGTGAATTCAATTTTTTTTCATTTTTGATACTGGTAATTTAGTTTTCTTCTTTCTTTTTTTAAAAATCAAATTAACCAAAGTTTTGTCTGTCTTTTGGTTTTCCATGAAGCCAACTCTTAGTTTCATGCATTAGTTCAATAGTTTTCTTTATCTTGATTTTATTAATCTCTCCTTTGATTTTTCAAAATTTCTAATTTGGTATTTAGTTAAGGATTTTTAATTTATTCTTTTTCTGGCTTTTTTAGTTGCATATCCAATTTGTTGATCTCTTCTTTCTCTATTTTATCCATGAAAGCATTTGAAAATATATAATATCCCATAAGGACTACTTTGGCTGCATCCTAAAAGCTTTGTTAGGCTGTTTCATTATTACTGTTCTCTTTAATGAAATTTTTGATTATTTCTATGATTTATTGTTTGACTCACTAAATCTTTAGGATTAGATTATTTTATTTCTAATTAATTGTAGTCTATTTTTCCATGGTCCTTCAGTACATGAAATTTTTATTGTATCATAATCTGAAAAGGATGCATTTACTTTCTCTGCCTCTTGCATTGTATTGTGAGGATTTTATTTCCTAACACAGTCTTTTTTGTATATCACAGGTACTGCTGTCCCCATTAAGTTTTCTCCAGACGTCTATCATATATAACTTTTCTAAAGTTTTATTCACCTTCTTAACTTCTTTCTTATTTATTTGGTAGTCAGATTTCTCTACTTTTGAAAAGGGGAGGTTGAGGTCCCCCACTAGTACAATTTTGATGTCAATTTCTTCCTATAACACACTTAACTTCTCTAATAATTTGGATGCTATACCACTTAGTGTATATATGTTTAGTATTGAGATTACTTCATTGTTCATGGTTCCTTTCAGCAAAATATAGTTTTCTTCCTTATCTCTTATAATTAGATCTATGTTTGATTTTGCTTTGTCTGAGATGATGACTTCTACCCCTGCTTTTTCTTTCCTTCTATTTCTGTTTCTTTCTTTCTCTTACTTTCTTTCTTTTTACTGCAGTTGAAGCATATTATCTTCTGCTCCAGTCCTTTTACCTTTACTCTGTGTGTATCTCTGTGCTTCAAATGTGTTTCTTGTAATAGCAACAACAGCAGCCGCAGCAGCAAAAACAAACATATTCTTGGATTCTGGTTTTTAATCCACTCTATCTGCTTCCATTTTGTGGTGGAGTTCATCAAATTCACATTAACAGTTATAATTACTAACTGTGTCTTTCTCTCCATCCTATTTTCTCCAATTTTACTTTTCTTTTTTTTCCCTTTCCCTCCCTCACCAGTGTTTTGCTTCTGACCACCTCTTCCCTCTATCTGCCCTCCCTTCTATCAACTCCCTCACCCGCGCTCCTTTTAATTTCCCTTTTCCCCTACTACTTCCCTATCGGGTAAGATAGACTTCTGTATCCAACTGAATGTGTATGCTACTCCTTTGAGCCAAATCTGATGAAAGTATGGTTCAAACAATGCTCATTCCCTCTCCCTTCTTTCCCTCTACTGTAATAGCTCTTTTGTGCCTCTTCATGTGATACAACTTTACCTTATTCTGCCTTCCCCTTTCCTCTTCTCCCAATGTAATCCTTTTCATCACCCCTTAATTATTTTTATATCATCACATCAAAGTCAACTTATACCCATACCATCTGTCTATGTACAACCTCTCCAACTGCCCTAATAAAGATAATAGTTCTCAAGATTTACAAGTAAAATCTCCCTGTGTATGGGACGTAAAAAGTTTAACCTTATTGAATAACATGGGCTTTATTCCCTCTTTCTTCTTTACCTTTTTATGCTTCTCTTGAGTCTTGTATATGAAGATCTAATTTTCTGTTCTACTGTTATGTTTTCTTTCATCAGGAATGACTGAAAGCCTCTTCTTTCATTGAATGTCCATTTCCCACTCTGAAAAATTATACTAAATTTTGCTAGACAGGTTCATCACTCCAGAGTCCATTTAGAGACTTGATTTAGCATTGTTTCTGAGGGAAATTGGGGAAGAGTTCAGGCAACTTCATGGTTTCTCTTTTCCATCTTGTCTCTTCCTGCAGTATTCATAAGTCTTACTAGAAGAAACAGATCTATGTCAAACATGCTCACACTAAAAATGAGTTTTTTGTGTTTGTCAATGTCTAAATAATCAATCATACTAAAATTAATAGAAATAGAAATGGTAAGACTTGTAAGACTTTTCAACATGGATCAATTTTTTTCACTCATATATATATATATATATATATATAGAGAGAGAGAGAGAGAGAGAGAGAGAGAGAGAGAACTTCTCTTCATCTCAAATTGGTAAATGGCAGATGGTTATTAAAAATGAATGCTATCCCCAATAATTAATGATAGTTCTTACTACTAAAAAGTTCATAGAATCATCAATTTCATGGCAGAAGGTATTTTCAGAGCAGGGGTATTTCTGACCTTTTCCTTCTGTAAATGAGGAAACCAAAGCCAGTGAGATTAAGTGATTTTCTGAATTATGCGAATAAATTGCAAAGGTAATATTTGAACTCAGATCTTCCTGGCTGCCAGTGCTCCATCCACCATACCATACTCATCTGGCACTTCTTTAAATGAGCATAATACATTTTTAAATGTAAGTAAATCACAATAGAAATAATTTTAAATGGAAGTTATTATTATAAATTTAATAATTTATCTCCTGTGCTCTAACATTTCATAATTTATGTTGTTCTTTACTTATGAAACAATTGTCCTCTCTCTGACCACTGTAAATTCTACCCGTCTTTCAAGACCTGGAAAAATTTACCTTCACCATTGAAATTTTCACTGATCACTCCAAAATGCACTGATCTCTACTGTCTATGACTGTACACTGCAAAATATAATACAATATATATATTTGACAAGACAGGAATCCTAGAAATCATCTTGTCCCTGTCCATCATTTTACATATGAACAAATTAGGATGAAATAAGAGCATTAAACAGAGAGATGTCACAATGAGTAAGAATGATGTCTTAGAAGACTTGAGTTCAAATCCTCTGTTATCCTGGGCAAATTATTTAACTACTCTCAGTCTCAGTTTCCTCATCTCTCAAAGAGGGGTAATAACACCTAACTCAGGGGATTACTATAAGGATCAAATGAGAAAATGTATGTTGAGGACCTTACAAGCCTTATAGTACTATATAAATGATATTTATTCTTATCACTATTGTAAATCTCTGAATAACTTATATCTATTACTTCTACATATTAGTGGTTCCAATTTCTCTTTAATGTGCATACTTGGTCCATCAGTAAGATGGTAATCAATTTATGCCTTCTCATGTTATGTGATTCTTATTAACTCTTTTAAAAAAATCCTCCATGAGTGGGCTCTTCCTTAAGTTTTACTGACATTAAGTGTATGACAACTGTAACATGGAAACATACATGTTATCCTTCATTCTTGCTTTTTGGACTACTTACCTTCTCCGGTAACGTATTGCTCTGTGACATCTTTTCCTCTCCTTGTTCTGCAGCAGTAACTAGTTGGAGCCTATTCCCATTGGCCATGTGCCCTTTAAACAACTTTAATTCTTTGGAGATTTTTTCTCATTCCCCATAATACAAAATATGATATACAATTCTGATGATTCAGGAATAATATCTTACATATTATTTTTTAATCTTGCATGGCAGTTCCCACAGTGTTTAACATTCATGAGGTGCTCAATAAATACTTGCTGGGTGATCTCACCTCAATAATTGTCTTAACACAAAACAAAGCTAAAATCATTTATAACTGATTAGCTTCGATCACAATGGCTCAGTTACTTTTAAAAAGTAGGCAAAAATAGAATTCCATAATAACAATGCAATATTGGGAGTACCTTATAGTTCTGAGATCTTAGGTATATGTATATTATTTCAACTAGGGAATTGATTTTGGGGGCTGAGAAATGCTGTAAAATCTCAAGAGAGATTTCAAAAAGGTCAAGTACTCTCATAGGATTTCACTTTTCTCTTAAATTTGTTTTGTATACTAGACAAGTTCAAGTTTCTATACCCCTCTCTCCTATGAGTATTTTTTATTGTGATCTAGACAGTGACTTATAATATTAAAATCCAGCATAAGGAGAACAAGTTGTATACCATATTTATTTTAGTTTTGACACACTATTGAAATGGAAAGTCCTGTATGCATTTCATAGGACACAGTCATATTTTATATGTGAAGAAAGCTATAGAATAGCTCAGGTAGATAATGGAGCTGGCTTCACAATGATGAACCGACTGACTGCAAACATCAATCATGCCCAGATATGATTTTAGATGTCATACTTTGAGTTTAAAATTATCATTCTTGTATCACAATGTGGATTATTAATGTCACTGTATGTTGCTAGGAAACAATAAACTCTTTGCAAATTATTGGGTGGCATATAGTCATATTGTTATATGTACTGCATTCTAATTGTATTTGGTATTTTTAGTATGTCATATCTTATTATGAACCATGTACATGCTGCTTAGTTCATCTTAGGAAAATAGGGCTTTGCAAAATTCATTCTGAAGTTCAAAGAGATGCTGGATAACATAATAAAAATAAATAAAAAAAAACAAACCTAGGTAACAAAAATCCCCATTAGAAGTGACTGCAGGCTCAAAATGATAAAACCGGAAAGTTAACAATGTGTATTTGTTGACTCCTGTCAAATTCTTTTCATTCTGGCTTTAGTCTCCACGGAAAAAATCCTCTGTAACTATTGATATTTAATCATTATAGAAACTGAATAATACTATGAGAATCCCGTATGAACAAAATAATAGGTATAGTACTTTATCAATGAGCATTTGAAAAGGGGAGGGGGTGATGAAGAGGTTTATATCAGAATTTCCCAGCTTTCAATTTTAGCCTATAAATGGTGTGATTAGTATTCTTTACCTCTATCCCATATCTTCCCTAAAATGTCCCATTGAGTAGCCAGAATGGTCTGTAGGAAAATTTTAATTATTTTATTGTAACATATGTAATAGAATATAGCATGATTTGGAAAACATTGACTTTGAACCTTTATAAGAAGAAAAAAAGAATACTAAAATAGATTAAAGTCATGGAATTATAGGAATACATTTAAAAGAATGGATGTGGAATCAGAAAAATAAGAAGTAATACTGAAGGGAAGCACAAGTTTTGACTTACAGACAAGGATGGAGTCTAATACATGTAACAATATGCTACTAAGCATATGTGATTTTAACAAATATTTTAGAGACTGAAGAAAATGATAATGTGGCAGAGGATGAACAGATGATTTCTATAATCTGGGCATCTATTTTTGGTCTAGAAGATTCCTTGTTCTTCATTTTGGTAGCACCATTAATTAATGGCCGTGCTTGGCAAAAGTAATTTGAAAGCGTAGTTCTCTATATACGAAGAACTTTTTTCATTCCTCTTTTTATTTAAGTGAAAAAAGGGTTAATATTCAAGTATATTTTTATGTATAATTAAAGAATGAAAAATCAAAATGATCTTTTCATGAACCAATTATGCAGCCTAATTGTTATAATTGGTATGAAAAAATGTTCATCTATATAACCCTATTTCACCCTAAATAAGACAAAATGTTCTAATCAGGATAATGAATGTGGAGGAATAACACATGTATAAGTGTGTTGGAGATATAATACATACAGTAGAAGAAACTTTTATTTATTTCCCTTTAGACACATTGTACCATGCCATGTCAGATTCACAAGCATTTATTAAGAGATAAACTTGGGTTAGGCACAATGCTAATGACTGTGGATATAGTGTGGGCTACAAATTCAGGCAAAATCAATGACAATTGCTGCCCTCAAAGAGTTTATATTCTAAGACAGGAAGACCACACATGAAAGAGATCTGAAGGTGGTGAAAAAATATCACTTTGGCACTCATGGAGGTAAATTCTGGAGAATTGGAAGAAGAAAAAGGATAAGAATGAAGGATGGCTGACTTCACCCTTCCTCAGAATGTTGGTTTTAGGAGGAACTCACCAATAGGAGAAGGGGAAAGTTAGAAGTAAAGAAATTTTTCCAGGGTTAGAGACCACAGAGGCAAAGGAAAATTCCAAGGTGAGAAGGCACTTGAGTCATGGCAGCAAGGTGCAGAACTAGAAGTGGATCCAGGAGGAAGATTGCATATATTTTTGTATTCATTGTATAAAATCAAAAAAATAAAAATTAACAGAATTTGAAATCGTTCATATATGATAGTGTAGTACCTAGTATACTCTAGGTGGGCAGATCCAGAATTCAAGGATGAAATTCACAATTACCTTGGAAATGTAGTTTTAGGTATGAATAGTGACTTCAAAAGAAATGACAAAAGTGGATAGAAAAGTGAAATTCATAGTACTGGTTACTATTCTGCTTGGGAACAGTCACACATAGCTAGAGGAAAGCAGGGTCCTGTTTTAATAGCTATAGTACCGAAGTCAGTTTCCCAGGAATAGGAAAATGATATAATACAATGGAAACTGCCAGAGAAGTATAAAACTACTATGCATCCCCTCACAACACATGGTTTCAGCTGCAGATAAGGCAAACGTATTGTGGGAAATGTGCAGTAATAGAACTGCATCTATTCCACTCCCTTCCCCTCACTGTTTGCTTATTCATTAAGAAGCAATGGTTTTGAATTAGGCTTTATGTTACAAGTGAAATTATTTGCTTGATACTATTGGTGTCTGCTCTTTTCTTGTGTATGGTGGGAAAATTATGTTCTGGACTATGAAGTTTTCTTTCTAGTTTAGAGATTCCAATTCCCACTTGTTATAAGAGAATCTATCACTTTGGGGCACAGATTATGTGGCAATTATCCTGATTACCTTGTAACATGATAAATGCTGGAAAACAGAAATTTAAATGGCAATTACAGCCCCTCACTCTTCAGAGGGAGCCTAACTTTGCTGTTGTTGCTGTTACCTTGATGTCTGGCTTATAGGCAGTCTTGCCATCTAGAGTCCATGAGTTCTTTCTCTGAAGCTGAATAGCTTTTATCTTCATAAGTCCTTCAGAATCATTTTGGAACATTTCATTTCTGAAAATAGCTAAATCATTCACAGTGTATCATTATACAACACTCTTGTTACTGTGTATACTGTTCTCCTGGTTCAGCTCACTTAACTTTGCATCAGTTCCAATAAATCTTTCCCATTTTCCTGAAAACACTATACTCGACCTTTTGTATAGCACATCACAATAATATACTAAACTTGTTCAGCCATTCCCCAATTGTTGAACATCATCTAAATTTCTAATTCTTTCCTGCCACTGAATAGAATCTCTAAAAATATTTTGTACATGTTGATCCTTTTCCTTTTTCTTTGATTTCAATTACATATCTAGTAATAGTATTGCTGGGTCAAAGAGTAGGTAAACTTTTTTTTACTTCTTTGGGTAGAGTTCCAAATTGTACTTCAGAATGGTTAAATAAGTTCCAGTAACAGTGCATTAGTATTCCAATTTTCCCATATCCCCTCTAACATTTTTCGTTTTCCTTTTTTGTAATGTTAGCCCATCTGATAAGTTGCGAGATGATGCCTCAGAGTTGTTTTCATTTGAATTTCTCTTATTGACAATGATTTAGAACATTTTTTCATATGACTGTAGATAGCTTTGATTTCTTCATCTGAAAACTACCTGTTCACATTCTTTGAAAATTTATCAACTGGGGAATGACTGGTATTTTTAAAAATTTGGCTCGTTTTTCCATACATTTTTAAAAAATGAGGTGTCAGAGAAACTTGCTATAAAATTCTTTCCCAGTTTCCTTTTTCTCATTTAATCTTGACTGCACTGGGTTTTATTTGTACAAAAACTTTTTAACTTAATGTCACAAAAAGGATATATTTTACATCCCATAATGCTCAGTATCTCTTCTTTGTTTATAAATTCTTCCCTTATTCATAAATCTTACAGGTAAGATGTTCCATTATTTCCTAATTTACTTATGATATCAGTCATCATATCTAAATCATGTTCCCATTTTGACATTATTGAGAATATATTGTGAAACACTTATCTACACTTAGTTTCTACCAAATTGTTTTCCAATTTTCGCAGCAATTCTCCTCAAATAGTGATTTCCTGTCCTAAAATCAGATATTTGACTTTGTCAAACACTGTAATATTATGATTGTTTCTTATTCTATATCATATACCTAATCTATTACACTGATCCACCAATCTATCTCTTAGCACCAGATTGTTTTGATGATTACTACTTCATAATACATTTTGAGATCCAGTAATGTTATGTTACCTTCCTTCATATTTTTTTTCATTGATTCCCTTAATATTCTAGATCCTTTGGTCTTTAAGCTCCTAGTTTTATTTTTTTTTGCTTCAACAATTTTCTTGCTATTAATTTTACTAATTTCTCCTTTTGTTTTCAGGATTTCGGATGTGGTGTCTAATTGGGGATTTTAACTTGTTCTTTTTCTAGTTTTTTTTTTAGTTGTATGACCATTTCATTGATGTGTTCTTTCTCTATTTTATTGAGGTAAATATTTAGGGATAAAAATTTCTCCTACATACTACTTTTTCTCCATCCCACAAATGTTTGGCATGTTGCCTCGTTGTTGTCATTGTCTTCAATGAAATTATTGTTTCCATGGTTTGTTTTTTGAACCACTGAAATATTAATATTAGATTGTTTAGTTTCCAATTAGTTTGAATTCCAGTTAATTTTAACTATATGTCTCTATATGGAAGTTTACCAAATATTGCATTACCAAATTATTGCATTATGGTCTTAAAAAGATCCATTTAATATATTCACTTTTCTTCATTTGGTTGTTAGGTTTTTATAACCTACTATGTGGTCAAATTTAGTGAAGGTGCCATGTCCTGCTATGAAAAACAAGTATACCCCTTTCTATTAGCATTCATTTTTCTCCAGAGGCTTATTATATCTAACTTTTCTACTAATTTTTAAATTTCTTTTTTGTTTATTTTATACTTATTTTTACCTATATTGTGAGAGAGGGGAGGATTTGAGGAGAAAAGATGATGAGATAAGTTTTGACTTAGTGAGCTGGGGATATCTTTGAGACATCTATTTTGAGGTGTCTAATATGAAGTTCAAGATGTAAAACTAGAGGTCAAAAGGGAGGTTGCGCCTAGATAAATAGATGTGAGAATCATGTGCATGGAAATTATAATTGAATCCATGGGAGCAGACAAGATCTTCAAGTGAAATACAAGAAGAGAATCATGTATCTATTTTTTGGTAGATAGTCATAGTAAGTAGGCATGTCTTGGGGGAAGACCCAAGAAAGCAGACAGAGAAGGAATGATCAAAGAGGGAGAGGAGAACCAGGAGAGATCCTTGTCATAAAAAGTAAACAAGAAGAGCATCTAATACAGAAAGATAATAGAGAGTATCAAAAGCTAAAGAAAGGTCAAGAAGGATATGGACTGAGAAAAGGTCATTAGTTTAAACAATTAGGAAGTCAATGGTAACTCTGGGAAAGAAAAGCTATTCCAATCAAATTCCATCTCACAAAAGAGAGGGGAAATATAGTATGGTAGCTGTAAAGTGAGACTATTGTTGTTGATGATGTTTGAGGGAGCATTTATCTTGTTTATACTAGAAGAGAGAGATTTGGTATATTTGCAGCCAGTATGGAAATAGCTAGTAGATGAGGATAAAATGAAAATATGAGAAAATGGTAATAATAGAAGGGGCAATCTTCTGGAGAAAATAGGATGGCATGGGATTAAGAGTGAATAGAGAGAGATTTCCCTTCATGAGGAAAAGGGTCATGTTTTTGTAATGTAAGGATTAATGAGAAGATGGGGAGGGAAAGATTTTAGTGATGCTAAATGAGGAAGAAGAAAAAAGAAGGGGTGCTATATCCACAGCCTCATTTTGAGGGAAGGACTGAAGTAGGAGGGATCACCCTCAGTTGAGAGGGTCAGTGCAATTGGGAATCTTTCAGTTGGATGAAAAGATTTGGTATAGTCACTGTCTGACCATGGTTACCAGAGAGAGAAGCACCAACACTTGAGTTTTCAAAGCCAGGGGACTGCTTGGTGACTGCCCAGAGTCTTCTCTGGCCAAATGCTTCCAATCAGTAAGCTCCAAAGTTAAACCTCACCTCAGAGTCTTTATAGAGCCAGAGGACATCACAAACCTTGAGAACCTGTGCCTCAATAGAAAATAAACAAAACGTGTGGGCCTTTCTACAAATCTTCCCATATCAAACTTCCCCTTAATGGGCAGGCCCATTAATGGATGGAGAATATCTTCCCATTAAGATGCAAAATTATGCTAACAATAAGAAAAAATGCATTGCTAATACACAACCCCAGGTGCAAGGATATCTATATTTATGTGCTCCCCTGTTAGGTTTCCATTTATTTATTTATTTAACTTTTTACATTCATTTTCACAAAATTTTGGGTTCCAAATTTTCTCCCCTTTTATCCCCTCCCCTACCCCAATACCCCAAGCAATCTAATTTTCCCTATCTGCAATCTGCCCTCTCTTCTGTCATCCCTCCCTTCTCTTGTCTCCATTTTCTCTTTTCTCCTGTAGGGCCAGATGACTTTCTATTCCTCATTAACTATATGTCTTCTTTCCTAGTAGCAACAACAATACTCAACAGTTGTTCCTAAAACTTTGAGTTCCAAATTCTCCCCATCCCTCCCTCCCCACCCATTCCCTTTGGGAAGGCAGGCAATTCAATATAGGCCATATCTGTGTAATTTTGCAAATGACTTCCCTGATAGTCGTGTTGTGTAAGACTAACTGAATTACCCTCCATCCTACCCTGCCCCTCATTGTTTCTCTTCTGTCTTTTGATCCTGTCCCTCCCCAAGTGTTGACTTCAAATTGCTCCCTCCTCCCTTTGCCCTCCCTTCCATCATCCCCCCCCTTGCTTATCTCCTTCTCCCCCACTTTCCTATAAATGAGTGTGCATTTTATTCCTTCCTTTAGTCAAATGTGATGAGGGTAAACTTTTTTTTTTCCTCAGCTCTCCTCTTTTTCCCTCCACTAAAAGGTCTCCTACTTGCCTCTTAAATGACATATAATTACCCCATTCCATTTCACCCTCTTTCCTCCCTCTACATTTCTCTCTCACCCTTTACCTTAATTTCTTTTAAGATATGGTCCCATCCTATTCAATTCACTCTGTGCTCACTGTCTCTGTATGTGTGTGCATGTGTGTATGTGTGTGTTCATGCATGCGTGTACATGTGTGTGTGTGTTCCCACCAACTACCTCGATATTGAAAAGTTTTAAGATTTACAAATATTGTCTTTCCATGTAGGAATGTAAACAGTTCACTTCTGGTAAGTCCCTTAAGACTTCTCTTTGCTGTTTACTTTTTCATGCTTCTTCTCATTCTTATGTTTGAAAGTCAAATTTTCTTTTCAACTCTGGTCTTTTCATCAAGAATGATTGAAAGTCCTCTGTTTCATTGAAAGACCATATTTTCCCTTGAAGTATTATACTCAGTTTAGCTGGGTAGGTGATTCTTGGTTTGAGTCCTAGTTCCTTTGACTTCTGGAATATCCTATTCCACGCCCTTCTATCCCTTAATGTAGAAGCTGCTAGATCTTGAATTATCCTGATTTTATTTCCACAATACTGGAATTGTTTCTTTCTAGCTGCTTGTAATATTTTCTCCTTGACCTGGGAATTCTGGAATTTGGCCACAATGTTCCTAGGAGTTTCTCTTTTTGGATCTCTTTCAGGTGGTGATAGATGGATTCTTTCAATGCTTATTTTGCCCTCTGGTTGTAGAATGTCAGGGCAGTTTTCCTTGATAATTTCATGGAAGATGATATCTAGGCTCTTTTTTTGATCATGACTTTCAGGTAGTCCCATAATTTTTAATTGTCTCTCCTGGATCTATTCTCCAGGTCAGTTGTTTTTCCCATGAGATATTTCACATTCTCTTCCAATTTTTCATTCTTTTGGTTTTGTTTGGTGATTTCTTGGTTTCTCGTAAAGTCATTAGACTCCATCTGTTCCACTCTAATTTTGAGAGAACTATTAAATTCAGTGAGCTTTTGAACCTCTTTTTCCATTTGGCTCATTCTGCTTTTGAAAGCATTCTTCTCCTCATTGGCTTTTTGAACCTCTTTTGCCAATTGAGTGAGCCTATTCTTCAAGGTGTTATTTTCTTCAGCATTTTTTGAGTCTCCTTTACCAAGGTATTGACCCATTTTTCATACTTTTCTTGCATCTCTCTCATTTCTCTTACCAGTTTTTCCTCCACCTGTCCAACTTGCCTTTCAAAATCCTTTCTGAGCTCCTCCAAGGCCTGAGCCCACCCGACATCCCCCTGGGATGTCTGGGGTTCTGAGGCCCCGCCCTCCATGTCTTTCCCTCATGGCAAGAATATGTCCCCCTCCTTGTCAGATCCGAAAGTCGGGATCATTTGCATTTGTTGGAAAAAACTCTCTATAGTCTTATTTTTCTTCCCTTTTCTAGGCATTTTCCCAACCAGTTACTTGACTTCTGAGATTCCTGTCCACCCCCACCTTGATCCGCCCAGCTAGTGCTTGGGGTCTGAGATCCAAATGTGCTCTCCGCGCTAATCAATGTGAGCTTTAGTTCTGGTGCTGGGGTGGGGGCAGTGCCGCCTCCCAGGCTTGGCTTCCTCAGGGGCTTTATGCAGAGGCCTTCAGTAATAGAGCGTGGTGGGGCAGGGCCGTCTCCCAGGCTCAGCTCCCTCAGGTTGTTTATGCAGAGACTTTCAGTAATGAAGATCCTGCCTGCTGCTGGGGGAGTCCCGGGCTGCCGTGGCCACGGCTGTGCCGCTGCTGCCTCTGCCACCACCCCCGCCTCTGCTGCCGCCACTTCCTCCCAAGGGGGCCCGAGTCACGGAGACACCCCGCTCCCCTCAGCCATCCAGCCGTCTCTCTCACTGACCTGTAGCTTCTGTGGGTGGAGGGACTTTCCCGGCTGCCAGAGCTTCCGGCCCTGAAGCCTGCTTGGGTCAGCTTCTCTGGGGCCGTGGTCAGGGCAGCGCTGGGGTGGGGTCTGCTTTCTGGGGTGCAACGGACCCTGGGGACGGCTCTCCAGGGCTCTCTGGAATGGAAATCTCTTCCACTCTGTTTCTGTACACCTTTCAGTGGTCCAGAAGTTATGGGGGTCTCTTTTTACATTAATTCTATGGGCTGTGGTTTCGGAGCTCGTAAACCTGTGTCCTTCTACTCTGCCATCTTGGCTCAGCCTCCCCCCCGTTAGGTTTTTTTTAAATGGCAGTCTATTCCAAACACACACTTCTCCCAGATATTATATACATTGGTAGTACAGTGTGATATAGTGTTTTTATTATTATTTCTGTTCTGGTCTTTTATAAGTTGTGAAAAAATGGCTATTTTGGTTTTAGTTGTGTTAGTTAATAAGTGTTTTGTGTTTAAGAGTTAATAGTGCTATGGTGACTTTCCTATAAATGGGGAAGCACACTAGTCAGGTCTCAAGAGTTAAAAGTAGCAGGCAGCATGAGTACATTACTCCCAGAGTAGGGATACCTCTATATCATTAAGAAAGTTTGAATTGTAACATGAATGTGGTAGTCCTCTGAGATTATATGTAATATATGTATATGTACATGAATATGTTCATATGTACATTTATGAATGTGTATATTATATATGTATATATATATATTATATATACATGGAAGAATAGATGTAAAAACACTGACACCTATTAGTTCTAATAGTACCACAGTTCTGGAGGTACATGGGACCTCTGAAGCTTTCTAATTCAGCCCCATACTTTTACAGATGAGGAAACTGAGGCCCAAGGAAGTTGTATATTGCCCAAACCATAGAGACGGTATGAGAGTCAAGGTTGCAATCCAAGTTCTTTGACTTCAGAGCAATATATTTTCCCCCTCTTTCTTAACTAGACCCTTTAGCCCCCACCATGACTGTCTCCAACAACAAAAATATTATCATAAAGGATTTTTAATGGTATTTGATTTTCCAGACACATGTAGACAATTTTTAACATTCATCTTTATAACATTTTGAGCTCCAATTTTTCTCCTTCTCTCCCTCCCTCTCCTCCTCTATTTTAATATGTTATATACATGTAACCATGTAAAACATATTTCCATATTAGTTATGTTGTGAAAGAAGAAATAGACCCAAAGGAAAAAAAAACATGAAAAAAATAAAGTGAAAATATTATGATTCAATCTGCATTCAGAGACCTGATTCAGAAAAATGTTCTTTTTCTGGACGTGGATAGCATTTTCCATCATGAGTCCTTTTGTAATTGTCTTGGATAACTGCATAGCTGAGACAAGCTAAGTCTATCTTAACTGGTCATCATACAATGTTGTTTTTACTGTATAGATAGTTTTCCTGGTTATTCTCATTTCACTTTGCATCAGTAGATACAAGTCTTTCCAGGATTTTCTTCAATCGGTCTACTCTTATTTTTTATTGCACAATAGTATCCCATTATATTCATATACCAAAACTTGTTTGACTATTCCCCAGTTGATGGGCATCTCTTCAATTTCCAATCCTTTGCCACCAAAAAAAGAGATGCTCTAAAAATCGTTTATGCATGTAGGTCATTTTCTCTTTTTTATCAACTCTTCAAGATACAGACTTAGTAGTGGTATTGCTGGATCAAACACTATGCACAGTTTGGCTGTCCTTTGGACGTAGTTTCAAATTACCTACCTTAATGGTTGGATCATCTCACAACTCCACCATATAAGTTTTTTTCCTACAAGGATTCAAAAATACAATGTGTCATAATATATATTTCTAGATGCAATTTATGTTTACTCTTTATTCTATATTACTATATTCTATATTACCTAATAGTCTATATTACTTCTTGTTCATCTACACCATTAATTTTACTAGCTGTCCTTTTTATGTCTCTTTTTACTTTTCACTTTCTGAAGACATGAGTGAATTCAGATCATTCCAGGGTTGGAGCATCAAGGGAAAGCAAAGATGTTTAATCAACTTTTCAAAGACCTATGTGTATCAGTGGTTACTTTAAAAGAATACTTGACCTGCAAGTTTGTTTCTAGACTTACAGGCAAGAAATTCACTTTGGAACTGGTCAGCTTAAAGTTTAAGAAGGAGCAACTAATATTTAATAAATATATATAATTAAGGGCTACCCCCATAAATTGTATGATGGTTGTTTATATGCCATACAACTACTAAATTTTGGCTTACATTTGTTTTTTGTTTTTTTTTATTTGTGATATTCTTGTTTCTGACAATCTTCAACAATCTCTTTCTCTGCTGAGCCTCAGCTTTTCTTTTTTTTTAATTTAATTAAATTTATTTATTTAACTTTTTACATTCATTTTCACAAAATTTTGGGTTCCACATTTCTCCCCATTTGTCCCCTTCCCCCACCCCAATACAACAAGCATTCTAATTTCCCCTATCACCAATCTGCCCTCTCTTCTAGCATCCTTCCCTTCCCCGTCCCCATCTTCTCTTTTGTCCTGTAGGGCCAAATATCTTTCTATTCCCCATTACCTGTATTTCTTATTTCCAGTAGCAAGAAAAGTACTCGACAGTTGTTCCTCAAGCTTTGAGTTCCAACTTCTCCCTATCCCTTTCTCCCCACCCATTCCCTTTGGGAAGGCAGGCAATTCAATATAGGCCATATCTGTGTAGTTTTGCAAATGATTTCAATAATAGTCATGTTGTGTAGACTAAATATATTTCCCTCCATCCTATCCTGCCCCCCCATTGCTTCTATTCTCTCTTTTGATCCTGTCCCTCCCCAAGAGTGTTGATTTCAAATTGCTCCCTCCTCCCACTGCCCTCCCTTCCATCATCACCCCTACCCTGCTTATCCTTTTCTCCCCCACTTTCCTGTATTGTAAGATAGGTTTTTATACCAAAATGAGTGTGCATTTTTTATTCCTTTCTTTAGTTGAATGTGAAGAGAGTAAACTTCATGTTTTTCTCTCAGTTCCCTTCCTTTTCCCTCCACTAAAAAGTCTCCTACCTACCTCTTTTATGAGAGATAATTTGCCCCAATCCATTTCTCCCCCTCTCCTCCCAATACATTTCTCTCTCACTGCTTAACTTCATTATTTTTAAGATATGAATCCATCCTATTCAATTCACTCTATGTTCTCTGTCTCTGTATGTGTGTGCTTGCACGTGGGTGCATATGTGTGTGTGCAATCCCACCAACTACTCGGATACTGAAACTTTTTAAGAGTTACAAATATTGTCTTTCCATGTAGGAATGTAAACAATTCACCTTTGGTAAGTCCCTTATGACTTCTCTTTGCTGTTTACCTTTTCATGCTTCTTTTCATTCTTGTGTCTGAAAGTCAAATTTTCTTTTCAGCTCTGGTCTTTTCATCAAGAATGCTTGAAAGTCCTCTATTTCATTGAAAGACCAGGTTTTCCCCTGAAGTATTATACTCAGTTTTGCTGGGTAGGTGATTCTTGGTTTGAGTCCTAGTTCCTTTGACTTCTGGAATATCCTATTCCATGCCCTTCAATCCCTTAATGTAGAAGCTGCTAGATCTTGTGTTATCCTGATTTTATTTCCACAATACTGGAATTGTTTCTTTCTAGCTGCTTGCAATATTTTCTCCTTGACCTGGGAGTTCTGGAATTTGGCCACAATGTTCCTAGGAGTTTCTCTTTTTGGATCTCATTCAGGAGGTGATCAGTGGATTGTTTTAATATTCATTTTGTCCTCTGGTTCTAGAATCTCAATGCAGTTTTCCTTGATAATTTCATGAAAGATGATGTCCAAGCTCTTTTTTTTGATCATGACTTTCATGTAGTCCCATAATTTTTTAAGTTGTCTCTCCTGGATCTATTTTCCAGGTCAGTTGTTTTTCCAATGAGATATTTCACATTATCTTCGATTTTTTCATTCTTTTGGTTTTGTTTGGTGATTTCTTGCTTTCTCATAAAGTCATTGGCCTCCATCTGCTCCATTCTAATTTTGCAAAAACTATTTTCTTCAGTGAGCTTTTAAATCTCCTTTTCCATTTGGCTAATTCTGCTTTTGAAAGCATTCTTCTCCTCATTGACTTTCTGAACATCTTTTGCCAATTGAGTGAGCCTATTTTTCAAGGTGTTATTTTCTTCAGCATTTTTTTGAGTCACCTTTAGCAAGGTGTTGACTCATTTTTCATGCTTTTCTTACATCTCTCTCATTTCTCTTCCCAGTTTTCTACTTTATATTACCTCATCATCCCCAAGCAGTATAGCCCTATATTTTGAAGTCTTGAGAATGCAAGCTATTTTTCTTCCTGGATGACTGAGGGAAACAAAGCAGTTATATTTCCTCTGCTCCATGCAATTTCACAACAGAAGTTCAGCTATGAAATTCCTCTGCAAATCCAACTTCTATGCATACCTTTACATAAGCTCCAAAACATATATAGTGGCTATATGATGAAGAATGTATCAACACGCTTGGTAAATGTTTCTATAAATTATGTAGGGTCAGTATTTACATTTCATATCTTTGTTAAAGAGACAAAGATCTTTGCCATGAAAGCAAGAATTTCAAGGCAAATGTCACTGAATAGGTACCTTTCCTCCACTGTCCTTATGGGCATGATGGGAAATGCATAGAATGCACTTATACCAATGTATCTGGAAGAAAGGCTGGGAGTGTAAGAGCTAAGCGGATAGATATAGTGTTAGCAAAAAATGCTCATGGTTTCATATTCCCTAGTTTAATGTGACTTTGGAAAGCCTATGTTAGTCTAATGTAAAACAACAAGTAAGATGGCTATAATAACATGTATAATAGAAGCTGAACTAGCATTTTGACATCAGCAAAAGCTCCTATTTGGATATAAGCAACCAATAACTATGACTTAGCAAGTATTGTCAACCACATTTTGTAAATTGAGATACTTGGATTGAGACAGACGATTTGAAAAGTTCACTTGACAAATAAGGTATACAGTTGAGATTAAAACCCAGATATTCTGACCCTAAATTCAGTGTTTTTTTCCTATTTCTTAGATATCTGAATTAGAATCATTCATACATTTTAACATTTATTAACTACTGCATTCAATGTACTCTGCTAAGTGATACAAATATCATCATTTGTAGAAAAGTAATTTATTTGAAGACAAATGATATATTGTCTCACTCCTTGAAAGGTTATAATTCAGTAACACTTTTAAAGCGTATTTTCACAATTACAAACAACAGCTCAAAAACAATAGAAAAGTGAAAGCTGCTATTTTTAAAACCATCATCTTTTCATTTTATTACTTTATCTATCATTTGCATTCATTATTTATGTCTTTTGCCAAACTGTCCTGTTTCTGTGTTTTCCATCTTTGGTATTACTTCTGTTCTCTGCCATTAACTGGAATGATTGATTATTTTCATCTTCCAAGATTCATAATTTCTCTTTCCTCAAATCCACCATTATACTCTGTTTCATATAACTTCTTTCTCTTTGTATCTTCATGCCTGTCATCAGATTTTTTTTTCTTTTCAACAGATTCTAGCCTGCTATTTTACTGTCTGATTTTATTTGTTATATTGCTTTTTAGTGCCATTTTTAGATCATTTTTCTTCCTGTCAGTATTATAAATGTAATAAGTGCATATTTGCTGTAATTAGGTTACTTATGCCTTAGCCTATCTCTTTTATGTTCTCTGCTAAAACATACAATGTTAATACTGTGGAGATCATCTGTTCTAAGGTCCCAGACCAAGTTGCAAAGCTTTCAACAGTCCTGTTGATAAGTGTCTACCATCAGGTGAATATTCCAGTAAGAGTGAAATCGTTAACCCAAAGGCTGCCCATTTCATGACTGAATAGACCTCATTATTAAAGTTAGAATGTTTTTTCTTCTATTGAGTAAAAAATAAATAGTTCCTATATGGCCTTCATCCACTAATTCTTCTTAATTTAAGTAAATAGACTATAAATTCCTCTTCTAAAAGACATCCATTCTAAATTTTGAAGATGCTATAATGGATAACTTTTTATTCAGGCTAAATAACATAATTTCTTTCACCCTCAATTATTCATTTCTCTCTTACTTGCTTGTATTGTGTTTTTTTTCTTTTTATATCCCTTTATACATCTGAAGTGTTATGTGAAGACTTAAATGACATGTTCTAGGATGAACCCAGAAGAAACGACAATGGTGAAAGAAGAGCTTCCTGTCCATGCTATATCTAGATGACATGAAGGAACTGGGGTTGCTTAGCAGGGAGAAGAGAAGAATTTGGAGAAGAGATAGGAACATTACAGCTTCCTTCAATTATTAGTTCAAGTCCCATGAATCCTTTACTTGTCTTTCTTATTCTTAGTGCCTTTGCTGAGACTACTATCAATTTTGCCTTATACATAAATGGTGATACATTAACCTCTTCACAAATACTTGAATTTGTGAATAAGTGAATTATTTGGGGATAAAAGTCTTTCCCTCTTTGATTTGTATCACCAGCTCTTAGCACAATACTAAGTACAGAGTAGGCAGGCTGCAAATCATCCTGTGTCCAAGAATGATTTCAGAGGCATACAAAATGAGAGTCCCCTGCACTACCGATAGAATAAACTCCATGGCCTTGGTTATAAAACAAAGTACAAGTTACAATAAAAAGACATTTTCCTCAAATTAAAATGTTTATAATCTTTTTTTAAATGTCACATTATTTAAAAAATATTTTATTAGCAGAGATTAGGGAATAGCAGGTTGATACTTCATTAATAACATTTTTGCACATTAATATTGAAATTTTATAGTTTCAGAATGGTACAATCTATTGAAAAATAATATAGGATGCATTCTCTGTTGAACATTAAGTAGTATATTCATTTATCATCATACTTATTACTTTATTAATCATCATCTTATCATGAATCTATACTGAAAAAATTTTATTATTTAATAAAATCATGTTCTGATTCTATTTTAGAAGTATCTATAAAACCTGTTTTCAAAATTTTAAAAATTTCAGGGAGAATTGCCAAAGCCCATGTGATAAATAGTGGTGGGGGAATGTGATGAAGCCAAATATTGTCTTGACACAATGTGTTTTTTCCTAAATCCTGTTGCGTTTTATGAAATAGAGGATTTGTTTATAAGGTTTTAGTGACAATTCAGAAAGTCATATGTGACAATTTCTATGTAACCAGGAATCATCTATCTCAACAATGGATTATTTTTATGTACTTGGACAGTATCCTTTGTGATATTATGAAAAATTTACCTGAGTCATCTAATTCATATTATTATTATTATTATTATAATTATTATTAACATAGTTAATAATTATCAGTCTCTTTTCCGCCCATTCTCTTTTTGACTTATTAAAGCACAACAAATTTTTATTTAGGTGGGTATAATGTAGAAAAAATAATTTTCTACATCCCACTAACTCCAGAAATATGGAGAGAAGAAATTTTAGAATTTCTATGTAAATTTGAAATTTTTTTTTTTCCAAGGCAGCCTCAAGACAGCATAGTGAATAGTCACAGCTGCCAAACCTTCTGGGTCAATCTCTCCCACAAAATGATCACAGAAAACACATACAAAAAGAATTCTGAGTGTGAAATCCAATGATTTTCCAACCCAGTGAGGATTAGGAAAATAGAAAGAAAGGTTTGTGGACACTGGTTGTGAGGGGCTAGCCATAAGGCAGGGAAAACACTGCAGAAGTGGCAGTAGCTGTGGACTGTTAAGTGGTAGCATTAGGTGTACATCATCATTCAGGTATGGGAAGGGGACAGAACACCTAATTAGAGATATCACAGGGCCCGTGTACTAGCCCTAGGAGCAGGACACAGTGTCATTTGGCAGGTCAATCACCCTTTACACAGTTCTACTTCACAGTTCCAGATAGGCAAGGAGTGACCAGAGTCAATAGGGAACAGGCGCTCTGTCTGCTTGAGAATGAAAAACCAACGATGAGCGCAGTGACTAGAAGTCTCTCTAGATCACATTGGAAGCACCAAAAACCTATAAATTTCAGTTGAATCTATGAAAATATAAAGACATAAAATATAAAATATAAAAGCTCAGCTCAGTCCACAACCCACAGGTGAGCACAACTCAATTCTAGGATAAAGTCCAAAGCCAAGAAGTAAGCAGGAAGATTAGCAAACAATAAAAAAGAACCTAGTCATAATATGCTATTATGGAGATAGGGAAGCACAAGATACAAACTCAGAAGGCACTAGTGCTTTAAAAACAAAACCTCATAGAAAAATTCAAATTAAACACAAGGCCAACATAAAAAGAAAGGGATAAAGAGCAAAAAAAAAAAACAAACCACCCATTAAAATTAAATGAGGGTAGTACGGGAAAATAGATAAAAGGTAAAAGAACTTTGTAGGACAATTATGAAAAGAGAATTGATAGCTTAATAAAAGAGGCACAAATATACTGAAGAAAACTTTAAAATCAGAGTTAGTCAAATGGCAAAAGATGTACAAAAATATTGAAGAAAATAATTCCTTAAAACTAGATGTTTTTTCAACTGGAAGCTAAGGATTCCATGAGACTTTCAAGAAACTAGAAACAAGTCAAAAGACTGAAAAAATAGAAGAAAATTAACTATTGCACAGACAAACTAACTGACCTGGAAAACGGATCAAGGAGAAGCAATTTAAAATTATTGGAGAATTGGTTTTTCTTTTTCCATTTTAAGTAGGAAGTAAAGTCTTCATCTGAGATATTTTGGGAGAAGGGTTCCATGGGACTCAAACAAGAAGAAGAAGGTTTAGAACCCCTATAGAGGACATTGGGATAGTGAATTAATTCAGAGGTTATAGAACTGTTTTCTTGTTGCAAACAGGGTCCAGTTAAGATCAGATCACACAAATTTGTAGTGGGACCCAGTCAATAGGTAGGATATCAACATTAGAAAGGGAATTTGAAGTCAGGTCTCTGGATCTAGAGACTAGAGACAGTATTATTTATATTATACCATGCTAATCTGAAAGAAAAAATATTTTCAAACAATACAGAATAGAATCCTTTGAAAATATGTATTTATCTTGACACAGATTGGATATTTGTGTTGATATCATCTTGGACATGATGTTGGAGAGCACTTTTTTTAAAGTTTAGTGGGTTTTGGGGGGGAGGTTATTTTTTTTTTTTACAAATCAGGAAATAAATGGTGATATATCACCCAGGCAATATTCAAAGCACAGAGAGCAACTATGAATATGTCAGTCTAATTCTGAATCACAAAGAATGATAGAGTCTCCATGTAGAAGGCAAAAGAAAAAACATTTATTCAAACACCAAAAAACCAAATCCCAACACCAGAAAGTCAAATCTGTCATAGTAACAAAAAGATCTATCATAGTAACCAAGAAGTCTATACACATTATCAGGCCTTCCCATAAATAGGCTCCTCTAAGCAAAATGTCCTTATCTGACAAAATGTCCTTATCCAGCTACCTGCTTGCCTGTGTCCCCAGCTCTGACTGCTCTCTAACTTCCTCTCAGCTCTGCTCTTGTTTTGCCTCTTCCTGTTCCATCCTTCCTGTTCTATGTGACTTAGCCTCATGTGACTTAAGCAGGTCACATGAACTTATTAATGGATGAGAAAGATCTTCCCATTAAGCAAAATTACATTAAAAAAAGCAAAAAATGCATCATCAATACAGTTGATTAAATAACTTGCTCAACTTCACATAAGCAAATCAGTGGCAAAGCAGACTAGATTTCACATATTAATCAAACAAACACTGAATAATAGATTGAGATCTACAAAAGGAATTAGGGTCATCAAATGCAGCCCCCTCATTTTATAGATGAGGAAATTGATTGTAAAAAAACTTAAATGTGTGCCCATGTTCCAATATTCATTCAAATTCACATGATGATTTTACTGTTGCTGCTACTGATGACAATGACAAAAGGCTTTAAGGTTTGCAAAATACAGTTTCATTTTATCTTTCTAACAATACTGGAAAGCAGGTACTATTATCCTCATTTTACAGTTGAGGAAATCAGATCAAACAGAAGTTAACTTACTTGCTCAGGGTCACACAACTTTTAAGTGGCTAAGGTCACATCTTAAATTGGATTTTCCTAACATCAAGCCCGGCACTTTATTCACCATGTCACACTGAGCTGCTTCATGTGATCTAACACTTTGGTATGGCTCGAGGCTTGTTTTTTTGTGTGTGTTTTTTAGTATCTATGTGACTCAGTTTCTGTTCTCAGACTCACACATATTCAGAGGTAGAAAAAAACTCCAGAGATGATCTAGTTCAACATCTATCTTAATAAAAGGAATCTCATCAACAAAATTGTTTTCCACCCAGCTTCTCATTCAACACCTCCAGTGACAGACAGTAAATTTATGACTCTTCTACTGCCCATTCCATTACTGGATAGATTTAATAGAAGATTTTCCATTGCAGTCTTCCTTAGACAAGATGCAATTATTATATCTGGTCCAAGTTAGAGCAATTGAATTTAGATTATATGAAATTTAAATGTTTACCATTTCAATCTGTTATTTTCTTGCTCAAGGCTGTGAGTAGGTATTTCTGCCAGATGTAATTTGGTTTGCTTTCTTTTTTAGATTGAATTCATTAGCAATGCAGAATGGAAATAGCACTAAATAATAAGTTACTACTCTACAACCATGTCATCTTAAAATTATTTTTCTAATAATTTTATTGTGACTTATTATACATATTAATTTAAATACACTGTTTTGGAGTTAGGATGGGACTGCTTTTTGTTACTTTTCCAAACTGAATTTGACTTTTTTTTTCTTCTCAATTCACCCTGCTGTCACCCCCCTGCTCCCAATTTCCCAACACTGAAATGCTCTTCACTTTGATTAGCTCTCAGATGACTTCCACAGTGGTTCTCAAGATGTCTTAAGCTCAGGGTTTTTTAAAAAAAATAAACAGATGTTTATTCTACACAGAGCTGGCTCTTTGCTGAACTTGTTCCTCTCATCATCTTTTTGCTATTCCCCCAAGAGAGACTTCAAGCTGATTAGACCACCTGAAACCGTAAGTCTTTCTTAATTTGTGCAAAATAAAAGGAGAAACGGAATTCACTAAGTGGTACCCTCTACTATCCTTTTTACCACATATGTATATGAAAAAGTGGAACTAAGAATGCATTAAATTAGATGCGGTTCTTTACACATATATAGAAGATAAACTTGATTAAGTTATATCTATTTCAGCAGCAAGCTAATTTTCTAAAAACCATCATTACAATATCCTAGTACAACAGAATATATGATGCATCATCATGGTACAGGATATTTCTTTACAGAGTATTGTCATCATGAGACCTGGCATGGTATGTAAAAGACACTGGATTTTGAGGTCTAAATGAGACATTTCAGTTCCATTCTACCACTTATTAATCTATTGAATTCATCTTTTTGATTATAAATTTCCAAAGCAGCAAAACGGAACTCATATTACAGATCTAACATCATCTAATCATAACTAGGATGGCAGCAAAACAAAATAGCATAAATGATAAATGTTTTCAAAATTCTATATTTTTTGCACTTAATAGTGTTTTATTTTTTTCCAATTATATGTAAATATAGTTTTCAGCATTCATTTTTGTGAGATTTTGAATTCCAAATATTTCTCTCTTTCTCCTTTTCCTTTCCCTTTCACAAGAAAGCAAGTAATCTGATATAGGTTATGTATGTTCAATCATGTTGAACACATTTCCACACTGGTTATGTTATGAAACACAAATCAGAAAAAAGGGAAAGACCATGAGAAAAAAATAGTGAAAATAGTATGTTTTGTTCTGCATTCAGACTCCATGGTTCTTTCTCTGAATATGAATAGAATTTTCTAACATGAGTCTTTTAGAATCGTCTACTTTCATTATATTGCTAAGAAGAATTAAGTCTGTCATAGTTAATCATTGCACAATGTTATTGTTGCTGTTCACTATGTTCTCCTGGTTATGCTCACTTCACTCAGCATCATTTCAAATAAGTTTTTCCAGTTTTTTTCTCAAATCTGTCAGCTCATAATCCTTTATAGAAGAATGATATTCCATTACATTCATGTACCACAACTTGTTCAGCCATTTCCCAACTGATTGACATCTCCTTAATTTCCAGTTCTTTGCCACCACAAAAAGAGCTGCTATAGATATTTGTGTACATGTGTATCCTTTGCCCTTTCTTATGATCTCTTTGGGATACAGACCCATTAACTGTATTGCTGGATCAAAGGATATGTACAGTTTTATAGCCCTTTGGTCGTAGTGCATATTACTCTTCAGAATGGTTGGATCAGTTCACTTCACCAACAATATATTAGTGTTCCAATTTTCCCACATCTTCTCCAACATTTATAATTTTCCTTTTCTGCCATATTATTCAGTCTGATAGGTGTGATGTGGTACCTCAGAGATATTTCAATATGCATTTCTCTAATCAATCGTGATTTAGAGCACAAAATTCTATATTCCAAAAGATGATTTCACTTAGTGTGCTCCCTCTGTCCACTGATGCAAATTTCTGTTCCTATTTTCCTTCATATGTATGTGTATATATATATATATATATATATATATGTGTGTGTGTGTGTGTGTGTGTGTATGTATATATGCTGTACATATATATAACTATATGTAGTTATAGATATAGATATACAATAGATATAGTTCTTAACATATTCTTTTAAAAAATCAACAAATCATACTCTTGTAAACAAACCTGTGATAATATACCTCTCTGAAGTTAGTAAGATTTTTTTTAAATTACTTTATCCTTTGGAGTAACCTCTGGGAACCTAGTGCCATCTCTGTGTCAAAAAGGATTATAATAACACTTTAGAGGAAGAAATATCAATATAACTTAATGTTTGGTTTAGAACTTTTCCCACAATGGACCCTGTGAAATAGATACTGTATCTATTTCATGATATTTTGCTGTAGATATGCTATTTTGTTTTGCTGTTATTCTAGTTATGAATGGATGATATTCATCTATTGTAATGTTTTATTTATCTCCAGTTATTTTTTTTTATTATGTCAAACTCTTTGTAACCCCATTTTATGTTGTTGTTTTCTCTAAGATTTGGAACTATGCTGAAAGGGCTACAAAATCTGCATACCCTGTGACCCAGCAATATTGCTTCTGGGACTCTATCTCAAAGAGATCATAGAAATGGGATACATGTACAAAAATATTTATAGCAGCTCTCTTTGTGGTGGCCAAAACTGGATATCAAAGGGATGCATCAATTGAGGAATGGTTGAACAAGTTGTGGTATATGAATGTAATGGAACACTATTGTGCTATGAGAAAAAAATGAACAGGAAGAATTCAGAGACGACTGGAAAGACTTATATGAAGTGATGCTGAGTGAAAAGAGCAGAGCCAGAACTTTGTACACAGCATTAACCACAGTGTGTGAGGAATTTTTCTGGAGACATGAGTACTTCATTGCAATGCAAGGACTTAAAAAATTTCCAATGAACTCTTGAGACAAAACCCCTTCCACATCCAGAGAAAGATGCATGAAATTGGATCACAGATAGAAGCATAGTTCCAAATTGCTCTCCAGAATGGTTCAATCAGCTCACAGCTCCACCAACAATGAATTAGTGTTCCAACTCTCCCATATTTTCTCCAACATTTATCATATTCGTGTTTTGTCATGTTAGCCAATCTGATAGGTGTGATGTGGTACCTCAGAGTTCTTTTGATCTACATCTCTCTAATCAACAGTGATTTAGAGTATTTTTATATGTCTATAGCCTTAATTTCTTCATCATAAAATTGCTATTCATATCCTTTGACAATTTATCAATTGAGAAATGGCTTGCATTCTTGTAAATCTGATTCAGTTCTATTTTTTTTTTCAGAAAAGAGTCCTTTAGCAGGTTTCTGTTTTCCTTCCAATCTTGGTTGTAAAAAAGCTTTTTTTTTAAAATTAATATAATCAAAATTATCTATTTTATGTTTTTAATCCTCTATTTTTCTTGTTTGGTCATAAATTTTTAAATCCCTCCCCCTAAAAATCTGAAGGTAGACTATTCCTTTCTCTTCTAATTTGATTATGGTATCATCTTTCATGTGTAAATCACACCAAAGTTCTGTCAAATCTAGTTTTTTTTTCGAATATTCAATTTACCTGTCTAGTTTCTTTCTCATTTTTTTTGGTTGGATATATCGAGTTCTGAGAGGGGACATAAATTATACTAGTATAGTTTCACTGTTTACTTCTTCTTGTAACTCAATTTCTCCTTTAAGAATCTGGATGCTATACCACATGGTGCATATATGCTAATGGTATCGCTTCATAGTCTATGGTACTTTTTAGCAAGATGTAGTTTCCTTCCTTATTTCTTTTAATTAGGTCTATTTTTCGCTTTTACTTTGTCTGAGATCAGGATTGCTATACCTGCTTTTTTATTTTTTACTTCAGCTGAAGCACAATATATTCTGTTCCAGCCCGTTAACTCTACTCTGTGTTTGTCTATCTGCTTCAAGTGTGTTTCTTGTAAGTAACTCATATAGGACTTTGGTTTTTCATTCAGTTATCTACTTCCGTTTTATGGGAAAGTTCATCTCATTCACATTCACAATTATGATTACTACCTATATATTTCCCTTCATCCTAGTCATCTTTTCTGTTTGTCTTCTCTCTCCTTTCACCCTCTCCCTCCTCACCAGAGTTTTATTTCTTTCTATTACTTCCCCTGACCTGCCCTCCCTTCTGTCAGACCCTATTGCACCACCTTTACTGGATCTCTTCCCCACCTGCTTCCCTACTGGGTCAGATGGATTTCTATATTCAACCAGTTGTATATATTATTCCCTCTTTGACCCAATACTGATGAAAATAAGGATCATGTGATGTTCCTCATCAACCCTTCCCTCTTTCCTTCCACCATAATAGGTTTCTCTCATCTCTTTGTGTGAAATAATTTACCCCATTCTTCCTCTCCTTTCTTTCTGTACTATTATACTTCTTTTTCGCATCACTTAATTTTTATGTCATTCTCTCAGATTCACATTTTACAACTTTTTAAGAGTTACAATTATCACCATATGTGGATGTACATCATTCTGTTTCACTGAATCCCTTATATATTCTTTTCCCTTTCTACTTGTTTTTGCCTTTTTTTGGTTCTTGGCATTGGAAATTTAGTTTTAGATTAGTTCCGGTCTTCTTATGAAAATTTAAAATTCTTCTATTTCATTGAGTGACCATGTTTCCCCTCATTTTATGCTTAATTTTGCCAGGTAAGTAATTCTTGGTTGTAGTCCTAACTCCTTACCTTTTAGAATACAATATTGCATGACTTCTGATCCTTTAATATTACAGAAGCCAAGATCTGTGCAATCCTGATTGTGACTCACTGATAAGTGAATAGTTTCTTTCTGGCTACTTGTAGTACTTTTTCCTTGACCGTATAGTTCTGAAATTTGACGATAATGTTCTATGGAGTTTTTATGTTGTGATGTCTTTTCTGAAGTAATTGGTGGATTCTTTTAATGTCTATTTTGCTCTCTAGTTCCAGAAAATCAGTGTAGTTTTCCTCTGTAATTTCTTGAAAGATGCTGCTCAGGTCTTCCTTTTGATTATGGCATTAGAACATTATTTGGTACAGTAAAAATTGAAAGTAATTTGGAATAATAAAAAATTAAGTAGCTAAGATGTAAAAATATTTTGACCTGGGGATTCCTGTTACACACACACACACACACACACACACACACACACACACACACACACACATATATATAAATATATATATATATATATATATATATATATATATATATATATATACACCCTATGGAAGTCATTCAAAAAAGTCTCATATATGGAAAAATGGGAGGAAGTAAGACAGGGAGGGAGAAGGAAGGAGAGAGAGAGACACAGAGAGAGAAATGGTGGCAGTAGTAGTAGTAGAAATTTTTCTGACAGCAAAGTACTCAGGGAATAGTTAAACATCAGAGAATTCTTAAACAGATAGACACAGATGTTACATGTCACACAACATTCAGCTTATTATGTTCAGTTAAGAGCACCAGAGGGGTGAAGTCAAGATGGTAGAGCATAAGGACAGCTATACTATATTCCCTTCATCCTAGTCATCTTCCTGTTTGTCTTCTCTCTCCTTTACCCTCTCCCTCCTCACCAGAGTTTTATTTTTTTCTATCACTTCCCCTGACCTGCCCTCCCTTCTGTCAGTCCATACCACACCACCTCTACTTAATCTTTTCCCTACCAACTTCCCTACTAGGTCAGATGGATTTCTATATTCAACCAGTTGTATATATTATTCCCTCTTTGACCCAATACTGATGAGAATAAGGTTCTACTGTAGTTCTCCCAAAGCCCATAAAACACCTGTAAAAATGACTCTAAACTAATTCTAAAGCAGCAGAAACCACAAAACAATAGATTAAAAGAGATTCTCAGCCAAAGGCAGCCTGGAAGGCTGAAAGAAAAGGTCTATCACACAAGGCTTAGAGCAGAGCAGAGCCTACAGAGCATAGCCCAGCCTTGGTCATGCACCTGGCAGGGACAGGACTGGAGCAGGCTTCAGGGCACTGAATCTTGGGTAGCAGGTATGGTTTCCAGATTCCTCAACTCACAAATGCCAGAGACAGCTTCAAAGGTCAGTGAGAAACTCTTTCACCTGGGTGAGAAGGGAGCAGCGTCCCATCCTAGCCCCAGCCCCAGCCCCAGGAAGGTACAGAGTCTATTTTTGGAGCTCTCAGGCTAAAGATCTTGGGGGAATCAAGTAGTTGATAAGAATCTCAGTCCTGAGTGGCAGCCTTGGGGGGAGGAGGAGCACTGGCATGGTGGAGCTGGAGGCAGTTGTGGAGAGGGAACCCTACTCACAGATCCTGAGCAGAAAAGCTTGTCGTTGCTCCCAGATCAGAGAACAGGGCAGGAGAGGAAGTAATTCCTCTCCGTTGATTGTGACACCATGGAGGTACTGAGAACTTACAGGTCCCCAGAGTATACCCTCCTCTTGAAAAAGGACTCAAAAGTCAAGTAACTGACTGGGAAATGCCCAAAAAAGGGGAAAAGATAAGACTATATAAGGTTACTTTCTTGGTGAACAGGTATTTTCTTTCCTTTCTGGTGAGGAAGAACAAAGCATACCATTGGAGAAAGACGTCAAAGTCAAGACTTCTTCATCCAAAATCTCGAAAATAAATTTGCACTGGTCTCAGACCACGGAAGAATTCAAAAGGGACTTTGAAAATCAAGTAAGAGAGGTGAAGGAAAAATTGGGAACAGAAATGAGAACGATACAAGAAAATCATGAAAAGTGAGTCAACAGCTTGCTAAAAGAGACCAAAAAATAAAAATGCTGAAGAAAATAACACCTTGAAAAAGAGACTTACCCAAATAGTAAAAAAGGTCCAAAAAGCCAATAAGGAGAAAAATGCTTAAAAAGCAGAATTGGCCAAATGGAAAAGGAGGTTCAAAAGCTCACTGAAGATAATAGTTCTTTAAAAATTAGGATGGAGCAGATGGAAGATAATGACTTTATGAGAAACCAAGAAATTAAAAAACAAAATGAAAAGAATGAAAAAATTGAAAACAATGTGAAATATCTCATTGGAAAAACAAGTGAAATGGAAAATAGATGCAGGAGAGGCAATTTAAAAATTATGGGGCTACCTGAAAGCCACGATAAAAAAAAAAGAGCCTACACATCATCTTTCATGAAATTATCTATGAAAATTGCCCTGATATTCTACAACAAGTGGGTAAAATAAATATTGAAAAAATCTACCAATTACCTCTTGAAAGAGATCTGAAAAGAAAAACTCCTAGAAATATTGTAGCCAGATTCTAAAGTTCCCAAGTCAAGGAGAAAATACTGCAAGTAGCCAGAGAGAAACAATTTGAGTATTGTAGAAATAAAATCAGGATAATAAAAGTTCTAGGAGCTTCAACATAAAAGGATTGAAGGGCTTGGGATATGATATTACAGAATTCAAAGGAACTAGGATTAAAACCAAGAATTACTTACCCAGGAAAACTAAGTAAAATACTTCAGGTGAAAAAATTGTCATTCAGTGAAACAGAGTACTTTCAAACATTCTCGATGAAAAGACCAGAGCTGAATAGAAAATCTGACTTTCAAACACAAGAATCAAGAGAAGCTAGAAAAGGTAAACAGGAAAGAGAAATGATAACAGATTTATTAAAGTTCAACTGTTTACATTCCTATATGGAAAAATAATATTTGTAACTCTTGAGACTTTTCTCAGTATTTGAGTAGTTGGAGGGATTGTGTACATATAGACAGAAGCCACAGAGTGAGCTGAATAGGAAGGGATGATATCTAAAAAAATAAAATTAAGGGGTGAGAGAGGAATATATTGGAAGGAGAAAGGGAGAAATGGAATGGGGCAAATTATCTCTCGTAAAAGAGTCAAGCAAAAGCTTTTTCAACAGGGGGAGAAAAGTGGCAGTGAGAGAGGAAAAGTGAAGGTTACTCTCATCACATTTGGCTTAAAGAGGGAATAACATGTATATTCAGTTAGGCATGAAAATCTATTTTACACTACAGCAAAGTAGGAGAGAAGAGGATGTGGGTTGTGCGGGGGAAGGATAAAAGGGAAGGCAAATGGGAGGAGGAAATAAGTGGAAGTAAATGCTTTTGGAGAGGGAAAAGGACAAAAGAGAGAATAGAATAAATGGGGGACAGGATAGTTTGGAGGGAAATATAGTTAGTCTTTCACAATGTGACTACTATGGAAGTCTTTGCATAACTACACATGTGTAGCCTATATTGGATTGTTTGCCCTCACAGTGGGGAAGTGTAGGGAGGGAGGAATGGAGAGAAGTTGAAACTCAAAGATTTAGGAGCAAATGTTGAGAATTGTTTTTGCAACTGTTTCTTATTTTTTTCTTTATTTTCAATAAGAAATACAGGTAATGGGGTATAGAAATCTATCGAGGATAAGAGAAGGGAAGAGTGTAATAGAAGAGAAGGCAGACTGGGGGAAGGGTAATCAGAATGAATGGTGTCTGGGGGTGGAGGAGAGAGATGGGGAGAAAATTTGGAACTCAAAATCTTGTGGAAATAAATGTGGAAAACTAAAAATAAATCAAGATCACCACATTTTGAGAAGGATGTTGCCAAACAAAAGGATGGAAAATAGGATTGTGAGGGAAGCATCAATCCTTTCATGCAAGGAACTGGGGTTGAGGAATTTAGGAGTGTGTGTGTGTGTGTTTGTGTGTGTGTGTGTGTGTGTGTGTGTGAGTCTGTGTAGGGGGAGGGAAAACTACAGGGAATAGAATAACTGTCTTCAAGAAATTCTACAAATATAGTAGTATAGAGGAATTAACCTTGTTCTGAGTTTCACCAAAAGATGGAGCCAGAAATAATGAACAGAAAATGAAGACAAGTGCATTGAGGTTTGATATAAGGAAAATGATTCATAACAATCCAAAAGCATGGAATACACTAATTTAGGAAGCAGTTGAGTTCCTATCCATCCTCAAGCAAAGGCTAAAAGACAACTTGTCAGATATGTTGTAGAGAGCATCATGGCTCAAATACAGGACAAACTAGATGTCACTTTCAACTCTCAGATTCCATACATTTGAATTGAGTAGTGCAAAAGAAAACAGAGATTGTGTGATTGTCTAATATATGAAAGCAGAGGTAATTTGTGTTCACTACAGATGTCATTTTAATCTGAAGAAATGATTATGAATTTTTTTTTCTGATGTTGGTTATGATGCCAGTACTACCATTAAAACTTGTGGAAATAGTTTCTTTTTTTTAACTTAATTGAAGTGAAGAATTACAAATGGCTTCATATACTTTTGCTTCCAGTCCAAATCTCTATACTATGTTGGTTTATTAAAAAACAAATAACAGATAATCTAAAAGGGCATAGTCTGTCATTCATAATCCTTATTCAGTCCGATATTAACATTTATGATGAATAACTTCACTTAAATTTCTGTGGAAAATAATTATAGTAAATTTCCAGGAAAGATCCCTATCAATTGTTATTCCACATTATCATGTTCTTAGTGCAACTGCAATTAATTCAGGAAGCAATCAAAATTCATGTTAGGTACAATATTAATTCTAACTTCATTAATGAGTTGAGATAATGAAACATTTCACTTGAAATCAAATATGTAAACATAATCAAACTGCATATGGTCTCAGAACAAACCAATAGCAGTCTATTCTATAAATTGCCAAAGTGTATAACTAAGAAACAACATGAAGGTAACATAGGAAACTCCATATTGTGTGGACCATATTGAACGAAGTCAATAATATCTAAAGAAATTTTTATTACTATATTATTTTGACTGAAACATGCACCTGAAAACCAGATTGGCAGTCTAGACATAGTATTATTCCTAAATCTGCCAAAGATGACTTTGTGATTTGGGACAAATCAATTCCTTGTGCCTGAATTTCCTCAGCAATAAAGAAAGGAGATTAGACTAGACTATTTCTAAATTCATTTCTTCATCCAAAATTCTATGATTCCAATGATATTTCTAGAATAGCTTAAACGTTTTCATATAGGATTGTACCAAATGTGAGGCAAGATGAAAGATGTGCCACCAGGACAATACTCACAGCGCTGAGGATAACTATGGATATGTAGTTCTGAATCACAAAGTATATGTATGACCAAAGCAACATTCACACACCAGCAGCAATTATGAATATGCCAGCATAGGTCTGAATTGCAAAGTAAAACAGACTCTCCTTGTAGAAGGTAAAAGAAAAACATCTATTCATACACCAGAAAGCCAAGTCAATCATAGTGGCCAAGAAGTCAATATACATTAGCACTGCTGGGGACAAAGGCATTCCCAAGCCTCCTGGCTTGAATCTCCTCTGCTCTGCCCCAGCCATTCTCACTAACTTCTTTCACGTTCTGCTCCACCCTTCCTGTTCCATACAGCAAACTCCTCCTAGCACATGTGACTTAGAATTCCAGATGCCTTAAGCAGGTCACATAGGCCTATTAATGAATGGGAAAGATCTACCCATCCAAATTGCTATTACAGTCTATCAGGCAGAAGAAAAACATTTATTCAGACACCAGAAAGCCAAACCCCAGCACCAGAAAGTGAAATCCATCATAGTAACCAAGAAGTCAATGCACATTAGTACTGTAGTGGACAAAGTTACTCCCAAACGTTTACATATACCACACCACACCACACACCCCTACCCCAGGCTTTCCCAGAAACACTCAGGAGCCTAGCTGTCTGCTTGACTGTGTCTGCTCCTCCAGACTAACTGCTATTACCAACTTCCTCTCAGTTCTGCTCCACCCTCCACCACATGCAACTTAGGCTTCTAGGTAATTTAGGTGGGTCATAATGGGCCTATTAAGTAATGGGAAAGATCTTCCCATTTAAATTACCATTACAGAAGACTACATACAGAATCAGGAAAACAAATATTTAGAGACTACTTCTAACACATCTTGCCTGTTTGGCCCTTGTAGAGTCACTTTACATCTCAAGGTTCCAGGTAAATCTCTAAGATTTTAGGATAAGAAATAGTTGCTAATAGTTGCAAAAGTAGAAGAATGCTTCTTACTAAGAGCTCTTTACACTGATGAAATTATAGATCAAGACAAAAATAGATAGGTAGATGATAGATAGATAGAGAGACAGATAGACAGACCAATAGATAGATAAATGGATGAATGAGCAAAGGTAATTTCAGGGAGGGGAGTAGCAAGATCTCCTATTTTATATCTAAATTTTGGAATTGTTCCACTGAGTGTATTGTAGTATGTTAAGAAAACTGCTGGGAATGGTAAAATGTGTTTGGTTTAAACTGTCAGTTGAGAGTGTTTATATTGAGTTTTATTCATGTAGGGATTATACCTAATGGTTTTATCTCAAATAAACTAATGTGTAACATTGTAGTTTTGAAAAAAATATATTTTTCCAAAACAAAATCTAAAATGACCCTAGGCAGTATTTAGTGAGTTAATTGCCAATATCCTGAGAGAATTAATATTAAATTAAATTTTACATGGGAATCACAGGAGAGCTATTGTAGTAAGCAGTAACAAATTCTTTGCCTGAAATCATAAAAGAACTCATTTGTATATCATCATAATTACTGGAAAGGCATTTTTGTAAAGAATTAGAAAGAAGATGAATCACTAACTGATAGTGCCTATGAAAGTGTCTTGTTCTTTTTATCAAAGAAGTCATTCCTATAGTATGCCTTATGTATGTATGCATGTATAAGGATGAGAAGCCAAATTAAACAAACTCTATCTCCTACCCTGCAAACATTTTATTTGAAACTTGAATGAAGAGCACAATTTTCAATGAGCAGCAAACCACAAAAAACACTTTGCAAATGCTAGCAGAAAAGGTAAAAAAAAAATAATTTGCAACCTAGACATCAATTTATATCATTGTGAGTTTCGACCAACAAATAACATGAAAATACAATTAAAGTTGAGTAATGATGTTTCATTTATCCACTGAAGTCATGCTCTGATGCCTCATTGTATGGCATGAAAGGGAACATGGTTTCTGGAAAGCTATGCCAAAGGCAAGCTTTGAACTAGACAATGAGTACAGGTACAGCAATCTCTGTTCACTTGAACGTCTGCCTGACTAAGTAGAGAGAGATTAAGTTACTAGAGGCTGGCCTCAAGGTTTTTTTGCTGCTTGGTTAGTTGGTTTTCTGATTTTCATTAGTCAAAAACAAAACAAATGGAAAGAGCACTCAAGTCTCAACACCCCGTTTCAATTGTTAACTGACAATTACTATTTGTGTAGACATGGACTAATAATTTAACCTCAAACAGATTATTCATTTCTACAAAATGGGAATAATAATGCTTATAATACCTGTTTTACAGTTCTATGGAGAAATATATCCATAAAATATATGTAATACATACATACATATACATACATACATACACACACACACACACACACACATATATATATATATATATATACATATATATATATTAACTTAAGCTGTCTTTAAAGTTTTCTATCATGATGATTTACTTTATGGTTCAGGTCTGTGATTGTTTTTGATATGGAACCCCACTGAAGATACTCCCTCAACCACTATAGAAAATCAATTATTTTAAAACCTAGTTATTTAGAGACACCTTGCACCTTGATGCCTAAGTGAGTGAAGCAAATGACCTGGAGTCAGGAAGATGTGAGTTCAAATTCAGTCTTAGATATTAATTGAGTGACCTTAAATAAATGACTTAAATCTCTAGTCTCCCTCGGTTTCCTCAACTTTAAAATAGAGACAACAATAGCACCCATATCCCCAGGGTGTTGTAAGGATCAGAAAAATTAGAGAAACAAAGGATGATTTTATCAAAAATCACAAGGAAAAATAACAGATTTTGAGGTTGCAAAGTACTACATGTGTATCTCTAAGGACATTCTCTTAAAAAAGGAGGAACAAATCAATAACTAATAAAAATGCAACTAATAAAGAAGAGAAAAGTCAAAGTTTAAAAAATATGCACCAAAATAGAAAGTCTGAAAATTAAAGATATATCAAAATTATATTAAAATATTAAATATGTAAATTAATGTTTTTAAACTAATAATAAAGATTGATTAATTTGATTTTAAATAGAAAGCAGATCACCAAATTAGCAGGGCCAAAAAATAAAAAAAAAATATGAGAATTTAGAACAAATGTTTAGAAAAAAAAGAAATAACTGGAATTATTGGAATTTTTTTTGCCCAATTATATATCAATGAAATCAAAACACCTAAAGGAAAAGGATGAATATCTATAAACATTAGCAAAACTTATGTATCAAGTGTTGATGGGTTTAGAAATGAATTCTATCAAACATTCAAAGAAAAATAAAATCAGATAATTTGAAAAAATCAGTAAAAGAAATTCTAACAAATTCATGTGTGTGTTATGTACGTGTGTGTGTGTGTGTAGTATAGACCTAAAGAATATATGCATGAATATTTTAAGTAAAATATAAGTAATGATACTTAAGAAACATCATAAAACAATAAGCAAAAAATAGGTTGGAGTTTTACCAGGAATTGTTGGTTCAATATTAGGAACTGAACTAACAATCCAATAGATTGCATTACTCTGAAAAATAATACTATTATATCAAAGGTTGTACAAAAAGCTTTTCAAAAGATTCAACACCAAATCCTGTTGAAAACACTTTAACATACTGAAATAACTAAGCTTTTCCTTAATAAGGTAAGTAGTATCTAAACCTAAGTGTCAACATTATACATAATGAAAAAAAATTTGGAGTCTTGCAAGGATTTTTGCTATCATCATTTCTTTTTAACACAGTATTAGAAATCATAGCTATAGCAATAAGATAAGAAAAGGAAACTAAAACACAAATCAGAACCAAAAAAGAAAACAAAATTATCCCTTTTTGCAAATGACACGATGGCTTAGAAAACCCTAAAAAAGCAACAAAAATAATTGAAACAACAATTTCAGCAAATTTATAAGATATAAAATAAATCCAAAGAAATTCTTGGCATTTTTATACTATCAACAAAACCCATTAGGAAGAGACAAAATCAGAAAGAAATTTTATTTAAAATAGCTATAGAAAATGTAAATGTCTTGGCAGTTTACCTGCCAAGATGTATATCAGAAATACATGACAAAAGTTACAATAAATTTGTCAAAACAGAAATAGGCCAAATGATTGGTGAAATATTATTTTTTTCTTGAGTAGGCTGAGTCAATATAATAAAATGAATACACTACCTAAATTAATGTAAATCTTCAGCAAATGTATTGATCAAACTTTCAAAAAACTGAGGGGGAGTTCTAAGTAATAAAAATGATAAAATACTTCTGGGAGAACACAAATCTGAAGAACTTCAAGGGAAATAATGAAAAAAATGGAATGGAAGGGGGTCTTTAAGTATCAGATCTCAAACTGTTCCATAAATCAATAATCAATAACATAATTTGGTACTGATTAAAAAGCAGAAGGATCAGTATAAGAGAATAGGTACACATTGTACCAAAGTAAACAAAACTAGTAATCTAGTGACTGATAAAACCTGAAGACTTCAGATTATGGATAAGGTGTTATTCCATGACAGAAACTGACAAGAAAACTAGACAATGAATTGGCAGCAATTAGGAGTAAACCAACATATCACACCACATACCAAGATAAATTCTCACATTAATTACGTGACATAGATCACCCTTAGTGGTCATACTTGAAAATATAAATGCCCAGTAGTTATATGACCTAGATGATTCCTGCTGCTTGTACTTGAGATTTTAAGTAACCATCATTCCTCTGTCCACTTGCTACAACTACTTATGCTTGGAAATATAAGAATCTACCTGACCACTGCCAATCATTAGAAACTACTATCTCCACAAACTGGGTGAAACTAGTGATTGATGAGACAGAATTATGTGCCCATACCTACCCCTGATAGATTTCTTACAACTTTTAAATATGAAATATTTCAAAGTCCATGACAAATAAAAAAGGTGATTTTTGTGGGGGAAGATTATTTATGCTCAGTAGTAAATGAAATAATAAAACTAGGTTTCATCTTATGAAATAAACTGTGACATATTTTCTCCTATGAAATTATACTGTAGGGCATATATTTTGGAAATATGTGTAGGCGATACTCTGTCCCAAAGGAAATCTCTGATATACTCTACTGACAATTGTTTACTGTCTAACTAATAATGGGAAAACTTTAATAATATAAAACTTTACCATCCCATGCAACAATGAATTGCCCCTCTTTTAATCATTGTATAAATTAAGTACACAAAACAATTTAAAATAATAGTTATTGTATAATTTAATTGAAAGAATAGTATGGGAGGGGCAGAGCCAACATGGCAGCCCTTAAAATACCAGTAAAAATGACTTTAAACAAATTCTAAACCAGCATAAGCCACAAAATGACAGAGTGAAACAGATTTTCAGTCCAAGAGAGTGTGGAAAGGCAACAGGAAAAGTCTATCACACTGTGCTTGGTGGGGAGCCCAGTGTGGGTTACACAGCACAGACAGTACTGCAGCGGTTTCAGGGCACTGCTTCTAGAGTTCTCAGTCTACAGATCCTGGCGGAATCAAGCATATAGACCCTGAGGGAACTGATCTGCTGATCTGGATCTCAGTCCCAAGTGGCAGTCCTGGGGTGAGGAGGAGCACTGGCATGGAGAAGCTGCTGGCAGCTATGGAAAGGGAACTCTATTCACAGTTGCAGGGCAGTAAAGAGTGCTTGCAGTTGCTCAGAGACCAGAGCACAGACCAGAAGAAGAGTAAACACCTCTTCTATGATCATGCCACTTTGGAGGAACTGAAAGAATACAGGTCCCTAGAGATATCTCAGGAAAATAGATGCACAAAACCTGGGGTTGTATGCCCTCCACTTGACAAAAGACTAATAGTTAAGTAATTGGCTGAGAAAATGTCCAAAAGAGGAGAAAATATAGGACCTCAGAAGGTTACTTTCTTGGTGAAAAAGTATTTTTTTTTTCTATCCTTGCAGATGAGGAACAGCAAAGCATATAATCAGAGGTAGACCAAAGCATACCACTGGGGGAAGACAGAAAAGTCAAGGCCCCTACATCCAAAGGCTTCAAACAATTTTGCAATGGTCTCAGGTCATGGAAGAGCTCAAAAAGAATTTTGAAAAATCAAGCAAAAGAGGTGGAGGAAAAATTGGGAAGAAAAATGAGAGCAATACAAGAAAATCATGAAAAACAAGTCAATAGCTTGCTAAAGGAGACCCCCAAAAATGTCATAGAAAATAAGACCTTTAAAAATAGACTAACCCAAATGGTAAAAGAGACCCAAAATGTCAATGAGGAGAAAAATGCCTTAAAAGCAGAATTGGCCAAAGGGAAAATGAGGTTCAAAAGCTCACTGAAGAAAATTGTTCTTTAAAAATTAGAATGCAGCAGATGGAAGCCAATGACTTTTTGAGAAATCAATAAATTATAAAACAAAACCAAAAGAATGAAAAAATGGAAGATAATGTGAAATATCTCATTGGAAAAACAATTCACCTGGAAAATAGATTGAGGAGAGATAATTTAAAAATTATTTTTCTACCTGAAAACCATGGCAATCAAAAGAACCTAGACATCATCTTCCAAGAAATTATGAAGGAAAACTGCCCTGATATTCTAGAATCAGAGGACAAAATAGAAATGGAAAAAATTCACTTATCATCTCCTGAAAGAGATCCCAGGAGGAAAATTCCTAGAAATATTGTAAACAAATTCTAGAGTTTCCAGGTCAAGGAGAAAAATATTACAAGTAATCAGAAAGAAATAATTCAAGTATTGTGGAAATACAATCAGGATAAGACAGGATTTAGCAACTTCTACACTAAGGGATCAAAGGGCTTGATATTTCAGAAGTCAAAAGAGATAGGATAAACCAAGAATAACCTACCCAGAAAAACTGAGTATAATACTTCAGGGTAAAAATGGAATTTCAGTAAAATAGAGGACTTCTAAATATTCTTATTGAAAAGACCAAAACTGAATAATATGAGACTCAAGAGAAACATCAAAAGGCAAAAAGGAAAGTGAAGCCATAAGGGACTTATCAAAGTTGAACTATTTATATTCCTGCATGGAAAGATGATATTTGTAACTCTTTGTAATATTTTGGTATTTGTAATACTTTTTCAGTACTAGGGTAGTTAGAGGGAATATATACAGTTGTGTATGGGTATGTATGTGTATATTATATATGTAGGTATGTATATGTACATGGGTGTATGTGTGTATGTATACACATACACATAGACTGAGGGCTCAGGGTGGACTGAATATGAAGGAAGAATAACTAAAAATAAAATTTACTCTTTAGTGGAATGTATTAGGAGTAAAGAAAGGGAAAGGTAGAATATAGCAAATCATCTCACATAAAAGAGGCAAGAAAGAGCTTTTACAATGGAGGGAAAGAGGGCAGAGATGAAAGGTAATAGGTGAGCCTTACTCTCAGGGGATTTAGCTTAAAGAGGGAATAACACACAATTGTATATCAAAAGCTATTTTGCCTGCAGCACAGCAGTGGGGAAGGGGATAGGAGAGGGAAGATAATAGAAGGAATAGCAAATTGGGAAAACAGATGTTTAGAAACAAACACTATTTTGGGAAGACAGACCAAGGGAGAGAATGCAACAAACAGTAGGCAGAATAAGATAGAGGGAAATGCAGTTAGTCTTTCACAACATAACTATTATGGAAGGGTTTTGCATTGCTGCACATGTATGGCCTGGATTAAATTGCTTGCTTTCTCAAACAGGGTGAATGGGGATGGAGGAAGGGAGCCTCATCGGTCTCAAAGCTTTAATAATGCATGTTGGAAATTGTTTTGCATGCAACTGGAAAATAAGATGTACAGGCAATGTGGTATAGACTTCTATTTTGCCCTACAGGATGATAGAGGGGAAGAGGATGGAGGAAGGGGAGATAATGGAAGGGTGGATAGGGTGGAGGAAGGGGCAGATGGGGTGCATGCTGTCCTGGGGTAGGGGATGGGGAGAGATGGGGAGAACATTTTGAATACAAATTCTTGTAGAAATGAATGTTGAGAACTGGAAAATAAATTGGTTATATATTAAAAAAAATAAAATAAAAGAAGTGCAACAAAAAAATAAAGCATACTATATTTGAAGTTAGATAATCTTGGTTCTAACCTACTATTCTGACACTTAAGATCTGTGCTACCAAATCTTCCTACCACACTCAGCTACTAGTGCCTCCCCTATCAGATCACTTTGCATCTATTCTCTACATCCTATATATCTACCTGGTTATATGCACATTGTGTCCTCCGTTAGAACAATGACTTTTCAAGGACAGAGAGAGGTCCTCTTTCCTTTCTTTTTACATCCAGTTCTTAGCATAGGGCCTAGCAAGTCTTTAAACCCTATATTAATTATAATTATAATTATGTTGGGTTTTTTAATTGTCATTTTGCAAATGTTTGCTTTTGGCCACAACTGAGAAATAAGTGAAAAAGTATATTTTTCAAATTTAAAATTTACACAAAATTAATTTACTGAGATTACGTGCTGCAGAGAGTGTGTCAGAAGAACATCATTTTACAATGTAAACAAGACTGAACTGAGACCTTAAAAACCTGCACTAAGGTACAAACTTCACTATTTTGTACAATTTTGGACAAATTGCTTAACCTCTTTGGGCTTCAGTCTCCTCACCCTGAAAGTCAGTGGGCTGTACTTAGTTGACCTCAAGGTCCCTTCCAGATGAAAATCAATGAGCAGTGGCACTGTAGCCATTGTTACAACATGGAACACTAATGATAACAATATAGTATTTAAATACTCAAGTTGATCAAGCACATGGATGCTCTCTTCTATAATATAGATGGCAACACATCTAGGACTGTGAGACTCAAATCTATTCCATCTCATAAATTCATACAATGCCTTTAAGTGACATAAATTTGAATGATTTTCTGGAGCATCTGAAGAAAGAACTAGGAGGAAATCAACTTTGGTAGATATATTCTCCACACGTGAATGCTATTTTCTTTGAGCCACCAATGTACTTTCTTTAGCTTTTCATGTCAACTCTATGATGAGCTTACATCTTCCTTTGTGATCTCCAAAAGAAACTCAGAATTTCTCTTTTATCTAGCAAGATGAAAAAAAATCACATTTTGAAAGGTTTATTTTTCATGTCATTCTTTTTTGTTCCCACTGTAAGTGTCTTATGCTAAGCAAAAAGTAAATATTTAACATGGCAGAACATAGGGTATTCTGAGTCAAATTGTATTCTACCCACCATGTTGTGACTGAATCATCTGAGCTAAGCAGTAACATCAAGTCTGACATAAAAAGATACTCTCTAGGGATACTTTGAGGGGAAAAAATGATATTTAATTTAAAACAGATAGGAAGAGAGTCATGGAGGGGAGAAAGAGAGAGACAGAGGTAAAAATTGAACTTTTATATCCTTGTAAAATCCTATTGCAAATTTGCTCCCATTGGTTAAGTTGTTATTAAGTTGTTATTTTCAAATGGAAAATTCATAACTGAAGAATAAAGAATTACATGATAATTAAAGGTTGACTATCACTTTAGACTCAATAACATATCAAGAGGTATGGTTACTAAGAATACCATAAAATAAGAGAACTATTAGTATAAGAAACATGGCAATAAGTGAATCAAGTACGGTGACAGAAATAATGCAGTAGTGATATTAATCTCCTAAATTACTATCATCATATTTTTTTCTAGATCCTACCTTCGCATTTTGAGTATAGAGAAGTCTGAGGCTCTACTTTTTGACTAATTAATTTTAGGAAGTCATTACACAATGCACTTATTTCAACCCTCAATTCACCATTTTTCAACTCCTAGGCTTTACTTCTATTTCTAATCTTTGGAGGTAAACAGAACACACCTTCACTTTAACTCTTCACGTGTTTGAGGACTACTACCATGTCTCCAGTAAATCTTTTCTTCCCTATGTCAAACAACCCCAGTTCCTTCAACTGATATCTGTTGGGCATAAACTTGAATTGCTTCACCATCCTAGTTTCTGTCTCTGAACATTTTTCAATTTAGTAAAATCCTTAATCAAACATGGTATTCAGACTCAATATAAAATTCCAGATGTGATCTTCTCAGGGTAGAGTACTGCAAAATTATAGCCTCCCTAGAGCTGGACACCATTCCTTCTTTTGACATAGTTAAGACTGTTTAAGTTTGTTGTCTATCATATTTTTCTAGGGGTGTGTATTGAGATTGCAGTTTCCTAAAGCCTTCACTTCTTTTTTCAAGTGAACTTCTGTCTATCAATTTCTCCATCACCTCATTCTTGTGCACTTTATTTTACTAACCCAAATCTATGATTTTACGTTTATCCTCACTAAATTTAATCTGATTCAGCTTGATGTTGTAGCCTGTCTTTTGGAATCCTGACTACCATTCTCTGAGCATTTTATCATATTCATAATTGAGAAACATATGTGTTTATCTGCCTCAGTGGTAGAAAATTCCAACAGTGTGGGGCCAAGTACAGATTCCCTGGGGCACTTTACTGGAAATCTCCAAGTTAACGTAGACTCATTAATGAATACTTCATTGTTAAAAGCTAATACTAATGGATTTTTCTATTCATGAGTAGCCAAAGATTTTATTTTGATTTGGTAGGGTCCCATAAATAGTTGTTGTTTTTTTTTATACCGTTCATACCCTGGTTCATTTCATTAGTTTAATCAAAAGAGAATTGCAAAATCAAAAAGTCTTTTTTTCCTGAAGTTTCTAAAAGTAGCCCAAAGATGCTTTCACATATATCATGTAATCTGTCCTCACAGATTTCTTGATAATATTTCAAAAGTGACAGGTACGCAGCTTGTCTGGAACTCAATTTCATCAACTGCGAAATGAGATTGTTGGACTATATGTCCTGTGAGTTGTCTTCTAGCTCTGAAAAATCTATGATACTATGATCCTTTCATTCGTATAAAGAAGAGTAGAGCTATTTATTCTTCATTCTCAGATGTAACTCAGCTATTATTGGGGAAAGGTTGTTTTGAAATGAATATTCCCATTGTTCATATTATCCATGAAAGGATGTGAATATGTATGTTTTATGTATATGGGTACATACATATATGAACATATATGTATACACATGTACTAAACATGTGTAATGAGTGTATATATAAAACTGAGAATAAGATGGGCCTATCCTATATCAATATTAGTTCTTTAAAATTTCTTAGATCTCTACCTGAAAAGAGATAATAACATGCTCTAATTCTTCTAACATTATCCAAATAGGTAACCAGATTTTTCTGAATACTTGGAATTTTCCCTTCCAATGACTTTCATGACATAGTCATTATGTGTGTGTACATTCATGCATGTATCATGTGTGTATATATGCAAGTGCATATAGATGCATTCCAGTGCCTATGTACATAAATATGTGTATGTATACTTAAATGTAAGCATACACAACTGTGAGAATATAAAAGTATCAAACACTTGTGATTATTTAGTTTATATAACTGCTCTGAAAATTTTAAGTTGCCTAAGACAATCAGAAATTAAGTGACTTACCCAGAATTACCCAACCAGTATACATGACAGGTGCAATTTTAACTCAGGTCTTCCTGATTTTGAAGGCAGCTCTCTGTTTATTGAGTCATTTTGTCATATATAAGCAAAAATATGTATTATGTGAGCATATGCCCACATAAATATGTGTACTTGTGTTTATATACCTAGTTCACAAATTATAATCAATATTACTTCGTTGAGTTGGGGAAAGGATAGACAGATAGATAGATGGACGGACAGATAGATAGATAGATAGATAGATAGATAGATAGATAGATAGATAGATAGATAGATAGACATTAGCATATTGGAAACCTCTTTTTAAACTGTCATAATCATGGATCCACTTTTAGAAGCTAATACAAATAGACTTTTCTGTTTATGAGTAGCCCCAGAAGTCCTTTCACTTGGAAAAAAGTGCTACAAACACATACAAATACAAATATGCATACATATGTGCACCATAAACAAACATACAATACATACTAATATGCATATCTGCATACATGCATATCTTCACATATATTCATACATCCACATATGATGTGTTTTTGTGTGTATGCTGATGCAACTGGAGAGATGGAAAGAGAGAAAGACAGAGAAAGGAGAGAGAGAGACAGAAATGAGACAGAGAGATACAGAGAGACAGAGAGAGAGCGAGATCTTTTCAATAAATGACTTTCCAAACCTTAATAAATTTGAGTTCTCAGGTATAGTGAAATGCCATGAAAATTAATGACTTCAGGAGGAGAAAAAACTAAAGCTTTATTTAAAACATTCAATGGGAAAGAAAAATAAAATTTTAGGAAAAAAATTGGAAATTATAATTATGTAGGATGCTTCAATAATTTTATACTTTAAGTTTTCCACTTTAATTCTGTCTTTTTTTATCCATTCCTTTTACTCATTTGTATTGTATTCTGGAGTTCCGCAGAGCAGAGAGTGGTCTTGTTAGTAAAACTGTTCATAATGAAACCAGTTTGTGAACTGAAACATTACTATATTGGTTCCTTTTTTTATTTCCTGGAGGATATTTCTGGATTCAGTAACATGCAATTATTATAAATGCCAAAATGAACATGATGCAATAGAAATTTAAGAAAAAACATGGTTGATATTGCTATTCCTGAAAAAAAATTACATGGTAACATCAATACTATAAGAAACATCATGTAAAGAATTAAGAAATCATGGAAGTCTTAATGGAAATGCACAAAGCACACTAGGAGTTTTACCATTAAACCACAAGAGGAAAGCTATTTAATGTTTTATTTTATATGATATTTTCTCATTTCCTTTTTATTCTCTGGAATTTGACTTTCATATATGGCTGAAGTCTACCTGTCTCAAGTCACACACACACACACACACACATACACACACACACATACACACACACAGAAACACAATTTCAGTTCTTCTGTCTGCAGTGAGGAAAGTATGTGTCATGATTATAAAGGGAAGAGAGGACTTCTGAACACTACCGTATTCTCATTTTTTTTTTTTCTGAATACTAGTTTCAACATACAGTAGCTAGGGTTATTTTCCCTACAGATGTTTCTGGCCTTCCCTGAAGTAATGACCCCAACATTACTTTGGGTTCTGGGAATTTTCTAGGAATGACATAGAAATATCACCATGGATTTTTTCTCAGGGATTTATCCTGTATTTCTCACTTAAAAACTTTTACCCTTGCTATCAATCTAGTGCATCAAAGGAAAGGAGCATCCATTAGGCTCACTTTATGGCTGGAAATGAATTCAATCATTTTTCTGCCCTCTTAAATAATTTTTAAGTCACTAATTATTTATTTAATAAGTGCCTTCTATGAGCCAGGCACTGGGTTAAGCCCCAGAGGTTTAAAGAAAAGGAAAAATATTACTTGCCACAAAGGAACTCCCAATTTAATGGCAGGTAGCTATATATAAACTATGTACAACCAAGACACTCAAGATAAAGAATATTCTGTTCCTCTATGTTAATATGTGCAATAGTAATTTAATTGGAGAGATTTTTCATTATTATAGGTCTTTCCTATTCATTAATAGGCCCATGTGGCCTGCTTGGATCACAAGGAAGCTTAAGTCACATGGAGGCTGGTGGGAAGAGTTGACTGAATGGGTAGAAAGGAAGAGGCAGAGCTAGACCAGAGCTGTGAGGAAGTTAGTTTTGAGAGCAGTCAGATCTAGGAAGGATGCAAATTCCTGGGTAGTGTGAGTGCTTTTGTGATTTTGTTTAAGAGAGCTTGCTTGTAATGAGTGTAAAGGACCTGGTTTGTGGAAAGCCCAGCATGGGAAAGGCTTGGGGATAGTGTTGTTCTCTGTATTGTTATTGCGTATAGATATTTGTTACTATAACGGATTTGACTTCTTGTGTCTGAATAAATGTCCATGTAGAGAGTCTGTGGTATCGTGCAATTCGGAATCCAGGATATTTATGGCCACCACACATGCTGTAAATATCACATTGGTGCTACAAATGGCGACAGGGATGAGATCGCAAAATATCAAACCTCTATTTGGAGACAGAAAGGCAGAGGAGAGTGAGGAAGAAATAGACATCCCAGAATGTGAAGATCTTTATTCCTCCCTGGCAAGAGAATGTACTAAAGGCACAGGGTTGCGTGAAAACTGGGAACCAAAGCTACAGAAAGGAGAACCTGGAGACTTAGATGTTTGCAGGGAATACCAATAGAGCCAGGGAAGGAAATGGCAGGGATGTGTAGAAGAGGCTAGGTCTTGCTAACAAGTTATCAAATTATACGTAAAAACAGAGAAAAGCCGCTGGAGGAGAAGGATCAGATGGAAAGGGAGTTGGCTGGTTTGTACGAGAGGCTTTTCATCCTGCAATGTTCCAACTGTCCTTTAGGAAAGGAAACTAGAGAATTTCAAGTGATGGAAGAAAAAGGTGTTGGTTTGGCTCATAGGAGGCAAAAAGGTAACAGGAAAGTGAATGCTTGATTCAGGCCTAAACACAGGCCAGGAGGATATGTGGGAGGAGAATGAAATAAATGAGGAGACTGAGGTTCGGCTAGTACTAAGAAGGAAGCAGGGGAATGTGGGGGCCCCCACAGTGTTTGGGGAAGTAATTGAGGATTTTACTTAACAGGTCGCAGATATTTTGAATCAGTTCACCCAAAGGATGGGAGAATCATTGGTACCTTGAATAGTGAGAATTAGTGAAAAAGATACATTTTTTTGAGAGAGAAGAATAAATAGTCAGTAGATTCAAAGTCAGAATAGCTTGACAAGAAAATAATTGTTTATGGCTCTATGTAGAGCAAGAGTAGATTTTGGAAGAATAGATGGCATTCCAACTAATGAACTATACAAAGTTTATCAAGGAAAGAGGCTTGGTTTTAGACTGAGCAGGAAGGTAGGAGCTACTCCTGCCGATCATTCTGAAACACTGTATCCAGGTTCATCACACCTGTAAGGAGAATGGGGGGTTGACCAGGCCCCAGTTCATATTAAAGAGGGTGTACCTCTAGCCCAATGATGGCGCCAGGACTGCAAATTGTAAAACAGTAGACAATGAATGAGTCTATGAGAGAGGATTAATGGACTCCAGAAGCACGGCTGACCCTCCCTGCTTCTGGTTATTGTTGACTTGTTTCTTTTTTGGCATTTTGTCTGTTCACCTTGTTTCTCAGATTTGTTTTCTGGAAGCTTAATACCCTCCACCTGAAGATGCCTGAGTGTTTAAGCCAGATGTCGCTCCATGTCCATGACTGTGATCTGTCACCCCTGTACCTGGCATCCACCTACTCCAGATGCCAGCTGAGGAGCTGACCCCTTGAATGGGACCTCTTTCAATCTCAACTGGAAGAAGCTATGGAACAAGAGAATTTCAGCCCTTACTCCAGGATTTTGGACCCCATTTGTTAGAGGGGGTAATAATGGGGTGCTTGTGCTCTGGTCCCACCCCAAGACACTATTTTATTGCTCATTTTGTGTGATTCCTTTTATACTGTTGTAAAGTTCTGTTGATACCAGTTGCCCCACTAACCTATGTAATTAATATGAAAGATCTTGGGGCTGCATGTAATGGTAATTTAAATGGGGAGATCTTTCATTATTAGGCCCATGTTACCTGGAAGCCTGAGTCACATGGAGCTTGTGATGGGAATAGTTTGCTCACTGGGTAGAACAGGAAGGGGCAGAAGTAGATCAGAGCTGAGAGGAAGTTAATCATAAGAACAGTGAGAGCTAGGACAGATGCAACCTGCTATCCAATATGAGTCATTTTGTGATTGTGATTTTGTTTAAGAGATCCTCCTTGTGATAAGTGAAATGTTTCTGGTTTGTGGGAAGCTTAGCAGGGGGAAGGCTTGGGGATGGTAGTGTTCTCTGCATTGTTATTGTGTATAGATTTTTGTTACTGCGATGGATTTGGCTTTCTGGTTTCTAAATAAATGGTTTTCTTCTGCCTTCTATGTGGAGAGTCTGTGGTATTTCGCAATTCAGAATTGCTCCAGGGTATTCTTGGCTGCCATAAGCACTGTGTCAATAGCACTACAACATAACACCAATCCTTGATCCACAACTCAGAAAACTGATAATTTGCATGTATTTATTTTAAAATACTTCCGGGCCTCAGTGCTCCAAGTATGTGAAATTTGATCTGTGTTAGTCCTTTCACTGCCTACATTAGAACATCCTGTTCTAAATAGTATGTGAATTTTATGTGGATGTTTACTACTTATATCATTCACTTTCCTTTACAATCAAGTTGTTTCTTGAACATTGCAAAAGGGGGATAAAAGTAAGTTGCCATTAAAGGATGACTCATGGGTTCCAATTAGAAAGATAAAATGGGTATAATAACAGCACCCACAATATAGGGTTGTTTTGTGGATCAAAGAGATAATAATTAGCATAGCTCCTGGCATGGGGTAGGTACTATATATCTGTTTATTCCCTTCCCAGACAAAGAGAAACTAAAAAGGGGCAATCTGGTGTAAAAGATGAGATGGAATGACATCATTTGTGTATGTAAATGTGTTTGGTTTTAAGGAGAAAGGTCAGTTGATCTTCCTTCATGTGAAAAAGGAGCAAAAGTGAAGAGAATGATAGAGATATGTGGAAGATATGAGATGTGGAGGAGAGGAGAAGTGGGATCACTCTGCAAATGACTTCACTTTTTTCTAGTAAAATATCATGTAAATTCTCAGAAAGGTACAGGGAAAGAGAGAGGGTAAGTGAGGAAGAAAGGAGGAAGAAAAAGCTCTGAAAAAGCCTTTGTGGTGAGTAGGATAGGTAGTCAGTTAGGGATGTCTAAAAGGAGTGTCTTGCCTCAGTAGGGGTCCAGTAAAGATTATTGTCAACTCTGAAAATAAATGACCAAAGAGTCACAAAGGTTACATATCCTCTGTTAACTGAAAAATAAATACCAAAGAATTCACAGCGATTATCACAAGAGTTAACTCTGAAAAATAAAATACATTTAAACCAAAGAGTTAAATATTGTGATAAGCAAAAAGCTTTCTTAATTTTTTTGGAGGGGGAAATTAGACCCATGTTCCAGGGTCTCCACCAGGACAAGGCCCTTGATACATCTATCAGTGATTGGACAAAGAAACATGCAGTGAATTGTAGCCATGGAAATAAGGGAGTGATAGAAACAATAGGGCAAGTTTGATTAATAACAGGGCTTCTCAACCAGGATGTGATTCCTACAGGTGCTTGTCCAAACTCAGGGACCAGCCAGGACTAGTGTCAATGATTCTGGTGTTTTGTTGCAGCAGAATTCATCCAGAGGGGAGAGAAAAAGAATTGTTGTTATGCCAAGTTTGGAGCTCAGCTTGCTTGCCCGGTCTTGGCTCTGGAAACCAAGATATCTCCTAATAGCTAAAAGAGAAGAATTTTAAAAAGAGGGGGTAGTTTGGGTGACAAGAGTTGGAAGAGAGGGTAAATTCTGGGAACCTCCAAAGACCAGAATACAGGGGTCAGGTCACCAGGAATGAATTCACGGACTCTAGTATTCTTGAAGTCAAGGTGGTAAAGATTTATTGTTATGCTTTTCAGCAGACAACAGTTCTTAGGGTACCTGTGATTTGAAAACGGTAAAGGTAAAGTTTATATAGGATATTCTATAGTAAAATACGTGCCAAATATACTAACTAGGTCATTCAGGTCAAGATTAGGGATGGTTAAAGAGTGGTTCTTAAAGAACATGCACTTTTATTATCTCCAGGGCAGCTAGGTGGTACAGTGGATAGAGCATCAGTGCAGAAGTCAGGAAGACCTGAGTTCAAATCTCACCTCAAACACTTGACACTTACTAGCTGTGTGACCTTGGACAAGTCACTTAACCTCAGTTGCCTCATCCTGGGTCATCTCCAGTTATCCTGATGATTCAGATGGCTCTGGAGGAGAAGTGAGGCTGGTGACCTGCACAACCCTCCCTCACCCAAAACAAAGTCAAGTGCAAGTCATGTCATTATTTCTCTGATGGCATGGTCTTCTTCAGCAACAAAGGACAAACACACTTTTAATATCTATGGCATAGATATTTTACCCAGAGTTCATCTGGAAATAGCCCAAGGGAGTGGGCAGTGTTACATAGAGGTGTGGTTTTAAGCCTGAAAATCACTAAGTCAACTAATGGTTAGGGTTGATTGAGAAAAACCCATGTTAACAATGTCTTGTTAGACAAGATAAACATGAGGGAGTATACACATATCTAAGTCTAGGGTACATATGATAGAACAATGAGTAGTAAATATCTTTATGACCCAGTACACAGTCAGTTCAGCCAGTACACATTTGGTTCAAACTAATAAATTGCATAGGTGCAGCTAGTCACTGTATCAGGAAGAGAGATAAAGGTTTTGCTAGGGCAGATGTTCTTGGGCTGGGGAGAAACTGTCAAGGATAGTATTTCAAGGTTAGAGAGAAATGCGATTTTATAATTGTGGTCCAAGTACAGGCACTCAAGCATCACATCATTGGCATGAGGATTCTGCCATTATGTGACTTAAACCTGTAGTAGATTGGATCATCATACTTTCATGATTTTCTTCAGCTTTGTTCAGAAGAAGAGTAGGAGCAAAAAGTAGAAGATGGCAGGTAAAATCCAGAGCTGAAGCTTGGTAAGGAAAAATTGGAAATATGATAAGGGACAAGAGAATGAAGATAGAAGGATATATCAAGATGGAGTGCTTTACTCAAGGGTCAAGATGAGAAAGGAAATTGTAAACAGTGCAGAGGGTGATGGAGTGAGAAAGAACTGAGTTGAAGTATTGAAAGTCACAGATATTATGAAGAATAGGACTGGGGTTTGCAGTGTAGAAGGAGATGTGGAACAACTGATCGTTATCGAAATTTGTAAACATAAAAGTGAAACATTTGTAAGTGATGGAAAGACCAAGGTTAGAAGCATTTCACCGTGTGGCTGAGGCTGAATGAAACAGTACGTCATGAACAATTAGCAAATTGAGAAGCTATGAGGTAAGGATGTCTAAGGGAGTATATATACACACATACACATATGCATATACATATGTGTATATGTTGAAGTCTCCTAATATCAGGGAAGGCATTTGAAGTATTAGACTGTGAACCAGAAAAAAGACTGCTGGAGATCAATGGAAAGAGTTACCATAATTTTGATTTGATAGTATATACAGACTGAATGACTCTCAAAGATGGAGAGGTAACTGTGAGTCAAGAAAATGAGTCAAAGGGCAACCAATGGTCTAAAGACAGCTGCAAGGCTGTATCATCAATCAATAACTTTCATTTCAGGCATTATGCTAAGTACTGGGGATACAAATAAGAAAAAGAAAGGCAGCTTTTGCCCTCAAACAGTTTATATTTTAATGGAAAAACCATACACAAAAGGAAAATGGAAAAACTGGAAGGGAGGCAATAGGAAGATTAGTGGAGTTCAAGCCAAGCAGAGCTAAAAATGAAAAGTGGAGTGTTAGGTGGAAGTCCAAATTACTGTCCTCTACGAAAAAATAGAAGTTTGGGAAGAGTTTAGCACTACACACTCGAGTCCTCACAAAAGGTCAGAAAGATGCCGGGGAAAGTTGTGGAAGTATTCTAAGATGCCATTCAAAGCTCAGTTAATAGCATGATGAAATAAGGAAAGATGTCAGGTATCAGCTTATAGTAGGTGAGATATCTTCTCTGGATTTCAAAAAAAGAAAGGGTGAAGATAGAAAGAGAGTTATTGCCTCTTATGTACAAGGTACTGTTCTAAGTTCTGGGGACACGAATATATATATATATATATATATGCATATACACATATATGTGTGTATATACTCATATATACACACACATATACATACATACATATAGACACACACATAGTCTTTGCTCTTCAAGGAGCTTACAGTCAAATGAGGGAAGACAGCACACAAAAGGAATCTGAAAAGCAGAGTGAGTAAGGGAGGAGAAGAATGTATGTATCCTGGTATGATGAAGATGTCAATGAGAAAAGTCCCAAATTAGATAAGTCGGGTGAGAAGTAAGGAGGAATTCAGGTCTAGTGAGAAGCAGAAGGTGAAAGAACTGGAATAGAAAACATTTAGGGGCAGCTAGGTGGTATAAAGGACATAATGTAAGACCTCTATTTAGGAAAACTCAACTTCCCAGGTTCTGATCTCAGACACTTACTAGCAGTTATAACCCTGGGAAAGTTCCTTAACTATGTTTGCCTCAGTTTCCTCATCTGTAAAATGAGCTGGAGAACAACACAGCAAATCAGTCCAGTATATTTACCAAGAAAATACCAAATGGGGTCACGAAGAGTTAAACAAGACTGAACAACAGGGATGAAATCAAAACTGTTCCCTATGGAGTAAGTTTCACTTTCACAGTGGAAGGTATGGGTATGACGTTTAGAGTATGACATCTGAAAGGAAGGGCATGTTGTGGGGATAGGAATAATGGAGCACACAGCGAGGATTTGATGATGGGGTTTGAACAATGACAGCCAGAGGTTCAGGATCACTGAGATGGTGAACGTATGAACAAATGGTAGTTTCATAATCATTATTGACTGAGTTCAGGTAGATTATTAACATCGCTAGCAAATATGCCTCAGGTTGCAGTCCTCTCAGCATGTTAGATATCTCAGGTAAGGATATCAGTTGAGAGGAGTTGATGTAATCGTCTTTTTCTCTTATGCCTTCAGGCAGGAAAGGCTGTGAATTAGTAGAGGCAGGAGGGGGAAATTTTCTCTTTCTGTCAGGCAAGATGGAAGCATTCCCTCTAAGTGATAAGAGGCTTCTCCAAGGTAATGGTGTCTCTCAGATCCCTTGCTAGAGAAAGGAGTACAGCTGGGGGATCAACACACAAGTAGAATTAGCATCTTTCTGAACCCCTGAAGACAGCGAAGGGGTTTGAAATGAAATCTGTTCTTTCTTTGCAAATATGAAGATACAAGGCTTCACTTTTTTTTGCTTCCTTTTCTGTTATGAAGGCTCATTGCAAGGTGGAGGAACAACAGCATATAAGGAAATGGAGATATAAAAATTAGAGATATCAATATTTTTTAAAAATTATTTTAGTGTTAAATTTCATGATTTAATGAAGTCTAATGATCCTTCCTTATGATATTAACATTATTCATCATGTGCTGTAAATATACTGATTATAATTAGTAGCTGTTTGCAATTAATATCATACATTTTATTTAAGAAAAATATGAACCCTAGGGGGATGAATAAATCATAAAATGCGTAGACATATTACCTTATCACCTAAAACAGTAGCTGAATGGGAATTAGGCACATTTGGAATCTGTATTCTTTGTTTTTTCTGGTCATTATTACTATTTCATGAAATACCTTGTACTGAACTTAGCATATTTTTTTTTAAATAAATTTTCATATTTATATCTACATTCTCTATAACTCTGAACAGTATCAAGGGAGAGTTTACTATTTTCATTTGTCACATTAAGAAACTGAAACATAGAGAAAACAATTCCTTTGCTGAGAAGAGATTAAATCTAGTAAATAGAGTATCTGAAGAATAGCAGACAGAAATTCACAATATTGTACAGGAGGCAGCAACTAAAAAGCATTCCAAAGAAAAAAAAGAAGAAGAAAGTACAATGGATATCTTCTGAGGATTTACAATTAGTTGAGGAAAGAAGGAAAGAAAAGGAAAAGGAGAAAGGGAGAGATATATCCAAATAAATGCAAAATTCCAGACAATAGGAAGGAGAGATAAGATTTTCTTGAATGAACAATGCGAAGAAAAAGAAGAAAACAATACAACTGGAAAGACAAGCGATCTCTTCCAAAAACTCAGACATACCCAAAAGAATGTATCATGCAATAATGAGTATGGTAAAAGAAAAAAAGTGCTGGGGACTTAATACAAGTACGATTAAAAGTAAAAGACTAAGAAAAGATGGCAAGACTACACAAAAGAACGATACCAGAAACATGTTAATGTCACATATAACTACCATAATGTGGTTACTTATCCTGCATCAAACATCCTAAAGAATTAAATACAGTGGGCCTTAGGAATCACTGCTAACTATCAGGCTACTAGAGAAAATTAAATTGTAGCTAGGCTATTTAAAATCCTGGAAGGTGATGATATTAAAGTGTTGCATTAAATGCACTAGCAAATTTGGAAAACACAACAGTGGCCACTGATTTGGAAAAGATCAATTTACATCTTAATCCTAAAGAGGGGAAATGCTAAGGAATGTTCAGATTATGAAACATTTGCATTAATTTCACATATCAGCAAGCTAATGCCTAAGATTCTACAGGTTAGACTTCATCAATATGTCAATAGAAAATTACCAAAAGAGGCTAGTTTTTAAAATGACAGACAAATAAGATGCCAAATTGCCGCCATTCCAAAGATTATGGATAAAGCAAGGGAATTCAATAAAAAAATCTACTTCTGCTTTATTGACTACATTAAAACCTTTTTCTGTGTGGATCACAACAAACTGTGTCAAGGCCTAAAAGAAATTGGAGTACCAACCGTCTTCCTTGTCTCCTGAGTAACCTGTAGGCAGGTCAAGAAATATAAGTTATGGATGGAATCAAAATGGCAGTATGAAAGGAGGGACAAACCTGAGTTCTACCAGGAATTCCTTCAGATACCTCTAAAAAGTGAATATGAAAACATTTTACATGGGAAAATCCACAAGGAGACAGTGTGTCAGATTTCCAGTGCAGGACAGCCTGGAAGGTCAACAGGAAGGATCTATTACCAGAGTCTGGGGGCGTTCAGAGTATATACAGGCTGCACCAACACAGATTTCACCATAGCGAAGTAGAGTCCCAGGTGGACTGAAGCACGAGCAGCAATGTGGATTCTCAAACATATTCAGTGCAGGACAGTGTCCAGCAGAACTAAGTGAGAAATACACAGCCCCCGGGAACAGCAGCAGTCACTCCTAAGACAGCACATAGAGTAAACGTTTGAAAGTCACCTGCTTGAACTGCAGGAGGTCAACATGCTGGAGTAAGCTGTAAGTGCTCTCATTCTCCCCTTGTTGACCTTGAAAAACCCAGATAATATTTCCCCAGGAACAGGGGAATCAGTAGAAGGCACATAGTAGTAAAACATTTCTGCAGGCTAGGGAGATCAATGAGACGAGCACCCCTTGCTGTAGCTGAAGGAGACTAGTGTAGGACCAGAGGCATCCCAATAAGTCTCACCTCAGTGCACCAGAAGGAGTTTCTGAGCTGCAGGATGGTGAATTCTGTAAGTGCCAAAACCAGGACCACAGGTATGCCTCAGCACAGCCAGGGGAATTGGTAGACATCAATGCGGATGAGAGTTCACCAGCCATTAAGCCTGCCAGTCTAGCTCAGTCCTAGGAGAGGAGGACAACCACCCCTACCCCCACACTCATGCAATAAACTTCAGTGTAACCCCAGGGAAGCTTAGAAAGACTTCGCCTGGCCTCAACCTTGGCAAAAACCAGCCAGCTCAATATCAGGTAAGCTGCAGCATTATATAGCTACTAGCTGGAAGAACCAGAGGCCACAACACACAAAGCCAGTAACTAGACCTCAAGTTACCAACACAAGAAATGTGCGACAGAGCCCCCTATGCCCCAGAAGCAGAGATGTACTTTAAAAGCCAGGAAAAGTGCAGTCAACACAAGCAAGATGCAAATCAGAAAGAAAAGCAAAAACCATAGAATCTTGCTATGGAGACAGAGAAGACCAAAATAGGAATTCAGAAGAGGACAACCCTGGTAACATATCCATATCTGAAACCTCAGAAGGGAATATGAAATGGTCTCAAGGCCAAAAAGTATTCTTAGAAGAGATTAAAAAAGATTTCAAAAGTCAAATTAGAGAGGTAGAAGAAAAATTGGCCAATGGTTTCAAAAAAGGAACTAGCAAAATGAAAAAAAACTTCACTGAAGAGAACAGCTCCTTAAAAAGGAAAATTGGCCAAATGGATAAGGAAGCACAAAACCTTACTGGGAAAACTGGACAAATGGAAAAGAAGTACAACAGCTAACTGAAGAAAACAATTTATTAAAAATTAGAATTGGGCAAGTAGAAAGTAATGATCTATGAATATCAAGAATCAGACAAAATCTAAAGAATGAAAAAATGGAAGAAAATGTAAAATATCTCACAGGAAAAACAACTAACCTGGAACATAGATCCAGGAGAGAAAAATCTAAGAATTACTGGTCTACCAGGAAGCCACTGTGAAAAAAAAAAGAACCTGGACAATATCTCCCAAGAAATCACCAAGGAAAACTACCTTGATGTCCTAGATCCAGAAGGCAAAATAATCATGAAAAGAATCCATTGATCACCTCCTGATAGATATCCTAAATTGAAAATGCCAAGGAATATTGTTGCCAAATTTCAGAATTATAAGTTAAGGAAAAAATACTGCAAGCACCCAGAAATAAATGATTCAAATACCAAGGAACTGCAGTCAGAATCACACAGAACTTAGCAGCTTTTGCATTAAAAGACTGGAGGGATTGGAATATAATATTCCATAAGGCAAAGGAGCTTGGACTACAACCAGGGATAAATTACTCAGCAAAATTGAGCATAATCTTTCAGGGAAACTGTTTATATCCTTATATGGAAAGATGATAATTGTCCATCTTGAGAACTGTTATTTATTATGATATTTAAAAGGGATATACATAGATAGAGGGAGTTGGTATAAACTGACTGCTATGATGATAAAAAAACATAATTAAAAGATGTGAAGGGATTGCAATGGGTGAAGAGAAAAGAAGGATGCAGAAAAAAAGGTAACTTAAGGAAATGGCACAAAAACATATTAGAGTAGAGGGAAAGAGGGAAGGGAGATGAGCATTATTCGAGCTTTACTCTCATCTGAATTGGTTCAAAGAGGGAGCAACATACTCAGATAAGTATAGAAATCTAACTTGACTTACATGCAGTAAGAGAATAAAGGGGAAAGGAAAGGGAGGAGGGGGTTAAAAGGGAGGAAAGAAGTAGTAGGTAGGATTTATACCAGGAATGCAGGGCTGGTTCAATATTAGGAAAATTATCAGTATTATTGATCATATCACCAAGAAAACTAATGGAAACCATATGATTATCTCAACAGATGCAGAAAAAGCTTTTGACAAAATACAAAACCCATTCCTACTGAAAATACTGGAGAGCATAGGAATAAATGGAGCCTTCCTTTTAATAATAAGTAGTATCCGCCTACAACCATCAGCAAGTATTATATGAAATGAGGAAAAACTAGATTAATTTCCAATAAGATTGGGTCTGAAACAAGGATGTCCATCATCACCACTGTCATTCAGTATAGCACTAGAAATGTTAGCTTTAGCAATAAGAGAAGAAAAAGAAACTGAAGGAATTAGAATAGTTAAAGAAGAAACTAAGTTATCATTCTTTGCCGATGATATACTCAGAGAATACTAGAGAATCAAGTAAAAAAAAGCTACTTGAAATAATAAACAACTTTGGTAAAGCTGCAGGATACAAAATAAACGCACATAAATCATCAGCATTTTTATGTTACTAACAAAGCCCAAAAGAAAGAGATAGAAAGAGAAATTCCATTTAAAGTTATGATAAACCCTATAAAAAATTTGAGAACTTACTTGCCAAAAAAAAAACCAGGGATTATATGAGCACAATTACAAAACACTTTTCTCACAAATTAAGTAAGATCTTACCTACTGGAAAATCATCATCTGCTTGTGGGTAGGTCGAGCTAATATAATAAAAATGACAATTCTACCTGAATTAATTTACTTATTCAGTGCCGTACCAATCACACTACCAGAAAATTATTTTCTAGAGCTAGAACGAATAATAACAAAATTCATCTGGAAGAACAAACGGTCCAATATATCAAGGGAATTAGTGAGAAGTAGTACTAGGGAAGGTAGTAGCCCATGCCAGATCTCAAATTGTATTATAAAACACAATCATTAAAACCACTTGATATTGGATAAGAAAAGGAGAAGTAGATCCGTGGAATAGGGTAGGTAGATACTCAAAAAAAAGTAGTCAATGATTATAGCAGTCTACTGTATTTTAAATCGAAGGACCATAGCTTCTGGAATAAGGACTCACTATTTGACAACAATTGCTGGCAATACTGGATGATAGTGTGACAGAAACTGGGCACAGACCAATGTCGGACACTGTATACCAGAATAAAGTTCAGATGAGTACGTGATCTAGGCGTAAAGGTGATACTATAAACAAATTATGGGAGCAAGGAATAGTTTATTCTTCATATTTATGAAGTAGAGAGCACCAGTACAGGAGTCAGGAGGACCTGAGTTCAAATCTCACCTCAGATACTTTGCACTCACTAGTTGTGTGATCTTGGGCAAGTCATTTAACCCCAATTGCCTCATCCTGGGTCATCTCCAGTCATCCTGATGAATATCTGGTCACTGGATTCAGATGGCTCTGGAGGAGAAGTGAGACTGGTGACCTGCACAGCCCTCCCTTACTCAAAACAATCAAGTGGAAGTCATGTCATTATTTCTCTGATGGCATGGTCTTCTTCGGCATCGAAGGATAAATGCACATACCATATGCGTGTGTGTGTGTGTGTGTGTATGTGTGTGTGTGTGTGTGACTTACATAGAGCACTGTTCTAAGTGCTTTATTATTATTATCTTATTTGATTGTCACAACAACCTTGAAAGTTTGGTGCTATTATTATATCTATTTTGCAGAAGCAGAAAATGAAGCTAACAGGGATTATGTGTCTTGTCCAGAGTCACAGAGATAGTAAGTATTGGAAATCTATTTTGAAATCAGGTCTTCCAGACATTAGAACAAGCACTCTATTCACTGTATCACCTAGCTGCTCCAAAAGAAACACCCCAATATCAATATGCCGGATTCCAACTGATATAACCAGAAAACTTGCTGGAAAAAATGAAGTTATTTCTGTTATGAACAACTTCATCATATAGGGATCTACTTAATTCTAACGTCTGTTGTTCAGGAGAAACACTATAGATGACTTAACTGTAGAATTCTGAAAATTGTATTAAATTTTCCTAAATGCAGAAAACACCCTGGAGATTTCTCCCCAGTCATAATTATTATTTTTCCATCTCAAGTTTTGGAATCTATAGATTCAAACTTCCAGAAGAAGCAAAGAGCTCATGCTGATGATTTAAAAAGAAATGAGCCAATGTTTTGTTTTGGTTTTTTTTTCTTAGTTTGGCTTAGGGTTTTTGAGAACTGTCTGGGGCTCTGAGATTAAGTGACTTGGCCATGTTTACATAATCAGTAGATGTAAGAGACAGGCTTTAAAGCCAGATTTTCCTGGCTCAGAAGGCAGCTCTTTATTCACTAAGCTGTGTTGCCTCTAGATAAAGAATTGTAGGGGTAGGAGTCAAGATGGCAGAGTACAGACTAGGAGCCAGTTGAACTCTCCCAACCTTCTCTAAACAACTTCAAAAAAATGCCTCAAATTAAATATTGGAGCAGCAGAAGCAACAAAAGGTTAGAGGGAGACATTTTTTCCAGTCTGAGACAATTTAGGAGGTTTGTAGGAGGGTTCTGTAACACTGGAGTGGGCTCAGGCCCAGAGGGTATCAGTAACACATGTAGTGGGCTATGGAGATAGCCCCATAGCAGCAGCAGCAGTTTCAGAAGCTCTCAACCCAGAGACAGTAATGGGGTTGGAGATTACAGGAGATCCTTTGTTGGCACAGGATACAGCAGGAGCTGATTGGAAACTCTTTTGCCCACAAGCAGTTCTAGGTGCTTGCAGGGTGGAGTGAAGTGATTGTGATAGGTTACAAGGAGCAAGTGTCCTGGTCACAGTTCCAGGGTCAAGAGGAACACTAAACAATTCAGATATTTTGGAACCACACAATCAGGATTTCAAAAGATTCATCAGAACAATGTTAAAGGAATGGAAGGTTTGGAATATGATATTCTGGAGGGCAAGGGAAGCCAAGAGCATAACCAAAAATAATCTACCCAGCAAAACTGATACTTCAAGAGGAAAAATGGATATTTAATAACAGTGGATTTTCAAGCAAAGTGAAGTGAAAAGAACTATTGTGAGAACCATGATACAACGGTACACAGTAACAGCATTGTTGTGAAGAAGTTACACTGTGAAAGATGTAGCTACTCTGATCAATACAGTGATCCAAAGCAATTAGAAAAATTTCATAATGAAAGAAGTGCTTTCCTCTTCCAGAGAGAGAACTGGTGAATTCTGAGTACAAATTGAAATATAATTTTCTCACTGTCTTTATTTTTCTTTTCTGTGTGATATGACTGATATAGAAATATATTTCATATGATTTCACATGTATAGCTGATACTATATTGTTTGCTTTATAAGTGAAGGAAGGAGAGCTGGAAAGAAGTGAGAGAATCTGGAACTCAAAATTTAAAAAGAAAAAAAAGTTGAAAAATGAATAAAATCTTTAAAAATAATTATAAACACTTCTAAAATGATTTATAGGTAGTAAACCATAAATTCAAAGAAGCTCAGCATTTGAGGTAACCCCTTGCAACAATTAAGTCTGACCCATGTCTAAAGCATGAATAACCCTCCACAGAAACATTTAATGCAAAGTCACTGAGATTGTGCTTGTATCTCTTGACATTCTACTTTTACACAATTCTAATAAAATTTAGACACTGACTAAAACACTGAAAGATATGATACATATTAAATTGAGAGAAGGGAAAATTCTCACATTGATTACACATTTGGGTGACTGATCAATCAATAATTATTTAGTAAATAAATACAACCAATAAATAATATAATGAATGATCTATGTCTTTTCTATGTGCAAGGGAGTAGTCTAAGTGCTTGGGATACAAAAACAAAACTCTAAGTGTACAAGCATTTTTTAATGTATTTGCTTTCAGTTTTCTACAATCATTTCCTTAGATTTTCTCTCCCTCCTTCCCTCCCTCCTGAGACCACGTGCAATCTTATATGGATTCTACACATATATTCTTATTAAACACATTTTCACATTAGTCATGTTGCATAGAAGAATTAAAATGAATGGGAGAAACCATGAGAAAAAACAAAACAAAACAAAGCATAACACAAGAAAAAATATTGTTTGTCATTCTGCATTGCAATTTCATAGTTCTTTCTATGGATATGGATGGCATTTTTCTCAAGAGTCCTTTGGGAATATTTTAGGCCCTTGTGTTGCTATGATAGCTAAGTTTACCAGAAAAATTCCTTACACACTGTGGTTGTTACTGTGCACAATGTTCTCCCGGTTCTGCTCCTTTCACTCAGCATCAGTTCATATAAGTCCTTCCAGGCCTCTCTGAAGTCTTCCTGTTCATCATTTCTCATAGCACAGTAGTATTCCATCCCATTCATATACCACTACTTGTTCAGCCATTCCCTAAATTGATGGGCATCCCCTCAATTTTCAGTTCTTGGCCACCACAAAGAGAGCTGCTATAAATATTTTGTACATGTGGGACCCTTTTCCATTTTTATGATCTCTTGGGGATACAGTCCTAGAAGCGATATTGCTGGGTCAAAGGGTATGCACAATTTTGTAGCCCTTTGGGCATAATTACAAATTGCTCTCCAGAATGGTTGGATCAGCTTATAGCTCCACCAATAATGAATTAGTGTTCCAACTCTCCTACATCTTTTCCAACATTTATGATCTTCCTGCTTTAGCATGTTAGCCAATCTAATAGGTGTGATGTGGTATCTCAGAGCTGTTCTGATCTGCATCTCTCTAATCAATAGTGATTTAGAGCATTTTTTCATGGGATTAGAGATAGCTTTAATTTCTTCCTCTGAAAACTGCCTGTTTGTATCCTTTGATCATTTATCAATTGAGGAATGACTTGTATTCTTGTAAATTTGGCTCAGTTCTCTACATATTTTAGAAATGAGGCCTTTATCACAGACACTGGTTGCAAAAATTCTTTCCTAGTTTCCTGATTCTCTCCTAATCTTGGTTGCATTTGGTTTGTTTGCACAAAAACTTTTCAGTTTTATGTAATCAAAATTAACCATTTTGCACTTCATAATGTTCTCTATGTCTTGTTTGGTCATGAATTTCTCCATTCTTCATAAATCTGACAAATACACCATTCCTTGCTTTCCTAATTTGTTTGTAGTATCAATCTTTATGCCTACATCATGTATCCAATTTGGACTTTATTCTTCTATATGGTGTCAGGCATTTGGTCTATGCCTAGTTTCTGCCACACTGTTATCCAGTTTCCCAGCAGTTTTTGTCAAACAGTGAGTTCTTATCCCAGAAGCTGGGGTCCTGGGGTTTATCAAAAAGTAGACTGCTATATTCAGTGACTAATGTGTCTTGAGAATCTAAACTATTCCACAGGTCTGCCCCTCTATTTCTTAGCCAGTACCAAGTGGTTTTGATGATTGCTGCTTTATAACACAATTTGAGATCTGGTAAGTCTAGGTCACCTTCCCTCTCATTTCTTTTTATTAATACCCTTGGATTCTGGACCTTTTGTTCTTCCAGATGAATTTTCATATTATTTTTTCTAGCTCTACAAAGTACTTTTCTTGTAGTCTGATTGGTATGGCATTGAATGAGTAAATCAATTTAGGTAGTGGACAAACATTTTTAAGAGCTTATTATTGGTGAAGCACTGTGCTAAGTTAGTGCTAGGGATATAAGTAAAAAATTATACAATCTATATTCTCAAGTAGCTCATACTGTAATTGGAGAAAATAACACAGAAAGAAGGGTTCAGTTAGTGACACATAAAAAATCACAGTTATGTTCCATTGAGGAGAATCACAATACAGATATATGTACTGAATAAATATCAAATAAGATAGTTTAAGGAATGGAGGGTGCTAGCATTGGTTAGGGGGAGAGAGTATCAAGAAAAGCAACATGTAAAAGACAGTATTTAAGCTGAGACATGAAGGAAATAAGAGAGCATATGATGCAGAAATGAAAAGAAATCGCAGTCCAGGAGAGACAGCAGACGCAAAATTGTGGTATTGGGAAACGAAGTGCCAGTGTGAGGAACACCAAGAAATCTAGTTTGACCGGATTGTAGAGTTCAATAAATGAAACATATAACAAAATCCCTCAAAGAATAAAAATGACTTCCTGACTGCTCTCTGAAGTACTATCTCCTTTTTCTATCTCTCTTAAAAAAGGAACACAGGTGAATTAATAATAGATATTTAAGTCTTTCTTTTGCACCTTATGTTTACAGCAAAGAGTTACATTTAAAATTGATGGTATCATCAGTGAAAACAAATATTTGTCAATTTAATTTCAGATAAAATCACCAAACCTGGTTTAGAGAAGAGGGAAGGAAAATAAGGAAAATAGACAAAGGTGCTTCCTATACTTTTTGCCCTGTGAGCAATTATAGACACATCACTTTTCTAGATGTTTCCATTTCATATGAAAGTAAAGAATTAAGCTCAGACTGCTGTGACTCATGCTAACATTTGATTTTGATACTAACTAGATTTGTGAACTGCATACCTTCCTTTCTCAATTATCAAATTCTCATTCATCCTACAAGGTTCTGTTTTCTTTCTTTCTTCTCTCTCTTTTTATCGTGTTTCTTAATTTATTCCCTTTTCTACCCTCTAATAAATTTTCTTATATATTTTTCCTGCTACATTACTTATTCTTCTCTTTCTGATCTTAGATCCTCTTCATTTTCCTTCTCCTTTCCTTCCTCCTGACACTTTATCTACCATTTTTATCACATCAATCTCCCACATTTTTCTTCACTACCCATTTTCATATTCATTTTCTTATCAAATTGCCCTTTCCAATCACTTGTCACTCGTAGGATGATAGGAACATGGCCATAGATCCGGAAGGGAATTTAGAGGGTATCTGATCAACCCCCTTATTTTCCACATGAGGAAAATAAAGCTCAGAGATGGGAAGTAATTTGACTAAATCACGAAGGCAGTAAGTGGAAGAGCTAGAACTTGTTTAACTGTACCATTCTCTAACCCTCTCCCTCATCCTGTTGTGTCTCCATCTCTCCGTCTCTCCTTCACCCCCCTCTTTTTCTTTCTCAGATACACACACGTACTCTCTCTGTCTCTCTCTGTCTCTCTCTGTTTCTCTCTCTCTCTCTCTCTCTCTCTCTCTCTCTCTCTCTCTCTCTCTCTCTCTCTCTCTTTCTCTCACATATAATAGCCTTATTACCAATTATGCCAATGACTTCATTTTCAGTTGGTAGCATATCATTAGACCAATGAAAGTCATTTTAGGCAAGGAGCAATGACTCCTTCTTAATTATTACACAGAAGCAGCTGTTACTCAATTATATCGTTGCTTATTTATGCTTATATCTGTTCTCTTAAACAATAAAAGCAAAACATTTAATTTTCCCAAGTAAAGCTTTAATTAACTTTTCCCTTAAATTTTAAAGCTTTAAATTACAGATATATTAGATTAAGAGCCATTGGTTAAACACATGGAGAAAATGGCTGCATTATGAACGAGAAAAGTGGTAGAAAAATATGAACAAGTAACTTTTTTAAAAGTTCAAGTTCATAAAAAATTTCAAATGACCAATAATCAGAGAAGCCCATGTTTTATAACAAAATCTGCGACTACATCTGATGCCATCAATTTTGCAAAAATGATAAAAATGGAAAACAGCAATTGTTAGAGGGGCTGTGTTAGCATATTAATGCAACTTTGGTGAAGCTATGGATGGGCTCAAATGCTTTGAAAAGCAATTTTGAATTATAATAAAAAGCTGCTAAGTTATACATATCATTCAACCTAGCAAAACCAGTATAAAATGTATATATCTGAAAGAAGTGAGGTAAAAAACAGGTACAGTATCCATTTGTCCCAAAACAAAGTCACTACTTTCTCCCTCAAACCTACCCTTTTCCTAATGCTTACCATTTCTGCTAAAGGCAACACACTCGTCCCAAAGAGCCTGTTTCATAGCCTCAGAATGATCTTTGACTCTCCATTGTCTTTTACTTGAAATCAGGTAGAAAGTTTGTCTTTGAATCAGTACATGTCATAGGTTCAAGTTCAGCTCTGCTATTCATTAAGTGTCTGACTTGGCACAGCACTTCAACTCCATCATTCTCTATAAAAATAACAACCATATTTGTATTAACTACTTCACACTATGTTAAAAGAAAGCACTCTCTTAAATGTAAAATATGATAATTAAATAGGAAAGAATGATGACATGAGTAATGAAATGATGGAATGCTAAATTTATAACTCCTGAATTGATGTCCTTCAGTTTTCAAACTAAAAAAAATCTTAAGTGTTCTTTTTGCCTCAAACACTCCAATTCATAACACTTTTGTTACACACCCTGCACAGGTTTCATCTAATAAGTGGTAAGGAAGTTTAGGTAATAGGTTCAATGACTCCATAGCTTAGAGAGCTTCCCCACTGTAGCTTCCATTGTTTGTCCATCCATTTATTTTAAATGCGTTCCAAGAAGATGAAGTACAGTTGAGGTGGCACCTCCTACACAATGAACAACTCCTTGTCATTACTTCAGTTTTTATTGGTCTCTACTACTCGGAATTATTTTATATTTACTCTGCAGTAATCTTTCTTTCCTTATCCATTCATAACTTTTACACTATTGTTACCCCTTATCTCCTCAAATACACATGGACAGACTCAGAATGCATCATCTTTAGGTGGAAGAACAAATCACTTTTGCCTTTGAATCTCCAGGGCCTACCACAGAGCCTCATGCATAGTAGGTATTTACTAAATATTTGTTCAGTTTCATTGAGACTGTATGAATGTAGCAGACGGCCCGCGTCCCTACACGGTTTGGTGAAGTGGTTGAAGAAAAGAGACACAGGAGGTGGGAAAAGATAGACCAATTCCGTTTATTGATCTGAGGGTTAGGGTTTATATAGACAAGGTACTGCAAGTCTACTGTCCCAGTGATTAAATCAGTCAGGGTGATTAAATCAATCTAATCAGGCTGTGAGCCTAGGAGCACATATCCCTTGTTTTCTGTAATTCTCTTGTCTCACAGAGACAACGACATTTGGGGGGCATGGAGAGCCATTCCAGATGATAATGAGCACAGTCTCCAAGAACAGTTTTCTCAAAGGTCTTTCCTGATCTTGTCAACCGCACTCCACCCTGGCCCTCAACATATGAAAAAATACATATTGATCAATATAAAGCCAGACTCAATAGCTCACGTCTGGGTTGAAAAAAATACAAAATGCAAAACTAAAAAAGAAAAAAGTTGCATTCATACAGGAAATTACACATTAAATAATATTCAAGCACTTTTGTGGGGAGAAAGTAGTATAAAAATTATCATTCCATTGGTATTGGGGACTCCACAATGATAACTTCCCCAGCTGATGTAGTCTTCTTATGGATCTATAACTAATCATTTAGGGAATTGTCTGAAGGTGCCAAGAATTTAGGTGATTTGTTTAATTTTTTAAACCAAATCTTACCTCATGATAAGGTCAAGGTCTCTAAATTCATATATATTTATATTTATCAATCAAATCAAAATAAATTTATTTTTACTATTGATTATTAATCTAGGAAAAGGCTGCACTCTTTGGAAAGTGAGTTACTTCATGGGGGGGTATATATATTATATATATATACACACACACACACATATCAATGTACACAGACATTTGTTTTCATTTCACATTTCTTTTCTCATAAAATAGGGGAAATTGTATTTGCAAATAAGATAAATCTAAGTATCTAAATGAAAACACTTAATTCAAAGGAGATGATTTTTACTTTATAGGAAAATTAAAGAAGCAGCTGTGCCAAACTTTTAGGGAAAACATTTTGTAACTGATTTGTCCACAAATGAGTCGTTACTATGAATGCCACAGATAATGTTGCAGGTGGCATTCTTGTTGACAAAATAGGCTTATTAAGGTTCCTGAATACTAAAAGCAAAGCTTGTTCCATCTTAAAGGAATTTAAAATTGTGCTGTGAATACTGCCATCTGAAATGTTCTTTCATTTAATTGAGTTATTTTAGAACTTCTGTTACTGCACTACCCAGGAATCTTACAGAAAATAAACAAACAAACAATTGTAACTTAAAGGTGGGTAATCAAGGTTGAAAAGGCCTCAAAGTGTGTTGTACAAATTAAAGAATCTGCTTATTGTTCACATACTTGTGAACAGGACTAACATGTCTCTTCATTAATGTTCAATGTGGCTTATTAAAATTACTTGTCTGCTCTTTGACAATGTCAAAATTGAACTCAGATATGTGGGAATAATATGTGATCTCAGAGAAATGGAAGTAAGAAAAGGGAAAGGAGAATGAGAAAGGAAGAGAAAAAATGAAAAATCCACTAGTTCTCTGCACCTGCAACTCTCTTGTCCCACTGATGAGTTCTTGTTAGCATAATGCATACAGCATTGGACCTGGGAGTCAGGAAGACCTGAGTTCAAATTTAGCCTTCTCAAACATATACTAGCTCTTCAAGTCTGGGTAAGTCAATTAACTTCAGTCTGCTTCAGTTTCCTCTTCTGTAATATGGGGATAATGATAGCACCTACTTCCCAGGAATCTGTAAAGTGCTCAGCACTATCCTTGATACATAGTAGGCATTTAATTTATACTTATTTCCTTCCTTCTTGGGGTTCCTATTTGGGAGAGGGGCCAAGGCTGATGTCTTCTTTTCTCTCCCAGATCCCATTCTCTTCATTTTCCCTTTTATATGTTACCTTTCCTCATTTGATAATCTAAGTTCCTTGAGAGCAACAAATTTCTTTTTCATACATTTGCATCCCCAGTGCTTGGCAGAGAGTTTGGCATATAGTAAATAAATAAGTGCTTGTTACCTGCGTGCTTACCTTCCAAGGACACAGATCTTGATTGATTGATTCATCTATCATCACCTCTTGACATGACAAGTTCAATAAATATGTTCATTATTTCATGAATTATATGCCTTTTTGAATTTCCTAAAAATAACTCTTAAGACTAAAGTGATACTAGAAATTGGTTATTGTATTTAAGAGGTGGTTGAGCATTTCTATTCACCATATTCATACCCTTAATTATTTCATGGGTAGTGACTATTTTTCTACTAAGACTTCATATCTTCAGACTAGAGATTTTTTTTATATAATTATGCCTAAAGTTGTTGATCTTATTGAGTGTAAGTGTTAAGTCTTATACTTGAGTGCAAAAACTCTCCTTCAAAATTACAAGATGCCTGAGGCTTTTTTAAATGAATTTTATATGAACAGGATTGAGAAGCTTTAGTGGACTGAAAGATCATTAGTTAAGAGTATAATGTGGAAGACAAGAAAAGTATTGCAAGCACAGGGCTAATGAGGAGGATAATAAGCATTTATTTAGTGCCCACTGTGTGCCAGGTACTGTACTGAGTACTTTTTTTTTTGTACAAATTAGGAGGAAAACAAAAATGTTGTACATGTTGTATTCTGCCTTGGTAAGAGCCTATATAAAGTATCATATAGAGTTTGGGGATGCCACATTTCCAAAATGACACCAGTATGCTGGAGAAGGCAACTAGGATGCTTGTGTGCCTTGAGTTCATACCACATGAGTATGTTAAAGTGACTGGAGATATTTATCTTGGTGGAGAGAAAACTTAAGGAATATACTGTAACTGTCTTCACATATTTGAAGGGTCATCATAGGAAACAACAATATGACTTATTACTTGGCCTCACAGGGAAGAGCTAGGAATAATAGATTGGAGCTGCAAAGAAATAAACGTGGGTATGTGATTAGAAGAATCTTGATTAAAATTGGATATGTCTAAAAACATAATGGATTTTCTACAGAGGAGAGAGAGAGTTCCTATTTAATTGATGTCTTTAAGCAAAGATATTTTGAATGACTGTTGGGAACATTGTAAAAGAAGTTGTTTGTTTGTGTTTAAGGTATTGGGCCACTGAGGGGCTGTCATTTCTAAAGCTGTATGATGTTTTTAGTTGCCTTTTTCCTAGACAATTTCCCTGAACAAATTCTCCAGTTTATGTGACCCATGCTTCAATATTTGAAATTAAGATCTATTTAATTTTAGTGAGCTGTATCTTTAGTTATGTGTGATATGTTCACTTCAATGAAATCCACAGCCATAAAAAGAAACAAAAACATACCAAATCAAACAAATAACCTAAACTGGAGTAAGAGAAGAGGGTAGTTGGTCAGGAATGCTTGAGTTTGAATCCTGCCTCTGGCACTTACTCAGTGTTTGACCCTGGACAAGTCACTTAATTTCTTTCAATTTTCTCAACTGTAAAATGGAGATAATAATAGAGTTTATCCCACAGAGTTGTGAAAATCCAATGAGATGATGCATGTAAAGTTCTTTAAAATGTAAAATGCTATATAAATGTTTGCTATTAAAAAGTGACCAATTACTAGGACAATTCAACACCATCAAACTATCAATTTAAACAACAGCACCTTCATGGCAGAGGAGATCTTTTCTGTCCATGAGAAAAATTATAATTTAACACATTAAGAGGTGGCAAAAATGACTGCTAAGTTTCTGAGTCTTCATACCAAATTCCTGGAGTGGGGCTTCCCCACTTCCATCCTACTAGTTCTATAAAATAAGAAATTATACTGGCCAACAAAGCTGTAACACTAATGGATGTTCATTTTTAATGTAAAAGCAGAAGCGGCTTAAAACTTCTCTTATTAAATAAACTCAATTTATCACATCAGCCTCCAAAACCCAGAGCAATCTATGTTTGATCAAAATGCTATATGAAAACACTCATTAATCTCTTATCTAAAAAAAAAGATGAAGACTAAAAGTTCTCAGCATTATGTGTGGCTAGTAAACTTGCCACATATAAAATAACCATTTTATTTTTTCAAGCTTCATTTTTTATAATCCAAGAGTTTAAAACATTTATTTTTCCCTCCTTTATTCAATATCTAATGTCTAATAGCATATAATACAATAGATTTAATTTGCATAAACATTGAACCTTGTCTGTTGTCCACAAGAAGAAACAGACGTTATTAAATCATGTTTCTGTTTATTCTTCTATTATCTAAGCATAATTTGTGTAGCAGAACTAAGAAAGGATCTGACAAGGAAAATCGTCATAATTCTGATGTGGGATTTAGCTGACTAAAAGTGTTGCATTGTTTTCTTTACCTGTTTCCTCCATAATAATGTCTGCTTTCAGCAGGTATGAGTAGCCGACAAGGAAAAGTGAAGCTATATGATGTTAGATTTTTTTCCTGCACAGTTTTTATTTTTCCCCTGTTATTTAGTTTCCTTAATTTCAACTACTGTGTGCAAATTATTTCCACTCACTTTAGCCTAATATACTGAGGTCAACGGGTATATTTAGGGTTTGGGCCAGAATCTTGTAATCAGAGAAGCAGAGTTTGAGTTCCAGTTCTAACAGGTACCAGTTGTATAACTTGGGGAATTCATCAAACATTTTTGAATTTCAGTTTTCACATCTGTGAAATCATTGAAAATAATAATTGCAGTACCTGTCTCACAGAGGTGTTATGAAAAAAAGTGTTATAAAACTTGTAAGTTTATGAATTTGTATCTTCATTATTGTCACTGTATATAATAATTTATTTTTCCTCTCAGTAAACCAGTTCTTTTTAATTCCTTATGTAAAATTAGAAAGGTGATATAGATAGATAGACAGACAGACAGACAGATAGATAGATAGATAGATAGATAGATAGATAGATAGATAGATAGATAAAGAGATGTGAGAGAGAGAGAAAGGGAAGGAAGGAGGGAGGGGGAGAGAGACAGAGACAGATTTTTTTTTCTAAGAGAGTGCCAGTATTAACCATTTGTTTCCATTCAGGTTTTAGTAAATCAAAGCAGTAAGCAATTTTAAAAAATTTGGTCTGTGTGGTCAAATATTGAATCATTTTTAAAGCAGAAAGAAAATAGGTAACTATTCTTCATTGGTTAGATTGTTAGAGGTGAGGGCTGATGAAGAAAAAAATATTTGAATTTGGGGTAAGAGAGGAGGCCATTGGTATAACTGATGGAGTGTGGGGCCTGGAATCTGAAAACTTAGTTCAAAATCAGCCTCAGGCACTTAGTAGCCATATAGTCCCAGAGGAGACCCTTTACCTCTATTTGTCTCAGTTTGTAGACTGGGGATAATAATAGCACCAACCTCATAGCATCATTGTAAAAATTATATGAGAAAAATATTCATTTAAAAGAGCACTTAGCACAGTGCCTGGAACATAGTTGATGCTATAGAAATGCTTATTCCCTCCCTCTATCTTGTTTGCAAGGTTATCTCTGAAGATTTGCATGTCAATAACGAGAATAATCAATCAATTAATTAATTATATATCATATAATTAATATATAATTGTATTATATATCATATATTAATTATATAATAGTATTCTATAATTATATGATATAATTAATTATAATATGTGCCAGGCATTGTGTTAACAACTTAGGATATAAATAAATACATAAGACATTCCTGCTCTCAAGAAGCCCACAATCTATGGAGGAGACATCAAAAAATTATGCCTCAATATGATATAGAAAGTATATCTTGGAGATAATCTTCTAGAGAAGGGACTAGCATAAAGGAGGATTAAGAAAGACTTTTTATAGAAGGTGAGATTTTATCTGAGACTACAAGGAAGCCAGGAAAAAGGAATTTAGGAAGGAGAAAATTGCAGTAGTAGGAGATTAAAAGTTCATGAAATAAGGAGATCAAGCACTTTGTGTAAAAAAGAGGCTACTGTTACTGGATCTATGAGTTCAGGAGGGGAAAAAGCTATGAGAAGAGTGGAAAGGGCAAGAAGAGATTTAGTTATAATGGTCTTTAAAAGCTAAACAGTTGAATTTCTACTTGATTCCAGAGGTAAAGGGGAGCCTCTAGAGTTTCTTAGGGGTGCCATGAGAACATGGTCAGGCCTGCACTTTTGGTGGATCACTTAAGAATGAACGTATAGGAGCAGGGGAAACTTGAAACAGGAAGAACAGAGGACTGCCGCAATTATCTGTGTGTGAGCGACAATGGCCTGGAAGAGGCTGATTACAGCGTCAAAACAACATGGTGTTTACAAGAACAGTGTTCTCAAATATAAAAGGGAATTTAAGGAGACGAGAAAGAAACGGAATCGGTTTTGGAAATGTGGAGTCTAAGATATTTACGGAACAGGTAGTTTGAGATTGCCTATAGGCAGCTGGAGATATAAGACTCAAAGGAATCAGAGGAGTTAGGGCTTGGAACCATCAGGATAGAGAAAATTACTGTTGTTATCACTGTTATTTATCTTCATCCTTTGCTCTTGAAGAGGACCATGATCTCAGGGAGGCGACGTCATGGCATGCAAGGGGATTGGATTTAAGTGAGGGAGGGCTGTGCAAAGTCACCAGCCTCATTTTTCCTCTGGAGCCAATCTGAATCAAGTGGTCAGATGTAGATCAGAGTTGGCCCAGGATACAGTGGGGGACCATAAGGAAGATAATGGATATCTTGGGGGCTGATGAAAGCACCAAGAAAAACAGATTATTACAAGAGAGGAGAATTCTGTACAGAGCATTGGGAGGTCTCCATATTTAGCAAAGTGACTGGATTAAAAGCCAGCAAAGAAGTTTGGAAAGATCTTAAATATTTGAGTGGAGAACTAGGCATTATCATTATCATGAAAACTTAGAGATATGAATATCAGGTGGAATAATTATATTTTTGTTATTGAGTTGTTTCAGTCATGTCCAACTTTTTGTGACCCCATTTGGGTTTTGTTGGCAAAGACAATGGAGTTGTTTACAATTCACTTCTCCAGATCATTTTACATATAAGGAACTGAGGCTAACAGAGTTAAGGACTTGCTGAGGGTCATATAGCGAGTAAGTGCCTGAATTCAGGAAAATGAATCCTCTTGATTCCAGGCCCCACACTCTATCCACTGTATCATCTATCTACCCTTTTATTTATATAGTGCCCACTATCCTTAGCCTTTATAAATATTATCTCATTTGATCTCAAAACAACCCTAAGAAGGAAATATTGTTATTAGCTCCAATTTGCAGTTGAGAAAACTGAGCTAAATGGAGGTTACTTGCTGAGTTATACAAAGCTAATAAATGTCTAAGGTCAGATCTGAAATCAGGTTTGCTTGACTCCAGGTAATGCACTCTCTCCACAGCATCATCTAATTACTTTGAATTTAGAAGAGTTATAATTACTAGCAAATGCTACAGAGAGTTCAAAATGATGAGTATTAAGAAAAGGCCCTAAGATTTGGCAATTAAAAAATCTTTGGGAACTTTGAAGGAGCTGTTTCACATGAAGGATGAAGTGAGAAACCAGAATGTAGAGAGTTAAAAAGACAGTACAAGAAAAGGAAGTAGAGGTATAGATTTTTCAAGAAGAGGCAGTCTTTTCAAGACTTTTAATCACCAAAAGGAAGAGAGATATATAGGATGGTAGGTAACCAGGATAAATGGATCAAAGATGTTTGATTGGGTTTTTTTTGTGCTTTGTTTTGTTATTGAGGATGGGGGAGACATGGATGTGTTTTTAGGCAATAGGAAAGCTTCCAATAGAAAGGGAGAAAATGAGTATCTATGAAAGAGTGAGTGATAGAGGGAGGAAATCGGGAGAAAGGTTAATTTTGCCAATAAAGAGAGCAACCTCTTGATGTTGCTCTCAAGGGTAGGTACTATAAGAGAAGAAATCAGTATATGTTCACAGTATTTTCTGCCTACATTAAATGAAAGAAATTGTCAGTCATCAGGCAGCGTTCTAACAATCTGGGAATGGCTCTGATTTAATGAATGAGAAAGTGGTGTTCCTTGTAGAAAGCACTTCTGTATTGGCAGAAATGCATTTTGAAAGAAAGGTTTTTGATGAAATGTGTTGTAGACCACCATAAGTTTTCATGTTAACAATATAATTCCCATTTCTGTATGCAGTAGTTCATTCATTCCCTAAAACATTTTAGCTGTCAAGTAGACACAGCCAATGCTGCTATTTCAATATTAAATCATTTTGATAAGCATATTTTGTCACCTGTGCAGTATAATAATACCTATTACACAACATATTTTTTGAAATTAGTTCAGAAGTTCACAACCTCCCTTGAAATAAATGGAAATAACTTGCGATTTCAGAGAATTAGACTATGCTGACTAATGTGGCATCAATGCCTTTTAACTAATTTGCCAGGCTGCATGTCTCTTCATTGTTTGAACTGATTGTGTATGTGTGTGAATTTTAAAATATGCATTTCTGATGATTAGAATGGTATCAAATTCTCTATTCAATATGGGTTCCTATAGAATACTTAAATAATCCTGAAGATCAGAAGAATAATTGGGGCAAAGCTAACGGACAAAGTAAGACTGAGCTTTCTCAGGAACGCAAGAAGGCTAAAGGGTTGAAGATAAAACAGATTAGTTAAAAAAGAATGAAAAGGAACATTTAAAAGCTACTGTCAGAAGAGGATATAATATTATTAGGATAATTGTGGTTGTATTGTCAGTTTCTAAGGTAGTAGATCTAAAGCAAATTTGAAAAATATTCTAAGAGATTTTTCAGTGGACCAAAACATTAAGGTAAAAGTCAAGAAAACAGGCACAGATCAAGGGTCTGCTCCAAAGAACTGACCTCAATCTGAACAAACGCTGGGTAAACCAGAAAATTTAAATAAGACTGGAACAGGTCTGGCAAATGTGTCTAAATCAAACACAGACAGAAAGATATATGTGTGTTCCTTAATTGGAGAAATGTGTTACCTAATAAATCTGTAAGTGAAGAGGGAATTGTCCAAGGCTCTACTTAAGACTGTGCAGAGCTGGGTTTGCAGAGGCAGCAAGGGCAGATTAGTATATATATATATATATATATATATATATATATATATATATATATATATATATACACACACACACACACACATATTAGGTCAGAGGGACTCAGCTGACACTATGTCCTGGCCTGTGGGTCAGAAAATGGAAAATACTTAATAAGGTCCATTCTAGGATTAGCTCTTCACAGTATGCAATTTACATACTTGAGATTCATAATACTCTTTATGAGATTCATAATAGTCTCTCTCTCTCTCTTTCTGTGTGTGTGCGTGTGTGTGTGTGTGAGCATGTGTCCAGTGGTTGGGTTTCTGGGAGAGGAATCTGGCACTGAAGAGTCACTTAAAGCTCTAAAGAAGAGTTCATAACCTGGGGAACTTAAAATAGTTGTTTTAAATCTTCAATAATTGTATTTTGACCTCATTGATTTCTTTTTTGAATCCAATATATTTTATTTTGTGCATTTAAAAATATTACTTGTAGAAAGGGTTCATTGGCTTTACTAGGTTACTACTAGCTTTGATGATATACACACACATGAAAAAAAATAGTATTCCTGTTCTAGAGAGCTTGTGGGTAGCTTATTTTCCACTTATATTAACTTCATGTTGATGTGACTAATGATACTTCAGGAAAGGAAACAAGGAAATTATGAGTCTAACCCAGAGTACAAGTCCAGAACTGATACAGAATCAAGTTCAATTTGAGTTTATAAATAATTAAGAATGTTCTCTATGATCTCTATATTTTTTAGAATACTCTGGGAAAAATTCAGATTATGAGTCATTTTTGCTCTCCCTTAAGATTACTAACTTTCCTACTCCACTAAACAAACCAAAGTTTCCAATCAATGTGTAAACATATGCTGCCTATAATTCATGGGTTCTACAAACATAAGCTTCACAAAGATTATTCTTCAGTCACAAAGGCTGAATCTAAAGGATCAGTTTCTCTCTGTTGTATTAACTCTACTATGGAGCTATATTCAAGGAATATTTCCAAAGTAAGACTTAAGTTTAGCTGTTATTCCAACTAATCCCTTTTTTATCTACATGGATAACAGGGCATGGTCTCCAAATTTTTCATGCACGCTCAATAACCAGTAAGGTTTGGCATATCTCAAAGTCTTTATTCCACCCTACAGAAAATGGAGGACTGAAAAGACTGATAGGATGAATAGAAACAGAAAAACAAATCACTCAAATAGTCTGTCAGTTCCTCATAAAAGGGAACAGAACCTACATTTGGATTAGGGAAAACTATTTGTCGTTCCACCTAGCCCCCTTTCTCATAAAGCCCTACTTAAGCTTCCATAAGACTGTGGTCTTAAGATCATCATCATAAAACTCCATATTGCTCTGTGGTGGTGATCTGGTATTTGATGAATGAGTGTATCCCCTTCTCATTAGACTTACACTGTCTGGTATGTCTCTCCAGATGTCAGAGACTGCATGGAAATTATGCAGATTTTTCCCCTGCCTTTTCTCCAAGGAGTACATTGGATCAGTAAATCCCCTGAAGATATGGGTTTCATAAATACTGCCCATGAACCATCTTCTCAGGCCATGACCTCACATGGTAAACAATGCCATGTGCTTCTGTCTCCTCTCCCTATTACTATTCCTACTGGGTTCTGAGAGGCGGGACTCCCTCCTACCTGCCTTGGTGCCTTCCAGAAGATACAAGGGAAAAAGTGAATGGAGAATGAGAAAAATGAAAAATGTACTATGATAGTTTGCACAACTTGCCTCTAGAGACAATAGAAGTAGGAGTGGACCTCTAAGTCAGCAAATCCCAGGGAGTTTACCTGTAATTTGCCCACACAATGAGCTGTTAAGATAATAGGGAAATTGCACAAATTTACTGGTAACTGCCGTTAGATGTATAACATTTATTTTCTATTGTAATGTACACAGATGGGGGTAGCATCTCACTCTCTTTAGCAAAGTAATAAGAAATATGCCTCATTTCCTTTTTATCCCAGAATTATTTCGTATGAAACCTCAGAAATTCATGACACTGATAGAGGAAGACTAAGGGAAGACTCAGAATTCTGATGCTGCTCTCATTGGTTCAGTGGCAAGTAAGGGGTCTGCATTCCATCTGCTCACTGCTTTATCTGTTTACTATTTCATTTTCTGCCTCTGCCAATTGCTGCTGCTGATACCACCTGTTTGAAACTGCCATTCATCTCTTTCAGCTCATGGCTTCACAGCTCTATGTTCACCACCCAACAGTAGGAGATTTTGGTGCCTTCTGCCATGCCCTCATCTGTCTCAGGAAATCTTAGAGGAAACCACTGCCTTCTTCTGTCAGTAGAAAGCAGCAAGCAGAAAATAACACTAGACTTGGAGTCAGAAAGTCTTGAAGCCCAGTCTCCAGACTCTGACACTTTATAGTTGTCTTGTCCTGGGAAAATCAGTTAACTTTTGCCTAACTCAGTTTCTCCATGTGTAAAATTCATGGCACCTATCCCCCAGATTGCTTGAGTATAAAATGAGATAACACTTGTAAAATGTTACATAAATGCTTATTTCTATTAATATTGCTTTCAGAAAACTTTCTCCTGTATATCTCATATTTCTTCCTCTTCCTTCTTTTTCCCACTGGCCCATGTGTAGTGCTTTTCTATAATATGCCTGTATTCCATAGAATTCTCTGGAAACTGGGTTTTTTCATACTAAGTATCAAGTCTGCTTTAAGTCTTGAATGTTCCCTGTTTGCCTCCTTCTGTAGCTTTAGAAAACAAAATAACAAGGAGGAAAGAAGGTATAAAGGAATGATCATTAATAATTTTCATGAATGTCTGCTGTTGTTTTTTTCTGTTTCTTTTTCCCTGAATGTCTGCATATGGGTCCCTTAAACCTGACCATGGGTCCAAAATAAATCATTTTAAGTTAAGTCAAAAAGCACTTATTAAGTGTCTTCTACGCATTAGAAAGAGTCATTTTAAAAGCGTCCTTCTGCATTATACCTTTACTGATTCCCCCAGTGACTAACAGGGGGTAGGGAACCTGCAAACTGGCAATCACATGTGGCCCTCTAGGTCCTCAAGTGTGGCCCTTTGACTGAATCCAAACTTAACAGAACAAATTCCTTTAATAAAAGAATCTGTTCTGTAAAATTTGGATTCAGTCAAAAGGCCTCATCCAAAAACCGATAAGATCATATGTGTCCTTAAGACCATATGTTCCCCACCACAAGCTAGAGCCTTCCTTTAAAGCTCAGCAGGACCTACCTTGTAAGGGTTTATTATATACATGTATACATATGCATATGCATGTTGTTTACGCTGTTCAAAAATCAGTGCCTTTGGAATTGGGGTTGTTTCACCTTTCTCTTTATTCCCAGCCTAGCATAGCATACATTGGCCACTAGCCTATGCTAAGCACAGGGTCTGGCATATAGTAAGACTTTAATCAGCACAGCTAGGTAGTGCAGTGGATAGAGCACCAGTACAGGAGTCAGGAGGACCTGAGTTCAAATCTCACCTCAGACACTTGACACTCACTAGCTGTGTGACTGGGCAGGTCACTTAACCCTAGTTGCTTCATCCTGGGTCATCTCCAGTCATCCTGATGAATATCTGGTCACTGGATTCAGATGGCTCTGGAGGAGAAGTGAGGTTGGTGACCTGCCCAGCCCTCCCTCACTCAAAACAAGGTCAAGTGCAAATCATGGCATCATTTCTCAGATGGTATGGTCTTCTTTGGCAATGAAAGACGAACACACATGAGGCCTTAATAAATACTTGACTGGTCAATGAAACATCCAAGTAGAATGTTAGGGAAGGAAAATGAACTCAAAAAAGTCATTCCTGACCTCAAGCCATTGCTATTTTCCTCTTTTTCTGATATATATAAAAGACAATTTAGTATATTGTGCTCAGTTTGCCACACCAATTTTTTTAATTTTTAAAAAATAAAATTTTTATAAAAAGGTCATAAATAACTTTGAGAGTCTATAATCAGGATAATAAACAAAAGAGGTAGCTAGGAGGAGCATTGTATAAAGTACTGGGCCTGAAGTCAAGAAGACTCATCTTCCTGAGTTCACATCTAGCTTCAGACACTGAGCAGCCATTTGACCTTGGGCAAATTCCTTAACCCTGTTTGTCTCAGTTCCTCACTCATAAGATGAACTGGAGAAGAAAATGGCAAACCACTCCAGTATCTTTACCAATAAAACCACAAATGGGGACACAAAGAGTCAGACACTACTAAAATTACTCAACAATAACAGAGAATTGTTCAAATGAAGGGCCTAGAATACAGGCTATCTGAATAATGCTTGAAGAAACTGAGAATATTTAGCTGGGAAATGAAAAAAATCTGAAGAGGAATTTGTCTTTTATTACTTGAAGAGATGTCACCTGGAAGAAAGGCTAGACTTTGTTGTCTGACCCCAGAGGACAGAACTACAAGCACTGGGTATGTTAAAAAGAAGCATACTTTAGTGTTGGTGTGGGGATGGAGGGGGGTTGGAGAGGGGAAGGAATCTAACTGCTACACTGTCCCAAAGTGGGATGGGCTACCTTAGAAGGTAAAAGGTACAGCCTCATTGGAAGTCTCCATGGAAGCTGTTGAATTGTCATGGGAATTCTTTTTAGTACATAAATTGGGCTACATAGGCCTGAAATCTCTTTCATTTCTTAAATTTTGAGATTCTATGATTTTTTTTAAATTCATGTTTAGGCTATGTTCATATACATATAGATATTTTAATCTACAGACTCTTCCAGTCTTAAATTCTGCTTATACAAAATCAACATATAGATAGGGAATTTAGTCTACATACATATGCATGCACATACATAGATAAATACTGTGATCTCATCTCTCCTTTTAACAAAAGACAAAATTAGAATTTGATGAAAAACTGTACTTGATGCTTTCCAAAAGCCCTTGATGACAGTCAGAGTGATTACAAATTACAGAAAGGACATGGAGAAGCATACATTCAGATATAAAGTGCTGCCAGGTGCCATTATCAGGTCACTTTTATTTTTTTATTTTATTTTATTTTTTTTTTTTGCCTTTTTATTTTTTTTATTTTTTTTCCTACTTTCATTATTTATTTATTTATTTATTTAGCTTTTTACATTCATTTTCACAAATTTTTGGATTCCAAATTTTCTCCCCTTTTCTCCCCTCCCCCCACCCCAATACCCCAAGCAATCTAATTTTCCCTATCTCCAATCTGTCCTCTCTTCTGTCATCCCTCCCTTCCCTTGTCTCTATCTTCTCTTTTCTCCTGTAGGGCCAGATGACTTTCTATTCCTCATTAACTGTATGTCTTCTTTCCTAGTTGCAACAACAATACTAAACAATTGTTCCTAAAACTTTGAGTTCCAAATTCTCCCCATCCCTCCCTCCCCACCTATTCCCTTTGGTACGGCAGGCAATTCATTATAGGCCATATCTGTGTAGCTTTGCAAGTGACCTTCCTGATAGTCGTGTTGTGTAAGACTAACTGAATTGCCATCCCTCCTAACCTGCCCCTCATTGTTTCTCTTCTGTCCTTTGATCCTGTCCCTCCCCAAGTGTTGACTTTCAATTACTCCCTCCTCCCTTTGCCCTCCCTTCCATCATCCCCCCCCAATATCTCCTTCTCCCCCACTTTCTTATACTGTAAGATAGGTTTTCATACCAAAATGAGTGTGCATTTCACTCCTTCGTTTAGTCAAATGTGATGAGGGTAAACTTTTGTTTGTTTGGTTTTTTTTGTTTTTTTTTTCCTCAGCTCTCCTCTTTTTCCCTCCACTAAAAACATCTCCTACTTGCCTCTTAAATGACATATAGTTACCCCCTTCCATTTCCCCCTCTTTCCTCTCACTACATTTCTCTCTCACCATTTACCTTAATTTCTTTTAAGGTATGGTCCCATCCTATTCAGTTCAATCTGTGCTCTCTGTCTCTGCATGTGAATGCATGTGTGTATGTGTGTGCATGCGTGTACATGTGTATGTGTGGTCCCACCAACCACCCAGATACTGAAAAGTTTTGAGAGTTAGAAATATTGTCCTTCCCTGTATGAATGCAAACAGTTCATTTCTGGTAAGTCCCTTAATACTTCTCCTTGCTGTTTACTTTTGCATGCTTCCTCTCATTCTTGTGTTTGACAGTCAAATTTTCTTTTCAGCTCTGGTCTTTTCATTAAGAATGATTGAAAGTCCTCTGTTTCATTGAAAGACCATATTTTCCCTTGAAGTATTATACTCAGTTTAGCTGGGTAGGTGATTCTTGGTTTGAGTCCTAGTTCCTTTGCCTTCTGGAATATCCTATTGACGCCCTTCGATCCCTTAATGTAGAAGCTGCTAGATCTTGGGTTATCCTGATTGTATTTCCACAGTACTGGAATTGTTTCTTTCTAGCTGCTTGCAAGATTTTTTCCTTGAGCTGGGAGTTCTGGAATTTGGCCACAATGTTCCTAGGAGTTTCTCTTTTTGGATCTCTTTCAGGTGGTGATCGATGGATTCTTTCAATACTTATTTTGCCCTCTGGTCCTAGAATGTCAGGGCAGTTTTCCTTGATAATTTCATGCAAGACGATGTCTAGGCTCTTTTTTTGATCATGGCTTTCAGGTAGTCCCATAATTTTTAAGTTGTCTCTCCTTGATCTATTTTCCAGGTCAGTTGTTTTTCCCATGAGATATTTCACATTCTCTTCTATTTTATCGTTCTTTTGGTTTTGTTTGGTGATTTCTTGGTTTCTCATAAAGTCATTAGACTCCATCTGTTCCATTCTAATTTTGAGAGAACTATTAAATTCAGTGAGCTTTTGAGCCTCTTTTTCCATTTGGCTCATTCTGCTTTTGAATGCATTCTTCTCCTCATTGGCTTTTTGAACCTCTTTTGCCAATTGAGTGAGCCTATTTTTCAAGGTGTTAATTTCCTCAGCATTTTTTTGGGTCTCCTTTACCAAGATATTGACCTTTTTTTCATACTCTTCTTGCATCTTTGTCATTTCTCTTCCCAGTCTTTCCTCCACCTGTCTAACTTGCTTTTCAAAATCCTTTTTAAGCTCTTCCAAGGCCTGAGCCCACCCAACACCCCCCTGGGGTGTCTGGGGTACTGAGGCCCCGCCCTCCACATCTTTCCCTGATGGGAAAAATACGTTCTCGTCCTCCCCATCAGATCCGAAGGTCGGGATCATTTGCATTTGTTGGAAAAAACTCTCTAAAGTCTTATTTTTCTTCCCCTTTCTAGGCATTTTCCCAGCCAGTTACTTGACTTCTGAGATTCCTTTCCACCCCCGCCTGGATCCGCCCAGCTAGTGCTTGGCCTCTGAGATTCAAATGCACTTTCCCGTGGCAAGCTTTAGTTCTGGCGCAGGGGTGGGGGCAGGGCCGCCTCCTAAGCTTGGGCCCTCAGGGGCTTTCTGCAGAGACTTTCAGGAACGGAGCGGGTGGGGGCAGGGTGGGGGGCCCCGCCTCCTATGTTCAGCTCCCTTGGGGGTTTTATTCAGAGGCGTTCAGCAGTAGAGCAGGGTGGGGGCAGGGCCGTCTCCCCTGCTCGGCTCCCTCAGGTTGGAAAGACCTTCAGTATTGAAGATCCTACCTGCTGCTGGGGGATTCCTGAGTCCCGGGCCGCTGCCGCCTCAGCTGCCCGCCCACGCCTCTGCCTCTGCCGCTTCCTGCCCCCGTCTCTGCCCCCGCCGCTTCCTCCCGAGGGGGCCCGAGTCACGGCTCCACTCCCCTCCCCTATCGAAGCCTTCTTTCTTACTGACCTGTAGCTTCTGTGGGCGGAGGGACTTTCCCGGCTGCCGGAGCTTCCCCGGAGCTTTCCTCTAAGAAGTCTGCTCGGGTCAGCTTCTCTGGGGCCGCGGCCAGGGGTGGGGGTGGGGTCCGCTTTCCGGAGTGCGATGGACCCCGGGGACGGCTCTCAGGGTTCAGTGGAACGGAAATCTCTTCCCCTATGTTTATGCACCCCCTGCAGAGATTCAGAATTTATGGGGATCTCCTTTTACCTCAATTCCATGGGTTGTGGGCTCAGAGCTCGTAAATGTGCGTCCTTCTACTCCGCCATCTTGGCTCCGCCCCCCAGGTCACTTTTAAATGTGAGAATAGTAATGGAAAAAAAAAGAGAGACGGGTAAGTAAAATTATGAGTTTGCTTCATATGCAAGATCTTTTAATGGTGCATATGTCATGGGAAGTTTCAGTCTATTTAATCTGATAACACTGGAGAAGCTAAGAAATGGTTCAGGGGGAAATACTATAAAGCTTTTTTTTTCTAACAATTACTTGATGGGCAACTAGTAAGGAATAGATTTTTATCAGCATTGTTTTATAACCTAAATATGTTAAAAATTCTTTTTTTTTCAGGTTTCAAGAAAAAGAGCATCACATTAGCTACATTGGTTGGGGTTAGGGGTTTGAAACACCACTGATATACCTATAAAACTTATCTCACAACCACTGGGAACAAAAATGATTCCACTTTGTCTACCTTATCCATCAGTAGATGAACAGGAAGGCACTTATTTTTTAAAATAATTTCTTGATCCTCAAGACTCCTCTTAATAACTACATTCTAAATAAAAATAGATAAATATCTAAAAAAACTAACCCAGAACTACCTTTGAGATGCAAATATTTTGCTGAATCATATTATATATTGCCATTTGGGTTATGGCTGAACTGGGTAAGATTGTTGCATTTTATTCATCTGTTAATCTAGATATACTGTAAATATCTACATATATGCATCATCTAGGGACAACATCAATACATTAAGGATTTTGTGAATATGGGAAATTCCATGGAATGAACTCCCAAGTTGAACATATTAAACAGTTTTAGACTGGGAAATAACATCAGAAAAAAAAATGAGCTATTTTAACAGATCCCTGGACCTTTTAAGATCTCCTTAATACCTACAAGTCAGCAACTTCAAGTGTTTAGTATGTGCCTAGAAATTGTACTAATGCAAATACTGTGAATACAAATAGAATAAAAAAGAAATAGAGCCCTGGGCCTCAAACAACTTATACTTTAATGTGGAAGACCAGGCATGAAAAGGTGATATAGATGGAATAGGGAAAAGAGTAGATTTTGGAAGAAGATATAAGAAATCTGAGGAATCAAAAGTAGAGCCAAGAAAGGAAGCAAGGAAGAAGTGGGTATGACTGGCATTTCCCTTTACATGGTTATAGGAAGAACTTATCTGCAGCAGAGAACTGGCAGAGAATGAAGCCAGCATTGAAACTGGAAGAGAAATACTATTCTCCTCATTCCTAGGACTTCCCCAATCAGAGTCTGAGAACCTCAGCAAGTCAGTCTTTCAATTAGCATTTATTAAACACCTACTGTATGCCAAGTACCATGTTAACAGCTAAGGATACAAAGAAAAACACTCAAAGAGCAGTCTACGCTGGATAAATTGGAGATAACAGAGGGAAAGCACCAACATAAAGGAGCAAATCAGGAAAATGTTCTTTCAGAATGTGGGACTTTAGCTCAGCCTTCAAAAAAACCATGGAAGGGGGAAGCAGGCATGAGTGGGGAGAGACGGAAATACAGAGACATGTGAGGAAGGATGTACTCTCAGGATGCAGTGTTGTGTGCAGTGTTGCAGTGTTGACTAATGTCAATGGCCTGCAGAGTAGGTGGGTAGGAGAGTCTAAGGTATAAGCAGACTAGAAAGGGTCCAGATTATAGAAGACCTTGAATGCCAAATAGAGGATTTTTTCTTTGATCCTAGAGGTAATAGAAAACATTGGAGCTGGAGAATAGTGAGGGTGGAGTGGGATGACACGCTCAAATTTTCTCCTTAGAAAGATTGATTCGAAAAAAAAAAATTAACAGAAAAATTTCAAGAATGAGAACCAGGTTGTTGTTCTAAAATCTTTATCATTTGAATTCTGGGGAGCCATTCTGTAAGGAAGGATCCTATTTAAATTCAGCTGCTTGGGATTTAAAATATTCTAAAACCTGCCTCCAACTTACCCTTTCAACCTCATTATACATTACTTCCACTCAGGTACTCTGTAGTACAATCAAACTGGCCTTTCCATCTTTGCTATTCTTCATAAACAATATTTCATCTCTCATCAACATACTACTTTTTATTTCCACAATGCTTTATATCTGGCATTAGGGAAATATAATTCCCAAATATTTAAAATGGGAGATCAACCCAAACAACAATGAAGAGATAAATTGTGGTTATTGCAACAAGTGAATATAAGTAGAAACATTAAATATCATCATAGACACATACACGTATAACAAGGAGAAAATCATTTAAGTATTGACAGCGATGGGTAACAGATCAACAGCTTTTATATTGCACTGATACTGTATTAATATTAAAAGTGTAGAAGAAAGACTCTCATGCACTACTTGACCATTAAAAAAGTATTGTGGTTACATGGAAGATTAAGACACAAACAGAAATAAAAATAGAGGAAAAAAATAGGTAAAGAAATGAAAGCAAAGAAAGAGGATTATGAGAAGACAATTAACAGGCTGGTGAGAGAGGAACAAAAAAAAAAACCAAAAAAAAAAAAAACAGAAGAAAATAATACCTTAAAAAAGAGAACTGACCAAATGGAAAAAGAGCACAAAAATTCACCAATAAAAATAACTCCTTAAATACCCAATTTGCCAAATGAAAAAAAAGGTACAAAAGTTCACTGAAGAAAGCAATTCCTTAAAAACTTTAACTGGGCAAGAAAGGTAATCAATCCATGGAACAACACGAACCAATTAAAAAAAAAATCAAAAGAATGAAAAATATTGAAGAAAATGTGAAATAGGTTATTGACAAAAAAACCACTGACCTAGAAAATAGATTGAGGAGAGACAATTTAATAATTACTGTAATAGCTGAAAGCCATAATCAAAGAAAGAGATTAGACATCATATTTCAAAAAATTATCAAAGAAAACTACCCCAATATTTTAGAACCAGAGGATAAAATATAGATTGAAATAACTCCCTTATCCCCATCTGAAAGTATCCCCAAATGAACAACCCCAAAAATGTTATAGCTAAATCCCAGAGTTCCCAGGCCACAGAGAAAATACTTCAAGCAGCAAGAAGGAAACCATTCAGGACTATACAGGCACAGTCAGGATCATACAAGATATAGCAAATACCATGATAAAGGAACAAAAGGTTTGAAATATAGCATAGATAGAAATCAGGATCTCAGACAAAGCAAAAGCAACATAGGCCTAATGAAAAGGGATAATCAAGGAAACTATATCTTGCTAAAAGAAATCATACACAATGAAGTGATATTAATACTCAATATATATGCACCAAATGGCATAACATTCAAATTCTTAGGCAAAGTTAAAGAAATAACAGGAAGAAATAAACAGCAAATATATACTAGTGGGGGACTTCAACAATCTCCTCTCAGAGCTCAGTAAAGCTAACCATGTGTGTGCTCATCCTTCATTGCCGAAGAAGACCATGCCATCAGAGAAATAATGACATGACTTCCACTTGACTTTCTTTTGAGTGAGGGAGGGCTGTGCAGGTCACCAACCTCACATCTCCTCCAGAGCCTTCTGAATCCAGTGACCAGATACTCACCAGGTTGACTGGAGATGACCCTGGATGAGGCAATTGGGTTTAAGTGACTTGCCCAAGGTCACACAGCTAGTGTGTGTCAAGTATCTGAGGTGAGATTTGAACTCAGGTCCTCCTGACTCCTGTACTGGTGCTCTATCCACTGTACCACCATGAGAAAGAAGTCCATAAGATGAATAGAATCTTAGAAATTTAGATATGATAAACTTTTGGAGAAAACTGAGTGGGAATAGAAAGGGGTATACCTTTTCCTCAGCTATGTATGGCACCTTTAAAAATTGACCATGTATTAGGGCATAAATCTTCATAAAGAAATGTGGAAAAGCAGAAGTATTAAATGCACATTTTTTTAGGTCATAAGGCAATAAAAATTACATTACATAAAGGGCCATAGAAGCACAGATTAAAAGCTAATAAGTAACTAAATTATCTAATCCTAAAAAATGGGTGGGTCAATGAACAAATCATAGAGTTAATTAATAATTTCATTAAAGAGAAAGACAACAGTGACAAAACACACCAAAATCACAATCGGGGGAAAATTATATCTCTAAAAGCATATGTCAATAAAAGAAATAAAGAACAGATGACTGAATTGGACATGTAATTTAAAAAAAAAATAGAAAAATGACAAAATAAAAATCCTCAATTAAATTAAACACCAAAATGGGAATCCTAAAAATCAAATGAGAGATTAATAAAATTAGAAGTAAAAAAAAAAGTATAGATAAAACTAGGAGCTGGTTTTATGAAAAAAATAAATGAACCATTAAATTATCTAAAGAAAAGAAGAAAATGAAATTTCTAGTATCAAAAATGAAAGGGTTGAATATAACACCAAGGAAGAGAAAATTAAAGCAATTATTTGTATTTATTTTGCCCAATTATATGCCAGCAAATTGTATAATCTAAGTGAAATGCATGATTAAGTATAAAAATATAAACTGCCCAGATTAACAGAAGAAGTTACATACTTGAACAACCATATCTTAGGAAGAAAACAAAAAATGAACAAACCCTTCCTTAGAGACCTTTCTAAAAAAAATCCCTAGGACCTGATGGATTTGAAAGTGAAGTCTACCAAATATTTAAAGAACCATTAATTTAAATAATATATAAAATATTTGAAAAAAAAGAAAAATAAGGAGTTTTATAAAATTCCTTTTACTATGCAAATATGGTTTTGATACCTAAACCAAGGGAAACAAAAACAAAGAATACTATAGACCAATTTCCCTAATTAATAGTGATGCAAAATTTTAAATAAAATACTAGCAAGGAGTGTACAGCAATATATCACAGAGATCATGCACTAGGTGTGATTTATGCCAGGTATTCAGGGCTGACTCGATATTATTAAAGCTAACAGCATAATTGACTATATCAATAACAAAATAAAAAAATACAACACTTATTCCTATTTAAAAAATGAGAAAGCTTAGGAATCAATGGATCCTTTGTTAAAATGATAATTAGAATCAAAAATCAAGAATAAGCATAATCTGTAATGGGAATAAACTTGAAGCCTTCCCAGTCGGGTCACAACTATTATTGAATATTGTTCTAGAAACACTAGCCATAGCAATAGACATGGGAAAAAAAAGAATAAGAATAGAAAATAAGGAAATAAAGCTACAACTCTTTGCAGATAATAAACACATATAAATCACTAGTGATAAAATCCAGCAGGAAGACATATACTTAAAGAATTCTTAGAGAATTAAACAACTGTCAACTAAAAATATAATGAAAATGACCTAGTAATTTTTTAAAACTAGTAATAATATAATTTAGAAAAGTTGCAGGATGAAAGTAAACACATATAAATCACTAGCATTTCTATATACTACCGATAAAATCCAGCAGGAAGACATAAAAAGAAATTTCACTAAAAATAACTGCAAATAATATAACATATTTGGGAGTCTACCTGCCAAAATAAACCCAGGAATTATATGAACACAACTACAAAATATTTATCACACACACACACACACACACACACACACAGAATTAAACAACTGGAGAAATAGTATATAGTCATGTGTAGACTAAGCAAATATAATGAAAATGACAATTCTACCTAAAGTAATTTTTTACTCAGTACTATACTAATCAAATTAACAAATTATTAGAATAATAATTATAACATAAAAATATTAAGAATTATGTAATATTTATGTATTACATAGTATATTTATTGTAGAATTATATAGCATACAATTCAGGGAAGTTACTTTTGACTGGAAGAAGACAACATATCCATTTGTAACTATATAAAATATATTCAGAATAAACACAAGAAAATTTTGTTGGAAGAAGCCTGGGAGGATCAGGAAAGATCTTATGATACATAATTTTAGAGCTGTGCTTTGATGGAAGATGAGAATTGCAAGAACCAGGAATTCTAAACTGGCAGAATTAATTTGTTTTTTGGAATAATTTGGACAAAATACACAAATTGGTTCTGTAGACAAAGTCCCGTAACGCTATGCATGTAAGAATAAGGGGAAGTCTACATATGCATGATTTATCCATATATAAGGAAAAATAACATACTGAAAATTATCAGCATGGTGTTTGAGATTCCTTAAATGACGGAGATAAGTTGATGGAATAGTCTACTCACTAACAAGAAATCATTCATAAAAATGAAAGCGGGGAATTCTTGATGTCACTGAAAACATACCATTTCCTTTAATGTACAGTCACAATCTAAAGAAAAGTCTATACTTTATCTCTTTTCTATGCTTTTAGAATCTGGAATCTTGTTCTTTAGATTGAAAAGTGAAGGTTAATAGCTCTGTTTCTTGAATATCTCCTGGCAAAACTCATCCCTTTCTCCCATTGATAAGTCTAGGATCTTAATTTTGTGAAGAAGCCCTAACTAGCCAGCCTTCATTCTTTTTCTTTTTCTACTTACCCCTAATTATCGAGATTTCTGAACCATATCCCTGGGTTGGATATCTTCTTTTCTTTCAATGCTTTCAGATCCCTTTTGTGGGTTATTTTAACCCCTTTAAAATGGAGATTTCTTGAGGTCCTGGAATATGATACTTTTTGCTTTTATCTACATCCTACATCTACAATGCCTAGCATGCTATAAAGGATTGGTTAATAAATGTAGTTTCCCTTTTTCTTCTCCTTATTATTATTTCTTTTCTTCCCTTCCTTTAATGTCTATCTAGTGAGATACCTAGAACTTTTTAAATTAAAATAAAATTTTAGTGCATGTGTATAGATAGATATTTAGATATTGATATGTTATACAATATTTACTGTATGAATATAACACACATACACACATTTCGTGTAAACCTGAGTTCAGAGTCTATTTTGCCTTGCTAATCAAAATAAACAACCTTGACCCCTTGTAAATCTGAGAATCCTGATCTGCATGAGATTTTTTTTGGGGGGGTGGGTAGCTCATCATCATTGGAAGTATAGTCATAGTCATATCCCAAAAAATCTTAATAATATTCAACAAAACAAAGAAGAAAGGGAAAGAAAAAATCTGATTCCACATTTCTATATTTTACTACTTTCTCACTATATAATCTTTCAGGTGGAATTTATTATCAATTAATTCTGGTTCATTGAACAAACATTAAAAACCTGACACATACAATCATTGTACTAGCATTAGATGTAGATAATCCATGCTCTTGAAACCAGATGATTTGAATGCATGCCCATTAATACTGTTATTTTAATATAGAGACTTTTACATTCTTTATTTTTCCTTGAAGTATCAATTTTTGGAATGATTTTTTACTCAAAAAATAACATTCTTATGGGTGTGCCATGTGTTAACTTGTTAGGCTGCAATTTCTTTTCTTTTTTTTTTTAATTTAACTTTTTACATCCATTTTCACAAAATTTTCAGTTCCAAATTTTCTCCCCTTTTATCCCCTCACCCCACCCCAATACACTGAGCATTCTAATTTTCCCTATCACCAATCTGCCCTCTCTACTATCATCCCTCCCTTCTCTTGTCCTCATCTTCTCTTTTGTCCTGTAGGGCCAGATGACTTTCTATTCCCCATTACCTGTATTTCTTATTTCCTAGTAGCAATAACAATACTAAACAGTTGTTCCTAAAACTTTGAGTTCCAAATTCTCCCCATCCCTCCCTCCCCACCCATTACTTTTCGGAAGGCAGGCAATTCAATATAGGCCATATCTGTGTAGTTTTGTAAATGACTTCGATAACAGTCGTGTTGTGTAAGACTAACTGTATTTCCCTCCATCCTATCCTGCTCCCCACTGTTTCTATTCTGTCTTTTAATCCTGTCCCTTCCCGAGTGTTGACTTCAAATTACTCCCTCCTCCCATTGCCCTCCCTACCATCATCCCCCCCTTGCTTATCTCCTTCTCCCCCACTTTCCTGTACTGTAAGATAGGTTTTCATACCAAAATGAGTGTGCATTTTATTCCTTCCTTTAGTCGAATGTGATGAGGGTAAGCTTCTTGTTTTTTTCTCAGCTCTCCTCTTTTTCCCTCCACTAAAAAGTCTCCTGCTTGCCTCTTGAATGAGAGATAATTTACCCCATTCCATTTCACCTTCTTTCCTCCCACTACATTTCTCTCTCACCATTTACCTTAATTTCTTTTAAGATATGGTCCCATCCTATTCAATTCACTCTGTGCTCTCTGACTCTGTATGTGCATTCATGTGTGTATGTGTGTGTGCATGCATTCATATACGTGTGTGTGTATGTTTGTGTGTGTATGTGTGTGTGTCCCAGATACTGAAAAGTTTAAAGAGTTACAAATATTGTCTTTCCATGTAGGAATGTAAACAGTTCACTTTTGGTAAGTCCCTTATGACTTCTCTTTGCTGTTTACTTTTTCATGCTTCTTCTCATTCTTGTGTTTGAGATTCAAATTTTCTTTTCAGCTCTGGTCTTTTCATCAAGAATGATTGAAAGTCCTCTGTTTCATTGAAAGACCATATTTTCCCCTGAAGTATTATACTCAGTTTTGCTGGGTAGGTGATTCTTGGTTTGAGTCCTAGTTCCTTTGACTTCTGGAATATCCTATTCCATGCCCTTCGATCCCTTAATGTAGAAGCTGGTAGATCTTGTGTTATCCTGATTGTATTTCCACAATACTAGAAATGTTTCTTTCTGGCTGCTTGCAATATTTTCTCCTTGACCTGGGAATTCTGGAATTTGGCCACAATATACCTAGGAGTTTCTCTTTTTGGATCTCTTTCAGGCGGTGATCGATGGATTCTTTCAATACTTATTTTGCCCTCTGGTTGTAGAATATCAGGGCAGTTTTCCTTGATAATTTCATGGAAGATGATATCTAGGCTCTTTTTTTGATCATGACTTTCAGGTAGTCCCATAATTTTTAAATTGTCTCTCCTGGATCTATTTTCCAGGTCAGTTGTTTTTCCCATGAGATATTTCACATTCTCTTCCATTTTTTCATTCTTTTGGTTTTGTTTGATAATTTCTTGGTTTCTCAGAAAGTCATTAGACTCCATCTATTCCATTCTAATTTTGAGAGAACTATTCTCTTCAGTGAGCTTTTGAACCTTTTTCCATTTGGCTAATTCTGCTTTTGAAAGCATTCTTCTCCTCATTGGCTTTTTGTACCTCTTTTGCCAATTGAGTGAGCCTATTTTTCAAGGTGTTATTTTCTTCAGCATTTTTTTGGGTCTCCTTTACCAAGGTATTGACCCATTTTTCATGCTTTTCTTGCATCTCTCTCATTTCTCTTCCCAGTTTTTCCTCCACCTGTGTAACTTGCTTTTCAAAATCCTTTTTGAGCTCTTCCATGTCCTGAGCCCACCGGACATCCACCTGGGGTTTCTGGGATACAGAGGCCCCATCCTCCATGTCTTTCCCTGATGGTAAGAATAGTTCCTTGTCATCAGAATTGAAAGGCGGGAACATCTGCACCCCATCAAAGTAGCTCTATATGGTCTTATTTTGCTTACTTTTTCTGGGCATTTTCCCAGCCAGTTACTTGACTTCTGAGATTCCTCTGCACCCCCGCCTAGATCTGCCCAGCTAGTGCTTGGGATCTGAGATTCAAATGGGCTTTCCGTGGCAGGTGCAGCTTCTATTCAATGTGAGCTTAAGTTCTGGTGCTGGGATGGGGGCAGGGCCACCACCCAGGCTCAGTTCCCTCAGGGGCTTTCTGCAGAGACCTTCAGTAATGGAGCAGGTGGGGACAGGGCCGCCTCCCAGGTTCAGTTCTCTCAGGGGCTTTATGCAGAGACCTTCAGTAATGACCCTGAACTTCTGCCTGCCGGCTTGGGGAGTCCCGGGCCGCCGCCTCTGCCACTCCCTCCGCCACTTCCTCCCAAGGGGGCCCGAGTCACAGAGACACCCCGCAGCCCTCTCGGCCAGCCCAGAAGTCTCTCTCACTGACCTGGAGCGTCTGTGGGCAGAGGGACCTTCCCGGCCGCCGGAGATTCCGTCCCTGAAGCCTGTTCAGATCTGCTCCTCTCGGCCGTGCAGCCAGGGCAGTGCAGGGGTGGACTCCGCTGTCCAGAGCGTGATGGACCCAGGGCTCTCTGGAATGGAGATCTTTTCCACTGTGTTTCTGCGCACCTTGCAGTGATCCAGAATTTGTGGGGAGTTCTTCTTGCAGGAAATATATGGGCTGTGGTTTCGGAGCTAGCATACGTGAGTCTTTCTACTCCGCCATCTTGGCTCCACCCCTAGGCTGCAATTTCTTCAGAGGACTCATTCTCTTTTCTTGATATAACTTCATATAGAATTTGAAAAGGTTCCAATCTAAACACACTTTAAAATGCTTTTTACTTCAATATATCCTTGCTCTCTCCCCAGCCAGGAGCTGTATCAAAGAGCCCATCATGGAACACATTGTATTACTGGCAGGTTGGCTTAATCTGGGGGTTAAGGAAAAGAAGACTAGAGGTTGGAGACATACTGAAAGTTGAAAATTGCTGATTCACATTTCAGGGACACTAATACTCAAAGAACAAATCTGGAAAGCATGTGCTAAAGCCAGGCAGGAATCCAGAGAATTAAGTATCCAAAGTAGGTTGGAGCTCATATAAACATCAGACTTCACTAGTATAATCACTTTAAACAAAGGCCATGGTTCCATTACTTAAAATCCTGGAATGTAAGACTCAACTCTACCCTGCTAACCTTCTATAAATGTCATCTGTGGAGAGTTCCTTAGTACTGTTAGTCTTTCACACATTGCACACAGCTGAGTTTTCTCAGCAAAGGACACTTTTTAGTCAGTGTTTAGGAAATTCTTTCACGACAGCTTATTTGGAAAGTCATAGTGCTTGCCTATAAAGCACAGTTTTCTTGGTGATTATTCTCACTATATAGTCATGTCAGTCATGAATGACTCATTGTGACCCAATTTTGGGTTTTCTTGTCAGATAGTAAAGTGGTTTGTCACTTTCTTCTCTAGATCATTTCATAAAGAAGAACTAAAGCAAAGAAGATAAGTGACTTGCCTAGGGGGACACAGCTAGTAAGTGTCTCAGGCCAGATTTGAACTCAGGACGATGAATCTTCCCAACTTCAGGCCTGGCACTCTATCTACTATACCACCTAGTTGCCCATTCTTGATGATACATTTTTTTTAAGAAAGCTATTTCTACCAATTCTGTCACAATACAATGAGACCTAAAGAAAATGGTATTATCTCATGTTTTCTCTTTGTACTTTTTTTGGGAGGAAGACAATGGAGACAGTTTCCTATTTTGTAGAAAAAAGTAATTAAAATTTCAAAATATTTTCTTGTCAGCTAACTATAGTCTAAAATATTCTAAAGTATTTCAATTAATAAAGACATATTGAACACAATATGTGGTCATTGTGCTGAGCAGTGGGAATACAAATATTTCATTCATCAGTTTAACACAGAATCTCTTAATACTCATCAGTGAAACAATGGATCTAGTTGGTCAGTCAATATGTATTTATTAATGGTTTATGATGTGCCAGGTCATGCAGTATGTTCTGAGAATATAAGAGAATACAAAAAAAAAAATTCTTACTCTCTAGGACCTTCAGAGTAAGACATGGGACAACATATAAATAAAAAGGAACCGAGGTGTACACAAGATGTATATACAGAGTAAGATGGGAAATAATCTCACAAGACAAGGCACAAGTATATTAAGGAGGTGGAAAAAACAAGGACCAAGAAAGTTCTCCAGCAGAAGTAGCAATTTGAAGGCTAGAAGGAATCCAGGGAAGCTAAGAGGTAAAGAAGGCTAATATCACTTGCATGGATTGCTGGTACAAAGTCACAGCAACAGGAGCTGGATTATTGTGTGTAAAGAAGAGTAAGCAGGCTGGTGGATGCTCCAAACAACCATTTCCCAACTTTTAAATCAAAATGTTTTACACTATCTGCACAGAATTAAGAGAAGGTCCTACAGGTGAGATGGAGTAAGAGTCAAATTTATAGATAATCAAGGGATTTTTGTTGAGGAATGTCTCCTCAAATAAATATTGTAAAGCAGTTTAAAATAGTAATCCACATATATACATATGTGCATGTATGTGTGTATGTATATATGTGTATGTAGATAGATATATATGGATAGATACAGATATAGACAGATAGAGATAAATGGACAGCTACTTGCTTCAGTGGATAGAGTGTTGGGCCTGGAATCAGGAAGACCTGAGTTCAAATCTGATCTTAGGAACATATTAGTTGTGTGACCCTGGGCAAGTCATGAATCCTTGCTTGCCTTAGTTTCCTCATCTGTAAAATGAACTGGAGAAGGGAATAGGAAACCGTTCCAATATTTTTGCCAAGAAAATCCCAAATGGTGTCACAAAGAGTCAGACAGGACCAAAAAGACTCAAAAGCAGTTAATATCATCAAATTTTTTTTAATTGCGTAGAAATAAATTTCTTTGCTTTCTGAAATTTTCTGGCTTGTCCCTCTGTTTTTACCTTAGACTAAGTAGTAGGAGAGCAATAATTTTGTTTCCAAATTATACATTCCCCAAATAGGAGGTTTAATGATTTTTCTGGCAACCTCAGCTACAGTACTAAGTATAGCATTGTTCTGAAAAAAAAACAAAACTGTTCAGTGAACAAGTGCTGCATTCTTCTTAGGTCTAATGATTACAAGAGGTATTTAGTTTTCTATTTGGACATTATTATGCTTACATGTTCTTTACACTTTCATTTATATTATGTTACAGCACAATGCTAAGTCAAGTTATATTTAATTTCATTTTTCACAAACTTGGCTTAAATGTACATTTACATAATTGCCAGCAAATACAATCATACTGCTCCAGGTGTCTATAACCACCAAGTCATTTACACATGCAGAAAACAGAAATTAACATTTCTAGGAAATCAAATGTATTAAAATGTTTTTCCCCTAATGGAAAAAGGAGCAGGTATGACAGTGGGCAGCATTCATTTTTCAATCTATGAAAACCATAATGGTGGCATCAAGAAAAGAAAATATGTTAATACAAAAGCCATGCCTTAGAGAGCTATTATTAGCGAATGTGCAAACTAGAATGATAATGAGGCCAAAACTCAACACTTCAAGAAATCTTGTGCCTTAACACTTTGCAGGCCAAGACTTAAAACTTTATTGTACAGATTTTGACTTGTTTTCATAAATCTACAACTATTTTATCTATGAAACTGAATGTTATTAGGACTATATATTAAAGGAAAAATATTCACAAACTTCTTGACAAAAAACTGCCAAAAAATCTTTTCCTTAGCTAAAGAATTAAAAATGCCCGAAATTCTGGTTCAATAAATAAGCCCCTACTGAATGACACTGGAGATACAAAGTCAGTAAGTCTACATGCATTTATAAAGCACTTATTTACTAAATGTCAGGTGCAGGGCCAATTGCTGGGAATATAAAGAATAACAAAGAGCCCCTGACGTCAAGAATGGTGGAGATGAAAAGGCAAAAATGAAACAGCCTTTTCCTCATGAAGTTTGGGTTATATTAAACAGATAACTCTATAAAAAAAGTATATATAAAATAGATAAGAGATTTTCCATCAACCCTCCACTGTGCTGTAGGTACTAGTACTTTTCAGTGAGCCTATCTGATTCTTCTGTTTCAGTTGAGACATATACTTAGTAATATCTAGGTTAGATAACATTGATTTGAATCTTAAATATCAGTAATTACAGTACTATCTCCATTGAGCTTGAGTTTTTCCCATATTTCATTTCAATTTAATGAATATCATATCCCTACTATAGACATGTTTCTAAGCATATTTAGTAATTTCTAGACTAGACTTCTTCCTCCTCCTCTTTCTCCTATCTTTGAGTTCTCCTACAATTTAATAATTCTTTCACAGTCTCTTTTGTTTTATCGTTATTTATATTCACCACTTAAACTCTGGTTATATCATAAGGCTCTTCCCTGGAAGCTTTAGGGATGCTGTAAGATGCACTGGCAAACATCTTTGTTAAACACATATCCCTTCTTTAATGTTTCACTTGAGTCTGATAAATATGATTGCTAAATAAAGTCCTATTTCTCATTGAGTTTTTCAAGAATTGGTTAGACTTCATTTAGAAAATAATCACTTTCACTGATCCCAAGCTTCTTTCTGACACCAAAGCTTAATTTCTCAATATCAATTTTCTACCAGTGATTCCATGTGACTTCAAATCATATAACACCACGATATCTGAAGAACTAAAGTCATGGGTGGCTTAAAGTACAATGGCAAGATGCACGGTGGGTGAATATGGACGATAGAATGTTTGTAACAGTAACTTGGATAGAAGCAGATATCTTATCTTACTATCAAAATATTTGTTTTATTACTATCTCAGAAAAATATTTATTGTGACCGTGGGCAAGTCACTTATTCACTCATTTTGGCTAATTCTCTAAAACTGCAATTTGCAGAGCTTGCTTGCACCAATAGAGTTTTTTTACTTGAGACTTCCCTATGCTAATGAAATCACAGTGGCAGTCCTTATCCATTCATCCATTCACTATCTATTATGCATATATATATATGTATGTATATACATATATATATATATATAATATACATACACATATGTATTTATGCATTGGCCATTAAGTTTAATTATGCATTTCACTTTAGTTCGCACACATAAACACTCACCTACAGAGTAATCTACATGTTATTTTAAAGAAATAATAGGGCAAGATTTCTCAACCTACAAATGCCAAAGATAGCTTCAAAGATCAGGGAGAAAGCTCTTTCATCTAGTTGTGAGGGTAGCGGGGTCAGGCTCCAGTCCAGCCCCAGGGTGGCAGCAACCACCATGGCAGTGGCTACTTCTAGCGCTCTTGGCCTATACACCCTGCAAGAACTGAGTGGCTGATCTGGGTCTTCAAGAGTGGCAGTCTCAGGGTGGAGAAGAGTGCTGGCATGGCAGAGCTGGTGGTGGCTGTGGAGAGGGAATCCTGCCCACAATTCCAGGCCAGAAAAGAATGCATGTGGTTCTCACAGCCTAGAGTGCAGGCTAAGAGAGGAGTAAACCCCTCTCTCTTGACTATCCCACTTTGGAGGAACTGAGAACTTATAGGTCTCTAGAGAAAGTTTGGAGAGCAGTTGCACAAAATCTCTGAAGCCTAGGGTAGTATTCCCTGCACTTGGCAAAGGATGAAAAAGTCAAATAATTGGCTGAGAAAATGCCCAAAAAACAGGAAGAAGATATAGAAGGTTAATTTCTTGGTGAAAAGGTATTTTATTCCATTCTTTCGGATGAGGAAGAGCAAAGCATGCAATCAGAGGAAGACCAAAACATGCAACTGGAGGAAGATAGCAAGGTCAAGGTTCCTATATTCAAAGCCTCCAAAAAATATGATATGCAATGGTCTCAAGCTATGGAAGAGTTCAAAACAGGATTCTGAAAATCAAGTAAGAGAGGTAGAGGAAAAATTGGGAAGAGAAATGAGAGCAATACAAGAAAACCATGAAAAGCAAGTCATCAGTTTGCTAAAGGAGACCCAAAAAAATGCTGAAGAAAATAACTCCTTTAAAAATAGACTAACCCAAAGGCAAAAGAGGCCCAAAAAGCCAATGAGGATAAGAATACTTTAAAAAGCAGAATTAGCCAAATGGAAAAGGAAGTTCAAAAGTTCACTGAAGAAAATAGTTCTTTAAGAAAATAGTTCCTTAAAAGTTAGAATGGAGCAGATGGAAGTTAATGACTTTATGAGAAACCAAGAAATTATCAAACAAAACCAAATGAATGAAAAAATAGAAGACAATGTGGAATAAGTCACTGGAAAAACACCCAACCTGTACTACAGATCCAGAAGAGATAATTCAAAAATTATTGGTCTAGCTGAAAACCATGATAAAAAAAAGAACCTAGATATCACCTTCCAAGAAGTTGTGAAGGAAAACTGCCCTGATATTCTAGAATCAGAGGGGAAGATAGAAATGGAAAGAATTCATTGATATCCTCCTAAAAGAGACCCCAGAAGGAAAACTCCTAGGAATACTGTTGCCAAATTCCAGAGTTCCCAGGTCAAGGAGAAAATATTACAAGCAGCTAGAAAGAAACAATTTACATATTACAGAAATATAATTAGGATAACACAGGATTTAGCAGCTTCTACACTAAGGGATTAAAGGGCTTGGAATATGATACTCCAGAACTCTAAGGAGATAGGATTAAAACCAAGAATCATATACCAAGCAAAACTGAGTATAATACTTCAGGGAAAAAAATAGAATTTCAATGAAATAGAGGACTTTCAAGCAATCTTGTTGAAAAGACCAGAGCTGAATAGGTAATTTGATTTTCAAATACCAGAATCAAGAGAAACATGAAAAGGTAAAGAGGAACGAGAAACCTTAAGTAACTCATTAAAGTTGAACTGCTTACATTCCTATACGGAAAAATGACACTTGTTATATATATATATATATATATATATATATATATATATATATATATATAAAATTTGGGTGTGTCTGGGAATGTCTCAGTGTGTATGTATATGTACACACACATATATACATACATAGTATATATTTATATGTATATATAAACATATGTGTGTAGGTGTGTGTGCATATGTATATATGTGTACATTATGTATATGTACATGGATGTATGAGTACATGTGTATGTGTATATATATATACACACACACACACACACACACACACACACATACACATAGACAGTGGGCACAGGGTGAGCTGAATAGGAAGGGAGAATACTTAAAAAATAAAATTTACTGTTGAATGGAATGTACTAGTAGTTAGAGAAAGGGAGAGGTAGAATGTAGCAAATTATCTCAGATAAAAGAGGGGAAAAAAGAGAAAAAAAAGAGATTTTACAATGGAAGGGTACAGGGAAAAAATGAAAGGAAATAAGTGAGCCTTACTTTGATGGGATTTGGTGTAAGAAGGGAATAATACATACTCAATTAGATATCTAAATCTATTTTATCCTGCAGGAAGGCAGAGGGGAAGGGGATAGGAGAGGGAAGATAATAGAAGGGACAGCAAATTGGGGAAAGGGATAGTCAGAAACAAACATTATTGTGGGAGGACAGGTTAAGGGAGAGAATGGAATAAATGGAGGGCAGGATAGGACAGAGCAAAAGGTGGTTAGTCTTTTGCAACATAACTATTATGGAAGTGTTGTGCATGGCTACACATGAATGACCTATATTGAATTGCTTTCTCAGTTAAGGTGGGTAAGGAAGGAGGAAGGGAGAGAATATGGAATTCAAAACTTTAAAAATGAATGTTTAAAATATTTTGCATGCAAATGGGAAATAAGATGTAAAGGCAATGGGGTATAGAAATCTATTTTGCCATTCAGGGGAATAGAGGGAAGGGTGATGAAAAAAGGGGGGTGGGGATAGAAGGGAAGACAGAATGGAGGAAGGGGTGGGTGGGGTACATATTGTCCTGGGCTGCAGAGTGGGGAGAGATGGGGAGGAAATTTTGAATTCAAATTCTTGTTGAAGTGAATGATGACAACTGAAAAATAAATTACATATTTTTAAAAAGAATTTTGCAACTCTGAAGTACCACCTCACATCTATCAGATTGTCTGATATGACAAAACAAGAAAAATGACAAATGTTGGAGGGTATGTTACAAAACTGGGACACTAATGCACTGTTGATGGAGTTGTGAACTGATCTGATAATTCTGGAGAGGAATTTGGAATTATGCCCAAAGTTTTATTAAACTATGCATGCCCTTTGATTCACTGTTAGGTCTGTATCCCAAAGAGGTTTTAAAAAAGGGATGGTGGTGGTGGTAGTGGAGGAAGTAGGACCTATTTGTACGAAAATACTCATAGCAGTTCTTTTCATGGTGACTAAGAATTAGAAATCTTGTGGGTGTCTATCAATTTTTGGATGACTAATCAAGCTGTGGTAATATTGCTGTGCTACAAGAAATGATAAGCAGGATGATTTCAGAAAAACCTGCAAAGACTTATATGAACCGATGCAAAGTTAAATGAGTAGAATCAGGAGAACACTGTACAGAGTAAAAGTAACATTGTGCAGTGAAGAATTGTGAATGGCTTAGGTATTCCCAGCAATGCAATGATCCAAGACAGTTTCAAAAGATTCACAATGAGCATGATATCCATCTCCAGGAAAAGAACTGATACTGTTTCAATACAGACTGAAGCATGCTATTTTTCACTTTCTTTCTTGTTTTCTTTTCTTTCATTTTTTAAAAATGAGTCTTCTTGTACAAAATGATTATATGGAAATATTTTACATGATTAAACATACATAACCTATATTGGATTGCTTACCATCTCAGGGAGGCAGGAAAGGAAGGAAAGATAGAACATAGAACTCAAAACTTTAAGAAATGTTTAAAACTTGTATTAACATGTAATTGGGGAAAATAAATATGAGTTTAAAAATAAATAATAAGTCTTTGTGGTTGTATGCCTATACAGTATAGTCTTGTATTCTATATAGTCCATAATCTATGTACAAATATACACAATAACATACAGTGCTTTAAAAACAATTTGTGGCTTATCTGGTTATCATACTTCCCTAGGAGACATTGACATGAAAATCTAGCGCAATGTAACAAATACTAAGATGGTTATGCTTTCCTTTTCCCAAATTAGAGGGGATTCACTAACATATTCTGCTTATTTAAAAAATAATTATAATTTTTCTTTAAATATTTTGTTGAGAAATGATAGCCTTTCTATTACCCTTACCTTAGAATTATTGTGAAAAGATTATTTCTAAATAATCTCACTATTAGGTGTACTTGGGCTTTTGTCTTTGTTTTGTACATTACAGATTTTAGCATTCCATTCTATATGAAAACACAGAACCAAAAAAATAAAGCATTAAAGTGTGACAACGAACCCAAAGAGAGAAATAAAATGCTAATACCAGAATATGTATGTATATATACACACACACATACACATACACACATACATATTAACATGCATCTAAGAATTCAGAATGAATGAAAGTGTACAGTCTGGTTCATTTCTTATATTTATACCTTTGAGCTTGGAAATGAAAGGCGAATGATCTTGTGGCAATTATGCCAAGAGGAAAGACATCATACTAGATTTCTTTTCTAATTAAAATTTCTTACATCCTAAAATGTGTTTATGTAGCCAAAAATGCCTTTGGGTATGGTAATATTACATCTGTAACTTAACACTATTAGAAATTGTTATGCCATGTAGTAATTTTTTTGGAAAGAAAATCATTTTTATATATTTTTAAACACGTTAAGCCTGAGAGTTCTTTTGTATTTGGAATTATATATTTCAAGTAGGAAAGGGTCTTTTGAGGACACCTAATCTAACCATGCCCCTTTCAGAGATGGGAAAGATGAGAAACGGGCAAAGCTGCTAAATTTAAGAAACCAGTCCAAGATCACATCATTATCAAAAAATAAAATCAAAATTCTATCCATGTTCTCTCTCCAAATCTACATTCTCTTTAACAAGTACAATCAGCCTGCTTGTAAAGTAAGTATTGTCCTGCTGCCACAATATTTGAGCTTCACTCTTCATTAACACCCACAAGAGGAAGGTGAGAAAGATAGGTAAAGACCTATGGTCTACAGAAGAGTGCATCACTGAAGAAGGTAAAATGCACCATGATAATGAGGTTAGTAGTTAATAGTGAATTTTATTTACAAAGGCTTGACATTACTTAATTTGGTATAGATGATTGACATGGATGTAATCTTTAATCTAAATTTTAAAAAGAAGCTTACAAATAACACCACCTTTATTAACTGATAAGGAAAAACATGATCTCAGGCATATCTGTGATCAGTCTATTAACACATTTTAAATAAAATAAAAAGGAATTAGTCATACCACTATTCAAAAGTTATCAAAATTTCAAGTTGCTTCATTACTCTGAGAAATAGTACTGACTTGTTTTCTTCATGAATATTCTCAGTCACTTAATCAACAAGTGAATAAAACTTTAGCACATTGTTCATGTCAAATTAAATTAAACATATATTATATACCTATCATGTGTGAGGCATTATGTTAAGCCATAGAGAAACATCAAAATCAAATGGTTCTTTTCATCAAAGGGCTTATATTCTTGGTGGATCACCTATGAATTTTGATTTGCCATTATCAATTTTTAAAACTTGTATGCAATAGTTCGATTTTTGTGGTGCAGAAAATACATCAGTGCTTTGACTTTAGAGGTTGCTATTTGTATTGTTCCATTTTTATTTTTTTTAAATGAGACAATCAAAAAAAAGGCAAAGTTCAAAAGGAAAACCATTTATTTTCCCATTTCCATATGCCAAGTTCCAATTGTATATAGCCTGAATTTCCAAGTACACTACTAGTTAAATTAAGAAGATGTGAGTAATTATTCACAGGCAAGACATAATGGAAGGTGTCCAGGCATATAAAAGAATTTCCAGAAGTTAAGGTTTTGGAAAGGACAAAATGTAGATTTCCTAAGACAAATGGTATTATCGTTTCTACATTCATTTCAGAAAGGTGTTTCTGATTTTTAAAAAGCACAAAGTTTTATTTCTTTTATTCCACTTGGAGATGAAAAATTAAAATCTTGTCAGAAAGAAACTAGTGTTAGAGAGAGGAAAGTTGCTTTTCTTTGAAATCACTTTCTTTTTCTTCCTGAAATGTCATTGTGTGCATTCAGCAAAATTCCCTTTTAGTTTTAAAATATTTAAAGAAGTGGATTCTACCTGTATAGGAAAGGCTTGGTTTCATATAAATTTGAATAACATAACATCAAAGTACTTTTAAAAGGGACCCTGATATTATGTCTGAAATATGAACTCAAGGAAACAGGCTTAAATTGAACAAACAAATAGTTCTCAAACCTGAATATGTTATTAGATTTTGTTGAAACTGCATCTTTCAAGGAGATCATACTGTAAAAGAAGCATAACTGTAGTATTTTTCTTTGCTTTTATTCTTTGTCCATGAGACTGATAAAATAAATTAGAAAGTTTTAACGATAACATTATTTGATAAAAGGAAGAATCAAAATAACTAATTTAGTATGGGATGCATCTAAGCAAATTTAATTAGTAAAATAACAAAATGAAATTTTACCTTGGCAAGGTATATAGACTCACTTCAATGTGAATACATGGTTTTCTCATTACTTTTGATGTTTCAATAGATCTATGACTTTCATTATTCATTCAGTGATGATTATGATATATCTATAACCTCTCTTGTATGACTCTTTTCTATGCCCTGTACAAAGAGTTCATATAATATTCTGAAGCCTTACTCTGGTTACCTTGATGTTTCATGTGCAAATCATTCTTTTTTAAAAAAGGGAATAAAATAGACTTGTTGAACAGTTGTTATTAACATTCTTCTGGTCACCTTTGCTTGGCAATAATTAGGTTTTTTTTCAAGTCTTTCACATGCTCCCTTTTTTCAGATATATTGAAATTAAATCACGTAATTAGGCAGCTGGGTGTCATAGTAGATAGAGTACTAAGCCTGGAATCGGGGAAACCTGGTGTCATATCTGACCTTAGACAGCTTTTTGTTGTATAATTTTTGGCAAGTCACTTAAACATAGTCTGTCTCAGTTTCCTCAACTATAAAATGGGGAAAATTATTATACCTAACTCACAAGGTTGTTAAGATCAAATAATATAATATTTGTAAAGCACTTGAGCACAAGACTTGGCACACAGTAAGTGCTTAATAACTGTGTTTACAATTTCCCTGCGATTCTAATACTATGTGGACCATGCATGTGGATACTGTACATTTGGTTTAGTCCGATAGCACTTACCATCGTTGTTTTATTTAAAGTCATTCCTATTTTCTTACATGAGTAACTGTGATGTTAGAGGCTTTACTCTTATTTTACAAAAATAATTTTCGGGGGCAGAGCCAAGATGATGGAGTAGAAAGACATATATACTCTAGTGCTTCCCCTGCAGCCCACAAAATACCCGTAAAAATGACTCGAAACAAATTCTAGAACAGCAGAAGCCACAGAACAGAGTGAAAGAGGTTTCCAGCCAAACGTAACCTGGAAAGCTGACAGGAAAAGTCTGTCTCACAGGATGAAGGCAGGGACAGAGGAGGAAGGAGGGCAATATAGTTAGTATTACACAACATGACTATTATGGAAATCTTTTGCAAAGCGACACATATATAGCCTGTATCGAATTGCCTGCCTTCTCAGAGTGGATGGGTGGGGAGGCAAGGAGGGAGAAAAGTTGGAATTCAAAGTATTAGAAACGAATGTTAGAATTATTATTGCATATAACCGGGAAATAAGAAACATAGGTAATGGCATATAGAAATTTATCTGGCCCTACAAGAAAAGAGAAAAGATGTGGATAATGAAAGGGTGGGGTTTGATAGAAGGGAGGGTACATTGAGGAAAGGGGTAATCAGGATGCAAGGTATTTATGGGGTGGGGGGAGGGGAGAAATGGGGAGAAAAACTGGAATTCAAAATTTTGTGGAAATGAATGCTAAAATCTAAAAATAAATACCAAAAAAAAACTATAAAATATATCTTAATTTTTTTTTTTTATTTTTGGTGCTCTATTTTTTTTCCGTTCAGTTTCCTCCCTAAATATTTGTAATGTACTGTGGTAAACTAAATAAAAATACAAAAAAAACTGCAGCTTATATAAAGTCCATAGAAGATCCAAAAAGAGGAATTTCATTGTGAAATGAAATAGAAATAAAAATCATCATGGCAGTCTTGAGGCTAATTTTTCAATTTATACACAAACTTTTGCATTCAAATTAGTATGTTTACTCCAGGGTAAATTGTAATTTTTTTCTTCCTGGAATATGCCAAAGGATTCCTAAGGAAATCATTTTTAATGTTCTCTTAAGAATTGTCAGGCTTTGTCTAGGGAGAAGCAAAGAAGTAGGTGGTGACAAATAAAATATAGTAGAAATATACCATGAACAAATGCATGGAAGTAGAAATAAATGCATTAAAATCGAAAGTCAAAGAGGAAACCAGTGAGAATGGATAAAGGGATCCAATGTGGAATATAAAATGTTGATTTTATTCAAGTTTAAATAAATTTGTGATTGTGTACTTACATTCACATATATGCATGCACACCATATATATGTTCATATGTATATTTACATCTATGTATATATGTATGCATATATATACATACATCATCTATGAATATTTTCACTTTTAAAAATGTATATGTTTATATAGGGACTGATTCCCTTTATAAGAAAGATATCTGTAGCACTAGCTAACCAGATAGTTGTGTGGCAAGTATGAGTGACAGAGAAGGGGTGAAGGGAAATAATCAAACTGTTTATCCACAGAAGAAAACCAAACACTGATGGATTTCATGGATTTAGTCATGTGGTAGCTTAATAACTTTTACTCAGATGAAAAATACCAACATGTTAAGAGTGAAGAAAAATGGTGCATTGCTTGTTGATCCCAGGAAGTAGTTTCTATTGTCATTTTGTATTCATTGCTAAAACTAATGGGTGGATTTCTTCTTCCACATTCATCATGAACTGCAATGACAGATACTGTTGAACATCATATGAACTTCAGTAGCCTCATTTGCCTACAAAATAAAGAAGCTGTTGAAGAAGCTCAAATTTTCTGAGTCACTCCTTTAGAGTAACCATGGCAGTGATGACTGAAAACCCCTTTTTTTCTTATAGCCAGGGAGTTTGAATATCAATTAGCTGAAATTTTCTAGGTGTACCCCCACAATGAATTAGTGCCAGTCTGAAATTCTGACTTATTCACCAGGTCCAGGTTCTCTGTTTCTTCCCTCAATATCTGGCTGACTGTGCTTGACCCAAATCAGAACTCTGAAGAAATTCACTAAGATTTATCAGTTTGGGTTAATCTATTCCTCCTGAATCCCCAAAGATCTAACCTGTTTCTCTCTCCCTGATTCTTCCTTCTTTTCAGAGTATTTCCCCTCCATAATCTTTTTTGCTTCACTTTCTCTCTGATAACTCCCAGCTTGTGTTATGTTCTGTCTAGTGGTCCTTTATCTTCCAGACATCCTCATTTTTTTTAAAGGCATCCGTCATTATTCAGGACTAAAGCTAATATTCTTGGCAGGAACCACTATTTCCCAATCAAAGGCTTACCCAACACAAAACACAAAGGCTTGGCTAGTAACTGTGTATCCCCACGGTAGTCTTCCTTTTTTGTCTCAAGACCCAAATTTTGACTAAAGGCCTTCCCCAAACTATATACTTCTTGAGCCCTTTTCCCTAGTAACATAAATGGCATCTAATGGAGATTGTATTGTACCTTGGAACCACAAAACAAACCCAAACTACATGAAATCAAGCAATCTGACTTTTGTTCAGTATCTCTTTCCTGAAGTTTCTGGATGCTTAACTCACCTCATTCTCTGTCTGACAGTTTTCATTTACTGTTGTTGTCGCATCATATTTGTCTTACCCACTATGCATATTCACATCACTTTCTTTTTTCTTCTCTTTTTGATATAACTAACATTTTTAGTATTATATTGAATAATAGTGGTAATTATGGTCATCCTTGCTTCACTCCTGCTCTTACTGGGAAGACTTCTAACTCATTTTCATTACATATAATGCTTGCTGATGGTTTTAGATAGATAATATAACTCCAAGGAACATTCCTTTACTCCTATACTTTCAATATTTTTAATAAGAATGGGTTCTATATTTTATGAAAAACCTTTTCTACATCTATTGATATAATTATATGATTTCTGTTGGTTTTATTATTTATATGGTAAATTATGTTGATAGTTTCCTAATACTGAACAAAGACTGCATGCCTGGTATAAATCCTACCTGGTTATAATGTATAATCCTTGTGATATATCACTGTAATTACCTTGATAATGTCTTTATTTAAAATTTTTGTATCAATACTCATTAGGGAAATTGGTCTACAATTATCTTTCTCTGCTTTTTTTTCTTCCTGTTTTAGGTATAAGTACCATATTTATGTAAGACAAGGCATTTGCCAGGATTCCTTCTTTGACTATTTTTTGGATAAATGGATAAAGGATACATAAAATATTCTGCCTTTTTATAGGCAGGTTTGATTTTGAGGTTTTTGTGTCCTATTAGACGGGTCAGTTTTTGTGTAGGTGCCAAGTGCTGCTGAGAAAAAGGTATATTCCTTTCTGTTCCCATTCAGCTTTCTCCAAAGATCTGTCATGTCTAACTTTCCTAATATTCTATTTACCTCCATAGTTTCTTTCTTGTTTATTTTTTGGTTGGAGTTATCAAGTTCTGAGAGGGAGGAGTTGAAGTATCCCACTAGTATAGTTTTGCTTCCTATTTGTTTCTGTAACTCACTTAAGTATTGACATCCCTTCATTTTCTATGATACATTTTAGGAAGATATAGTTTTCTTCTTTATCTCTTTTATTTGGTTCTATTTCTGCTTTTATTTTGTCTAATGCCAAGATTGCTACCCTGCTTTTTTTTTTTTACTTTTGTTGAAGCATAATTTATTCTACTCTACCATCATACCTTTACTCTGTGTATGTCTGCTTCAAATGTGTTTCTTGTAAGCAATACATTGTAGGATTCTAGTTTCTGATCCATTCTGCTCTCTCCTTCCATTTTATGAGAGAGTTCATCCCATTCACATTCACAGTTATGATTACCACCAATGTATTTCCCTTCATCCTATTCTTCCTCCTCTTTACCTTCTCTCTCATTTCACCCTTCCCCTCTTTACCAGTGTTTTGCTTCTGTCTACCACCTCCTCTGATCTGTGCTCCTTTCTGTTAGTCTCTACCCCCTTCCCTTATTTCATCTCCTCCTCTCCAACTTCCCTGTTGGGTCAGATAGACTCCTCTATTCAACTGGTTTTGTATACTCTTCCCTCTTTGACCCAATATTAATGAGAGTAAGGTTCAAGTGATGTTTTTCACCTACCCCTCCACCTTACTTTCTACTGTAATAGGTCTTTCTCACCTCTTCAAATGAAATAATGAGGGAAGCTAGGTGGTGCACTGGATAGAACACCAGTGCAGGAGTCAGGGGCACCTGAGTTCAAATCTCACCTCAGACACTTGACACGCACTAGCTGTGTGACCTTGGGCAAGTCACTAAATCCCAAGTTTCTCATCCTAGGCCATCTAAAGTCATCCTGATGAATATCTGGTCACTGGATTCAGCCTTCACTCACTCAAAACAAAGTCAAGTGCAAGTCATGTCATTATTTCTCTGATGGCATGGTCTTCTTTGGCAATGAAGGACAAACACACACATGAAATAATGAACCCATTCTACCCTTCCTTTCCTTTAGCACCTATTATATTCCTCTTTCTCATCCTTTAATTTTTATATTATTCCATCAAATTCACTTTGTTGTCTGTATCCTGTATGTAGATTCCTTCTAGTGGTAATATTAAACATTTTTTTTTAATTTTAAATAATTAATTTACTTTTAGTTTTCAACATTCCTTTCCACAATATTTTGAGCTCCACATTTTCTCCCCATCTCTCCTCTCTACCCACCCTAATACAACATGCATTCTGATTACCTTTTCCCCAAATCTACCCTCCCTTCTCTTACTCCTTCCACTCTATTTACTTGTAGGGCAAGATATATTTCTATATACCATTGTCTGTATACCTTATTTCCAAGTTGCATGTAAAAACAATTTTTACATCCATTTTTAAAACTTTGAGTTCCAACTTCTCTCCCTTTATCCTTCCCCACACACCCTCATTGAGAAGGCAAGTAATTTGATATAGGCTATACATGTGTAATCAAACAAAAAAGTTTCATAACAGTCATACTGGGAAAGACTATATTTCCCTCCATCCTATTCTGCCCCCCCCATTTATTCTACTCTCTCTTTTGACCCTGTCCCTCCTCAAAAGTGTTTACTTCTAATTAACCCGTCCTCCCATTTGCTCTCCCTTCTATTATCCCCACCACCTAACACTTATCCTTTCCTCCTACTTTGCTGTGGTGTAAGATAGATTTTCATACCAAACTGAATGTACATGTTAATTCCTCTTTAAGTCAAATCCAATGAAAGCAAGGTTCACTCTTTCCCTCTCATCACCTCTCTCCTCCCCTCCATTGAAAAAGGTTTATCCTGCCTCTTTTATGTGAGAAGTAATTTACCCCATTCTATTTCTCCCTTTTTCCTTCTCCCAATATATTCCTCTTTCACCTCTTTATTTTTAGTTACCATCCCTTCATATTCAACTTACCCTGTGCCCTCTGTCTGTATGTATATAATCCTTCCAACTACCTAATACTGATAAAAGTCTCAAGAGTTACAAATACTACCTTTCCATGTAGGAATGTAAACAGTTCAACTTTAGTAAGTCCCCTATGATTTCTTTTTGCTTATCTTTTTATGCTTTCCTTAATTCTTGTATTTCAAGGTCAAATTTTTTATTCAGCTCTAATCTTTTCATCAAGAGAGCTTGAAAGTCCTCCATTTCATTGAATGACCATTTTTTCCCCTGATGTATTATACTCAGTTTTGTTGGATAGGTGATTCTTGGTTTTAATCCTAACTCCTTTGACTTCTGGAATATCATATTGCAAGCTCTCTGATCCCGTAACATAGAAGCTTCTAGATCTTGTGTTACTGTGATTGTATTTCCACCATACTCAAATTGTTTCTTTCTGGCTACTTGCAATAGTTTCTCCTTGTCCTGGAAACTCTAGAAATTGATTACGATATTCCTAGGAGTTTTCCTTTGGGGATCGCTTTCAGGAGGTGATTGGTTCAATATCTATTTTGCCCTCTGGTTCTAGAATATCGGGCAGTTTTCCTTGATAATTTGTTGAAAGATGATGTCTAGGCTCTTTTTTTTTATTATGGCTTTCAGATAGTCCAAAATTTTTAAATCATCTCTCCTAGATCCATTTTCCAGATCAGTTGTTGGATATATTTTACACTCTCTTATATTTTTTAATTCCTTTGGTTTTGGTTTATAATTTCTTGATATTTTATAATGCCATTAGCTTCAAACTGTTCCATTTAAATCTTTAAGGAATTTCTTTTTTCTTTAGTGAACTTTTGGACCTTATTTTCCATCTGACCAATTCTGCTTTTTAAGGCATTCTACTCCTCATTGACTTTTTGGATCTCTTTTGCCATTTGGACATTATTTTTAAGGTATCATTTTCTTCAGCATTTTTGAATCGTTTTTCATGATTTTCTTGCATCGCTGTCATTTCTCTTCCCAATTTTTCTTCTGCTTCTCTTACTTGATTTTCATAATCCTTTTTGAGCTCTTCCATGGTCTGACACCAATTCATATTTTTATTGGAGGCTTTGGATGGAGGAGCTTTGACTTTGCTGTCTTCTTCTGTTTGTATATTTTGTTCTTCCTTGTCACCAAAGTAAAATTCTATAGTCTGATTCTTTTATTTTGGTTTTTGTTCATTTCCCCAGGCATTTACTTGACTTTTGAGTTCTTTATTAAGGTAGTTCTCTGCTTTCAGTGTGGGTAGGGTGTATAGTCAGCTATTAGATTCTCTCACAATCCATGGGCCTAGAGCTCCATAAACAGCAGCTGCTGTTTCCTCTACTCCTGATCCTCCCTGGGCAGATTCCTCCACCCTGGGACTGGACCACTCTACTCTTTTACACAGGTCCCACAGGTTTTTTCCACTGAACTTTCAATTTGTCCTCAGCATTTTGGAGTCATGAAGTCTGGAAACCACCACATGTGTCAGAGATTCAGTCTCCCCAGGCCTACTAAGGTCCCCTCTGTGCTAGCATGGCCCACATACTCTGCTCCCAGCCCAGCATGAGAGATGCTTCCTGTCGATCTTCCAGGTTGTCTTCGATTAGAAATTTGCTTCTCTTCTTCATTCTGTGGGTTCTGTAGCTCCAGAATTTGTTTAAAGTCATTTTTTACAGGTATTTGGGTAGTTTTGGAGGAAGAGTTGTAACAAGTCCCTGATTTTACTCCTCCATGTTAGCTCCTTAGTGAAACACTTTCAAGAGTCACAACTATTGATTGTTTCTATTATTTATTATTTGACCTATTTATTCCTTGGGATTAAAGTCTTTTACATATAGGGATTTAAATAGTTTAGCTCTATTGAATCAAATTTTGGATTTAGTTCTGGTCTTCTTATGAAAGCTTGAAATCCTGCTATTTAATTGAATGACCATTTTCCCCCCTTGATGCCTTATATTGTAGTCCTAGCTCTTTTGCCTTCTGGAATATGTTTCAAGACCTCAGATCCTTTAATGTTGCAGCTGCCAAGTCTTGTGTGATCCTGATTGTGATTCCCTCATATTTGAATTGTATCTTTCTGGACACTTGTATATTTTTTCCTTGAACTTATAGTTCTGAAATTTGACTATAGTGTTCCTTGGAGATTTTATTTTGTGATCTCTTTTCTGAGGTGATTGGTGGACTCTTTCAATACCCATTTTGCCCTCTGGCTTCATGACATCCGGGCAATTTTCCTTATAATTTCTTGAAAGATGTTGTCTAAGGTCTCCTTTTGATAATGGCTTTCAGGTAGTCCAATGTTTCTGATATTATCTCTCCTAGATCTATTTTCCAGATCAGTTGCTTTTCCCATCCAGAATTTTACATTTTCTTCTTTTGATTTTAATTAATTCTTGGTGATTCAGAGAATTATTAGCTTCCACTTGAACAAATATAACTTTTAATGAGTTGTTTGCTCCAAGTAGCTTTTGTACATTTTCCTCCCATTTATACCACTGTATTCTAAAAAGTTATTTTCTTCAGTGGATTTTTGTATCTCCTTTTACATTTGCAAAATTCAACTTTTTAAGCAGCTTTGCAAGCTGTTAACTTTTTTTCATAATTCTCTTGTATAACTCTAATTTCTTTTCCCATTTTTTTCTCTTACCTTTCACATGACTTTTATGCTCCTTTTTAAGCTCTTTTATGAGTTCTTTCTGGGCTTGAGACCACTTCCCACTTTTCTTTTGGGTTTTGTTCATAATTATTGTCCTCTTCTGAGAGTGTGTCTTAGTTTTTTTTATAACCACAATAACTTTCTATGGTCAGATTATCTTTATTGTTGATTTTTGCTCATCTTTTTTTCAGGAGCGTTTTTCCTTTCTTTAAAGTTTGATCTCTGCTCCTTGGGTGGAAAACGTTCTCTCTCAGGCATCTTATATCAGTGGTTTGCAGGCCTGGCTATTTACCTAGTGCTGTGTGGAGGTTGCCCTGATGTCCACAAGGAATCCTCATGTTTGGTAAACTCGTGAGAAGGTGGAATGGGGTGGTTAGTGCTATTGGGGACCATAGGGGAAGTCCAGCTTGTGTGGTGCTGAGCTGAGGTTCTAGAGATGGTGTCTGGCATGTGCTGTGGCCTGATAGTATGTTTCTGCATTTCTCTAGGGCTACACTTAAACATGTGGACGTCTGTCTACTGGAGAGTATTTGGCCAGGGCTGTGCTGTAGTACATCATGGTTTTGGATCTGGAGTCTTCCAGTTTCCCTGGCTATGCTAAGGCCAGTGGGGATACTGGTGTTACAGTTTGCCTGCTCCACTACATTAGGGCACTGGATTTCCAGCTGGTTTGCTGAGGTGGGGCTTGTTGTGATGCTTCCTCTCCAGGAATATGCTTGCTTTTTACCCGAGACTGATATTTCTTGCCGATCATCCAAGTGTCCTGGGCTAAAAGACTGCTTGACTCTTGACCCTTGACTGGCGCCACTCTTCCAGGATTTGTTTTGGGTCTCTATTTTATGGTTGTTTGGAGGGGAATATGGGGGATATATAGTGATTTACTGCTTACTTCACTGTCTTGGCTCCTGGAATTCAGCTGTACTGTGATTTTTTTTTTTAATAAAAATTTATTTAACTTTTTACATTCATTTTCAAAAAATTTTGGGTTCCAAATTTTCTCCCCTTTTATCCCCTCTCCCCACCCCAATACACCAAGCATTCTAATTTTCCCTATCACCAATCTGCCCTCTCTTTTATCATCCCTCCCTTCTCTTGTCCCCATCTTCTCTTTTGTCCTGTAAGACCAGATGACTTTCTATTCCCCATTAACTGTATTTCTTATTTCCTAGTGGCAACAACAATACTAAACAGTTGTTCCCAAAACTTTGAGTTCCAAATTCTCCCCATCCCTCCCTCCCCACCCATTCCTTTTGGGAAGGCAGGCAGTTCAATATAGGCCCTATCTGTGTAGTTTTGCAAATGACTTCCAGGATAGTCGTGTTGTGTAAGACAAACTGTATTTCCCTCCATCCTATCCTGCCCCCCATTGTTTCTATTCTGTCTTTTGATCCTGTCCCTCCCCGAATGTTGACTTCAAATTGCTCCCTCCTCCCATTGCCCTTCCTTCCATCATCCCCCCCCCCACTTGCTTATCTCCTTCTCCCCCACTTTCCTGTATTGTAAGATAGGTTTTCATACCAAAATGAGTGTGCATATTATTCCTTCCTTTAGTCGAATGTGATGAGGGTAAACTTCTTGTTTTTTTCTCAGTTCTCCTCTTTTTCCCTCCACTAAAAAGTCTCCTGCTTGCCTCTTGAATGAGATATAATTTACCCCATCCCATTTCACCCTCTTTCTTCCCACTGCATTTCTCTCTTACCATTTACCTTAATTTCTTTTAACATATGGTCCCATCCTATTCAATTCACTCTGTGCTCTGTCTCTGTATGTGCATGTATGTATGTGTGTGTGCATGCATGCATGTACGTGTGTGTGTGTGTATGTGTGTGTGTGGTCCCACCAACTACCCAGATACTGAAACGTTTTAAGAGTTACAAATATTGTCTTTCCATGTAGGAATGTAAACAGCTCACTTTTGGTAAGTCCCTTATGACTTGTCTTTGCTGTTTACTTTTTCATGCTTCTTCTCATTCTTGTGTTTGAAAGTCAAATTTTATTTTGAGGTCTGGTCTTTTCATCAAGAATGTTTGAAAGTCCTCTGTTTCACTGAAAGACCATATTTTCCCCTGAAGTATTGTACTCAGTTTTGCTGGGTAGGTAATTCTTGGTTTCAGTCCTAGTTCTTTTGACTTCTGGAATATCCTATTCCATGCCCTTCGATCCCTAAATGTAGAAGCTGCTAGATGTTGTTATCCTGATTGTATTTCCACAATACTGGAATTGTTTCTTTCTAGCTGCTTGCAAGATTTTCTCCTTGACCTGGGAGTTCTGGAATTTGGCCACAATGTTCCTAGGAGTTTCTCTTTTTGGATCTCTTTCAGGTGGTGATCGATGGATTCTTTCAATACTTATTTTGCCCTCTGGTTGTAGAATATCAGGGCAGTTTTCCTCGATAATTTCATGGGAGATGATGTCTAGGCTCTTTTTTTGATCATGACTTTCAGGTAGTCCCATAATTTTTAAATTGTCTTTCCTGGATCTATTTTCCAGGTCAGTTGTTTTTCCCATGAGATATTTCACACTCTTCCATTTTTTCATTCTTTTGGTTTTGTTTGGTGATTTCCTGGTTTCTCATAAAGTCATTAGACTCCATCTGTTCCATTCTAATTTTGAGAGAACTATTCTCTTCAGTGAGCCTTTGAACCTCTTTTTCCATTTGCCTAATTCTGCTTTTGAAAGCATTCTTCTCCTCATTGGCTTTTTGAACCTCTTTTTCCAATTGAGTGAGCCTATTTTTCAAGGTGTTATTTTCTTCAGCATTTTTTTGGGTCTCCTTTACCAAGGTATTGACCCGTTTTTCATACTTTTCTTGCATCTCTCTCATTTCTCTTCCCATTTTTTCCTCCACATGACTAACTTGCTTTTCAAAATCCTTTTTGAGCTCTTCCAAGGCCTGAGCCCACCTGACAACTCCCTAGGATGTCTGGGATACAGATGCCCCGCCCTCCACATCTTTCCCTGATCGCAAGAATATTTCCTTGTCATCAGATCTGAAAGGCGGGATCATTTGCATCTGCTCAAAAAAGCTCTCTATAGTCTTATTTTTCTTCCCTTTTCTGGGCATTTTCCCAGCCAGTTACTTGACTTCTGAGATTCCTGTCCACCCCTGCCTAGATCCGCCCAGCTAGTGCTTGGGTTCTGAGATTCAAATGGGCTTTCCTCGGCAGGAGCGGCTGCTATTCAATGTGAGCTTAAGTTCTGGTGCTTGGGTGGGGGCAGGGCTGCCTCCCAGACTCAGTTCCCTCAGGGGTTTTATGCAGAGACCTTTGGTAATGGCCCTGAACTTCTGCCAGCCTGCTCGGGGAGTCCTGGGGGCTTCCGCCACTGCCTCTGCTGCTGCCTCTGTTGTTGCCTCTGCTGCTGCCTTCCAAGGGGGCCTGAGCCACGGAGACACCCTGCTCCCCTCTCAGCGAGCCCAGAAGTCTCTCCCACTGACCTGTAGTGTCTGTGGACGAAGGGACCTTCCTGGTCGCCGGAGGTTCAGTCCCTGAAGCCTGCTTAGATCTGCTCCTCTGGGCCCCTCCGGCCAGGGCAGCACAGTGGTGGGCTCCGCTTTCCAGGGGTGACGGACCCTGGGGATGGCTCTCCAGGGCTCTCTGGAATGGAAATCTTTTCCACCATGTTTCTGCGTGCCTTCCAGTGCTTCAGAATTTGTGGGGAGTTCTTCTTGCAGGAAATATATGGGCTGTGGTTTCAGAGCTAGCATACATGAGTCTTTCTACTCCACCATCTTGGCTCCACCCCCTGTACTGTGATTTTTAATGGAGACTTTTTAATTCATTAGTTTTCTAGGGCTTATTTTTTTTTTAGTTCCATGTCCAATTCAATGCTCTGCTCATTCTTTATTTTACTGACGAAAGAATTTAAGAATATAAATTTTCTATTGAGCACTGTTTGTTTCATCACATGAATTTTAGCCTGTTGACTTATTGTTGTCATGATTTTTAAATGTAATTATTGATTTTTTTCTATTTTTTATTTGATCCATTCATTGCTTAGGATTAAAGTAATTTAGTTTCCATTTAATGTTTAATCTTTCATTCAAATATACTTAATTTAATGTAATTTTATTTAATTGTAGTCAATAAAAGACTTTGATATTCTCCTTTTCTGCAAATTTGTATTTGTATTTGTCTGCAAATTTTTTATACCCTAATCCATGGTCAGCTTTTATGAACTTGTCATACACAGTTGAAATAGGGATACTCTTTCTATTCCCATTAAGTATTCTCCAGAGATCTATTATGGCTAACTTTTCATAAACTCATTTCAAGGTTTTAGCTTCTTATTTCCTTCTGCTACTTTCACAGATTTGTGTAGGGTCCTACAAGTTTTCATTGCATTCAAAGTAGTCTGATACAAAGGGAGGTCTGTTCACTGTCCTTCTGGTCTGAGTTCTGCAAGTTCTTGGCCCAAGTTTGGACCTATCAGCTAGTTTTTCATTAGAAGTATCATCAGATTGCCACTTGACTCAACCACTATTGGTTTCTTGGAAAGCTCTTCAGTGTTACAGTCACTGAAGAGCCAGCTACCAGATGGCCTCATTCCTGCACTTAGAACTTGTTCATTGATCCCCTAGGATCTCATTCTGCCCTATCTCACTGCTCCCTCATTCTCTGAGTTCTGTAATGTTCCTTACAAAGCACCTCTGCCCAGAGGTCTTACTCCAGTGTATGCATACTTCTCTATTTCCTTAAGCTACCCTTCCTAAATGGATAAAGAAAAGAAAAATGTCTCACTGTGACTTCTTTGTTTGCTCAATAAGAATGTTAGACTGGCACATTCTCTGTATCTATTTTGAGGGCTGGGAGTGGGGAAGCTATTGACTCTGTTGTTTCCATTCACTCTACCATCTTGGCTCCAACTTCAACTTTTCATTTTCCTTTTTATGTGTTATCTTTACACATTAGAATTTCAGCTCCTCGAGAGCAGGGATTGCCTTTTAACTTGTACCTTCATCCTCAGTGCTTAGCTCTGGCACAAAGTATGTTTTGCTTTTTTTTTTTTTAATGTTCTCTTCCTTGACTTCACTTGTTTAATAGATGTAATGAAAATTAGCTATCAAGAACAGTTTACTCCTTTAAAATAAGCACATTGGCAAATTGAATTTGTTTCCTTAAAACATTTACAGCATTTAGGAAGACTTCTTGAAAGTACATTGAAATTCAGTAAGTACTAATTTGCTGAGTATTTGCTATGTGCCTAGTATGGTGTTAGCTGCTAAGTGTTACATCTCATTCCCCATTAATATGGCTTCCTGATGTTCCTTTAGTATTCATGGGTACTCTCAGCAGTTACAGAGAGCCCTTCACTCTCCCCTTTCTCCTCTACAGTTATAAATAGCAAAGAAAATCCATTCAGGTCCCTCTTTTGGAAGAAGGAGGAAAAAGTCATGTTATCTGGAATGATTAAACTTATGAGATATCTTAATAATTGCTTTATAAATCATTGTTGCCTTGCTAATTATAGTTTAACAGGTGCTGAGATATTTCATAATCTTTGTTGGCACCTTATTATTACCAAACTTGCTTGTGTATAGGTATAGATGTTGGTTGACGCTGAAGTCACGGAGATGCTTAGGACATCTGAGGACTATTTAATTTTTCAATTATTTTGATGAGTTTAAAATGATTCTCGTTTTCTTGAACCATTGATAGTATTTCTTTTTCCACTCATTTGGTTCTTGTCATTTATGAACTTGTTTGGGGTTTTGTTGTCTTTTCTATCTGCTTTACCTAGGTGATCGGGTTTTATCGATTTATATCCTTAGAGTATAGTGTATTAGACTTTCTTCACTTCAACCTCAGGTAAATGTGAAGATAGTGTGAGTATTCTTTACAACACAAACTGCAACTCCTCAATGAACTAGTTGATAGTCTTTGAATATTATTGTGACATTAAATTCATCATCCTAGGAAACACACAAATATGTATGTGTATATATATACACAGAGAAAGAGAGAGATAGACAAAGACAGAGACAGAGAAACAAAATCAGAATGACAGAGAGAGAGAGAGAGAGAGAGAGAGAGAGAGAGAGAGAGAGAGAGAGAGAGTCCATCACTGGGTTGATCAATAAGCTTGATAACACATGCCAGTGTTTCCATTCCACTGGTAAAAGCACTAAGGACTTGAGGATAATTTGAATCAATACTGATTCATTAGAATTGGAGTTCAGTGGATTTTAACAATCTGATATGCAATGCTACCTAGATGGTATAATTATCAAATTCTTGTTTTAATAAATTTATTGATGTTTAGTTTTCAACATTCACTTCCATAAGATTTTTAAGATTTTGAGATCCAAATTTTCTCCCCATCTCTCCCCTCCCAAGAAAGCATGTAATCTGTTATATAGGCTTTACATATACATTCATACTAATCTTATTTTCTCATTAGTCATTAGAACCAATGGGAGAAACCACGAGAAAGAAGAAACAAAAAAACAATAAAGTGTAAATAATATGTTTCAATCTGCATTGAGACTCCATAGGTGTTTTTCTGGATGTGGACAGCGTTTTCCATCATGAGTCTTGGAGTTGTCTTAGATCTTTGCATTGCTAAGATGAGTAATTTTCAAGTTCTTTACCATTTACATAAAATTGTCTTTCTACATATGGTTTAATAATAAATAACATACCCTGAAATCATTGTTGGTGGTATGTACTCTTTAGTTTCTAGAGACACCAAAAGGAAAAAAAAATTCAATTTTAAAGACAGCTCCATTAAAGTAATGTACTACAGATAAGGAGATGTTCTAGGTGATAGGAAGGATTAAAAAGGTTGAGGCTTGCCCTTCTCATAAAACCTACTATGGTCCATGTATGAAACCAGGTTCATAAGCATCACTAATACGCAGGAATACATGATTAAGTGCATAACAAAAGTACTAATAAATCATTGAATAAAATTGGAATAAGGGAAAGGGTGTTACTGACTAGGCAAATCCAAGGAGCCTTTAAAGAAGAGATTCTGTTATTACTTGGTACTTTTTACAGTGCATGTATCTAGTGACTATTTTGTAAGGATTCTCACAGTCTTAGAACCATTAAGGACTATAGTCCTGCACCATCATTTGAAATTCAAGAACTTGATGCCAGAGAGTACCTCTTGCCAAAGATGAGTTTATAATTTCCCCAAAGGTGAGGACTAATAAAGAAGTGATGAAATAAGAAATCAGCCACTTCTTACAACTTCATACAATCTACCATTAAGAATGAAAAAGAAAATGCCTCTCAGCAATATAGACAGTGACATATTTCAGGAGTATAGGGCCTTAGGACATGGAGTTGAACTGTCTCAAGTCACTTTCACTGACCAAGTCAATGAAGCATTAATCCAGTCTTTTTCAAATCATGCCACATTAATTTCTAATATAGGCACTGTCCTCGCATAGCTAGGAGCAGTAGACCTGGAATCAGGAAGACCTCTCCACCTCAGGCACTTACTAGCTCCATGACCCTGGGCAAGTCACTTCACCTGTTTGCCTTAGTTTCATAATCTGTAAAATAAACTGGAGAAAGAAGTGGCAAACCATTCCATTATGTTTGCCAAGAAAACACCAAATTAAGTCACAAAGAGTCAGACGTGACTGAAACAACTGAACAGAGTAGGCAATGTCCAAAGTAGAATATCCTCCAATATCTTTTACAGGTTTCTGAAACAAAGAAATAGCTGAAACTGAGTTCAAATCATTTTCTCTTGAATCTGATTTCAACGGCACAAAGGTCTGGTAAATGAACTTTGGTAATTAAGCATTATTATGCTACCAAAGTCAAAGCTTTTTTCAACTTTTTTCTTCTCTTGATAAACCATGAAACATTATCTCTAAATGCTTTCAGATTGATAGTGCTCTTCCCCAATCTGATTTATAATATGTATTCCCAATCTTATTTGAAATTTATGTTGGCAATTTAGGCCTTGTATTAAGTTGCTTACATTAAAAGCACATAAAAATGAAACATTGCTTTCCCAGCATCTTTATTTTAAACATACAGTAATTTAAAACTGTATTAAACCAAGCCCAATGTTTTATCATTTCAGAGGAATCATTTACTTATTTCAGGAAACTTAAGGGGAGAAATTTTGAGCCCTCTAACTACATAGCTTGATTTAATTTATGAAAAGCAAGTTTATGGCATTACAGCTTTATAAATCCTTGATACCTTGTTAATTATAGCTTATGGGACTCTTAGGTATTTCATAATCCTCACTGCAGCACAATATATTTTGCTTTATTGCAATATGTTGTGTCCTGATGCACAAATCTCACTTATGATTCAGCTGCCTGAAGCGTTCTTTTTTTTTCCTTCTTTGCTTAAAACATAGCATTAGTTTTAAAAAGAGAAAGAAGTCTATTCTTCTATGGAGAAAAATCTATGTTTTGCTACTGTATTAACTGATCAAGGCTGTCGATATTGCAAAGCAACTATACCTTCTCTTTAGTCATCTAAACAATTGCAATCAAACAAGATGGAGAAAGTAGCTTGTACAATCTTGCAAACATTTAGAGGAGAGGGGGAGAAAGCACTAAGTATTAAGTTTAATGATCTGCACCTGGATTCAATCACCACTTTTAGTCTAAGCATAACCATTTTGGAATACAAAATTGCAGGAGATACACAGCTGGAAAATAATACTATCTTCCAAAGAAGAGAAAATCATTAAGGGAGCACAAATAGACTACTGTTTGATTTTATGAAGCTCAACCATTAAATTCAAGGAAGGCAGGGGGAGGGGCATGGAAAGGTATTTCATTCAGAAAGGATGAGCTTATTTAGAGCGAATCTTTTTTCCTAAATAGAATAAAAGTAAAGACAGGCCAAATTGTTCTATTGCAATTCTGGGAATGATTTGCAAGAAATATATAAATACATGAGAAAACATTGCATTATACATATTTGTGCCTGCTTTCCCCGAATAAATAGGCTTATAGGATTCCAGAGAGTGGAACTCCTGCTACCAAGGGGACTGACTTGTTTTTTCACTTATCTTTTAATGACTTCCTGCAGGCAAAGACCTAGAGGCAAAATTCCCTCTTGTCTGCCTGCTGCTATGGGTGTTTCTTAGAACCCCAGCACTATGTAATTATTCATCGTATTTTGGCACCGGGACCATGAGGCAAAAATCTGTTTTGCAACAGTTAAGTAACATCAAATAAAGAATAAGCAAACCTCTTCTCTAAACTAGGACATCAGTCATCCTTGACTTCGCTCGTAGGACTTTAGTCTACCAGTCAACGTTTCTCCAAGAGAACACAACAAGTCTTAGGGAATGGAATGCTTTCATTTGTAGGACTCTAGTCTTGGGAGAGGGGTGTGGGGCTTCTATTGTTGCCCTTTTCTTCCACCACTGTCCAGCAATGTCTAGGACTTTAATTAAAGCAGTTCTGCCACTGATCCTGAAAATGATATGCCATTCTACTCATCTGTGGTTCCAATCATCATCCCTATAACTTTCCAAACAAAAATATCACCTACTGGCCACCACAGAGATATAATTTCTCCCTATTCGAATGCAAGTTTCTTGAGAACAGAGACTCTCTTAAATTTTATTTCTGTATCCCCAGTGCTTAGCACTTAAGAAATGCTCATCAACTTAGTTGGTCAGTCCTTGGAAGCATTACTATCAACTCCCAGCCAAAACATGTTTTATAGGGACAAGAGTCCAGTAACAAAAGTCCAATATGGAGGCAGCCCAACTGGGAAGGATCCCTTGCTGGGTATTAGGCAAGAAGCAGCCTGGTGCATTAGGGAAAGAAGGAACTCCTTGGGAAATCCTGGTGCAGGAATAGCCCTAGAATCCCTTGGAAAAGAGTAAGCTGCAAGGGCTGCCCCAAAACTCTTTAGAGGGGAAGGAGTTCTGAGGAAAACACTGTTCAGCCATAGACCAGAATCTCATGACAAGAGTTGAGTTCTTGGCACTGTACTAAGCACTTATACTATTATTTCATTGATCTTTACAACAGCCCTGGGATGTGGGTTTTATTATTATCACAATTTTACACTTGGAGAAACTAAGGAAGACAGGAATATCTAGTAAGTGCTGTACGCTAGATTTGAATTCACATATTCTTGACTCCGAAGTAGATAATCACCACTCCTGTAGGGCCCTTCAGGGGACAGCAAGTGAAGAGGTTGGGGATACTTAGCCACATAGCAACCACCTAGCAATGAAGGAAAAAGAGTCTCCAGTTGTGGTGATAGCCAGGGAGTTTGTCCAGAAAGTAAGGGGGAAAAAAAAACTCTTCAGCTACAGGGGTGCCAAGGGTCAAGGACATAGTAGAAGAGGAGTTCAGAGTAGTATTTTGGCAATCCTACAGAATCCTAGGTAATCCTACAGAAATAGGACCTTGTCTTGCCCAGCATACTCAGAACTAGGCAGAACCTAATCATACTATTTAAAAGTGCAATAGCAGAGTTGGACTCATTCCTCAGCCTAGGCACTGTTGTTGCTGAGAATAGGAAATTAAATAAAACACACTTTTTAATTAAAAAATACCTTGGTCTTAGAGACTCCCACAATGTTGGTTCACCATGTAAGTGGTGTTATATGGAAGGGAAAAAACTATATAATGTTATGGTCAAGAAAAAGAAAAGTATTTAATGGAATAGAGACTTCCTAATCATTCTTGATTAAGTCATTAGGTAGGATTAGGGAGACATTTTAAAATAGAAACTCAGGAGCCAGGTGAAACATAGGAAGATACACCTTTTTGCTCAAGTGGAAGACAAGTGGAGTTTTTTTTTTTTAATGTTAAGAAGGGGAATTAAAAATATTTATTTGGGAATCTTAGTGTAGGTAAGAGTCAAAGAGTATTATAAATATGACAGTAATTGTGGGTAGTTTTTTCTATTTTTATGATCTCAGGACAAGATTAGCATCACAAAATAGAGGTACATAAGATGAAGACAATTTAAACATGGGAAAAGAATGTGGAAAGAGGTCTTAATTTCATCTGAAATAAAGGATGATTTAACACAATTGCACAGTTTTCCCCCTCTACACATACATACACACACACACACACACACACACGTTATGGTATAAATGTATACTGAATTCATAATGGAAATGAGATAGAGGGACAAGGGAAGGAGAAAGAGGGATTTCAGAGGGGGGATAGAATTGGTAAGGGGACAGTCATAAACTAAACAAACTCCAGTGCCAGAGAAAGGAATATGAATAGGGTACAGATAAAAAAGAAAAGAAGAGTAAAATCCTGGGTTCAGGAGAAGGAAATGGAAGAGGAGAGCCACAAGAGTAAAAATGGGCTATTTCCCATAGAGATCACAAGTTTTGAGCAAATTTTTTCTCTTTTTTTATCAACTTTTCATTTGTAAAGAGAGATGCAGAGGCATAAAGAAGAAAAAGAATGAGGACAAAGTGACATGATATGCATAGTTAATAATGATAACAGTGGCGTGATGAGATGAATCCACCCATTTAATGGAAAAAGGGTGCGAAGTGGGTTAGAAAAGATAAAAGACTCTAGGAATATATTGTTTGGAAGTGACACGTTAACCACAAAGATCAACAAAGAGTTCCAATAACGAGTTTCAGAACATCCCTGAGAAGATACTTCCAAGGTCCAGATGACTACATGGGACATCTGGGATTTAAGAAAAAAATGCAGTGATTAAGTTGGGAGTAGGTTACTATGAGACAGGAAGATGACATTATTTAGTACTGATTTATATTTGTAAAGTCCTTAATCTTTGCTTCAATTAGAAATCAAACTGTCTAATTTTGTATTCAGGCTAATTATTTTCTTTTACTTAGTGGATCTTACTTGATTGATTATTTTCAATATCTCTCTTTCTCTGTATTCAGAGTCCAGTGCAAAGGTAAGATGCTGCCAGTCCCAACTTGTCAGGCATTTGGCATGAATTGCTTAATAAATTTATAAGCTTGAAAATTTGAATTTTTGTATTCTCCGTCATTTCATCTTTTTCACCATACATAAGCTAGAGGACTTAAGTTGAAAAATGTCATCTGCACCCTTCCAGGTGAATGATGGACTTAAAAAAGCAGAATGAAATACACGTTTCATGGTCAATATGGGGATTTGCTTTATGGCACAATTCTGTTTGTTATCAGAGATTTTAATGGTTTTTATTGTTCAATTTTTGAGGGGGGGCAGACCTAGGAAGAGGTGTGAGGAAAGGTTTGTAAAAGAAATAAACTGTCTTTTTTTAAAAGACACAAAGTGGTAACTTCAATATAAAATTTTTCCTAGTCAACCCTGCTATAATTTATCATACAGAATATTAATAAGTTTCAAAGAGAAAATGAGATTATTGATGGTTCTTTGGAAAATTAGTTTTGAATAACTAATTCCAATATAGGCTTTCAAAAAATAATTCACTGATTTGATGATTAAAAAAAATCAATCCAATTTTTCCCTCCTGTTTTCTTCTTGAGAACTGTCCAAGACATTCTTAGAATTTCAAGTATTACTTGAGGCAAAAACTCATATATTAGTACTTTGTAAAAAAATAATTTGAAACACTTTCAAGATCATTAACTCAAAGTTAACAAAACTAATTCACGAGGCTGTTGTGAGGATTAAATAAAATGACACATTTAAATTGATTTGCAAATATTAAACTTAATAATGCTACCTATTTTTATTTAAATGTTAAGGAAGGTGATTTAGTCTTTGCCACAAAATAATATAAAAGAATTTTTAAAAATAATTTCTTCAGTTGGAAGTTGAGGGGATGTCCATTAGTTGGGGAATTACTGAACAAGTTGTGCTATATGAATCTAAAGGACTACTATTGTGTTATAAGAAGAAAAAAATGAGCAGACAGACCTCAGAAAAACCTGAAAAGATTTATATGAACTGATGCTGAGTGAAGTGACCAGAACCATGAGAACATCATATGCAGTATCAGTCTCACTGTGAGATGACTAACTTTGATAGACATCTCTTCTTAGCAATGCAAGAATTTAAGATAAATCCAAAAGACACACATGCTGGAAAATGTTGTCCACATTCAGAAAAAGAACTATGGAGTCTGAACACAGATAGAATCATTTTATTTGCTCTCTTTCTTTTTTTTTACTTCTTTCTTGTGGTTTCTCCCTTTGGTTCTACCTCTTCTTTGAAAAATTTACAATCACTGTGGTAGCTGACCTTGATGCTGTGTTCATCTTCATTGAAAGCATTTAAGAACATGGCAGAAAACATCATGCTAAAAAGCATGGGACTAGGTACATAACTTTGTTTCATTCCATTGGTAACCAGGAAAGCATGAGAGCATTGTCCATTATCTGAAATCCAGGCAAGTATGCCTGGAATGAAATGAGATTGACATATGAGCCTGATCAACTTCACTGGGCAATTTAATTTTGGCATAATTTTCCACAATCCCTCATGACTGACAGTATTAAAGACCTCGGTCAGATCGAAAAATGTTGTGAACAGACCTCTGTTCTTCCCCTGGCATTTCTCCTGGAGTTGTTAGACAAAAATACACCATATAGCCTGTTCCTCAGCCTTTTCTGAAACCACATTGGCTCTCAGGTATATGCCCATCTTCCAGGTTAAGGATCTGCCTATTAAGGAAGACTCTAGCAAGAATTTTGCCAGCAGTGACAAAGAGAGGGACCCCTCTGCGATTGTGACATGGCAGTTTATCTCCTTTACCTTTATAGACAAGGACAATGGAGACCAAAGTGGCAAGAATGTTGGCGCATGATTTTCTGTTTGCAGATGATTGTGTACTCAGTGCAGCCTCTGAAGCTGAGATACAGCAAAGTATGAGTTGGTTCTCTGTGGCTTGTACTTTGACCTAACAATTAAAATCAAGAAAATACAGATGGTCCATCAGCCACCACCACATCATCCAGATGTGAAACCATTAGTTATATCAAATGGAGGAGTTTTGAATACTGTGGACAAATTCACTCAACTTAGCAGTGTACTTTCTAGGGATGTACATATTGATAATGAGGTTGATGCATTCATTGCCAGAGTTAGCTCAGTGTTTGGGAGGCTCCAAAGGAAAGTATGGGAGAGATCTATTAGACTGACTACCAAACTGAAAGAAGGCTTACAGAACCATTGTGCTGCCGTCATTGTTGTATACCTGTGAAACCTGGACAGTATACCAGCACCATTCCAAGAAGCTGAATCTATAGTCATATGAAAAAATGTTCTAAATCACTATTGATTAGAGAGATGCAAATCAAAGTAACTCTGAGGTACAACATCACACCTATAAGATTGGTTCACATGACAAAACTGGATGATGATAAATGTTGGAGAAGATGTGAGAGAGTTGGAACACTAATTCATTGTTGGTGGAGCTGTGAGATGATCCAACCATTCTGGAGAGCAATTTGGAACTATGCCCAAAGGGCTACAAAAATGTGCATGCCCTTTAACCCAGCAATCTCACTTCTAGGACTGTATCCACAAAACATCATAAAAATGGGAAAGGGTCCCATATGTGCAACAATATTTATGGCAGCTCTCTTTGTGGTGGGCAAAAACTGGAAATCAAGGGGATGCCCATCAATTGGAGAATGGCAGAATAAATTGTAGTATATGAATGTAATGGAATACTATTGTGCTATAAGAAATGATGAACAGGAAGACTTCAGAGAGGCCTGGAAAGAATTATATGATCTGATGCTGAGTGAAAGGAACAGAACCAGGAGAACTTTATACACAGCAACAACCACAGCATATGAGGATTTTTTCTGGCAGACTTAGTACTTCATTTCAATGAAAGGACTTAAAAAATTCCCAAATGTCTCTTAAGGCAAAATGCCTTCCACATCCAAAGAAAGAACTACGGAATTCGATCACAGAACGTAGCAGATCATTTTCTTTTGTATGACATTTGGTTTGTTTTATGATTTCTCCCACTCATTTTAATTCTTCTATGCAACATGACTAAGGTGAAAATGTGTTTAATAGAACGTACACGTAGAACCTATATAAAATTTTATGCCATCTCAGGGAGGGAGGAGGTAAGGAGGGAAGGAGAAGAAGGGAGGGGAAAAAAAAATCTAAGTTCTATGGAAATGATTGTAGAACACTGAAAACAAATAAAATAATAAAAAAAGAACTTTGAAATTGGTTGTGTGACATGGGAGACACTGGCATAGGACCACTCAGCACGACTTGCCCACATCAGAGAAAGTGCTGTTTTCTATGAGCAAAGCAGAATTGAAACAGCTCAAAGGAAACACAGGATGCACAAATTTAGAGTATCCACCCCAAAAGTTCACAGGGACTATTCCTGCCCAATCTATGACACAGCATTACAAGCTCCTTTTAGTCTGATCAGTCATAGTCAGACACATTGAAACGTTAACACTAGCATAGTGATGTCATTTTGGTGCTTTTCGAGAACAAAAGACACCAACCAACAAATTGTTCTTTCCACGTTACCTGCTGTTTTGGGGCAAGGGGAGGGGAGATATGAGGGGGAAAATGAGGAACAGAATCTTATGGAAGTGAATGTTGAAAACTAAAAATAAATAAATAAAAAGAAAAAGCTTCACAGTCATGTCATCTTTTGGAGAAATGTGCAAAAACAGTATCATAGAAGTTATGTAGTCATTAGGTATCTCAAAACACTATTACAAGAGTTGGGAGAGGGTATAAAACTGGCACATATATCCTGAAAACTCATTCCAATATACTCACAAGTAATTGTCACTTTCAAGTCAAGTTTGTTGATAAAACAGGAAAAAAATATATTTAACCACAGACAGTGATTAATTTATTGCCAAAGAACTTTTCTTGTTGAAAAGGAAAATATTGCAAAAATAATCTATTATACCTGTGGAAAATAATAGTAGAGTGGAACTGATATATTTGCAATGGGAACATTGATATGTCCAATAAAATTTTCATATTTAACACATTAAAATTTTCAAATTAAAAAATCTTTACTCTCATAGCAATACAGCGATGCAAATTAAAGATTCAATGGTATGTGAATTAATTGGTATGTGAAATTTTATATATAATAAATCTTAAGTTTTAAAAAATATTTAATTATGTGAATTTTATATATAATAATATATGTATAATATATAATAAATCTTAAGTTTTAAAAATATTTAACCATTTTTAATATGCAATATGTCATTTTTTGCTTCAATGAATCATTTTACATAATTAAGTATTGAGTTTGGATTATTTTGATAATAGCTAGTAATAATTTAATCATAAATTAATTTTGATAATAGCTTTATTATCCTTTAGCTCCTCATCAAGAAATCAAATTCTATTACTGAGTCTTGAACCAGCTCTCAACAGCCAGAACATTTTTCTAAGACTAGCTTGTATTACTATGATATTTAAATCAAATGATTTACTAGACAATTTAAGTATGTTATTTTCCATCTCTTGGATAATTTTTTAACCTTTCAAAATATGTGTCAAGGTGTAAGGTCTAGTTGCAGTAATCCAGATCTATTTGGGAATTTCTTATTCCAAAACAATTGTGATTCTCAGTGTATCCTTGTATTTAGCAGAGTTCAACATTCCCTGTATGAGGATAAACTTTTCAATCCAGCAATAAATTTAAAAATAAAAGTTTTGTTTGACATTGTTTTGGTTTGACAATGTTTGACAATGACTGGTGAGGTTGGACATAAAGGCTCATCTGGATTCTTCTGAAAATGATTTTAGTACAACTTTGGATAAAAATTTTTGATCATTTTCCCACACTTTTATCATCCCAATAATTGTATTGTCTTGCCAAAGAGAATTTTTTTTCCCCTTCATAACTGTGGTCAGGAGTTGACCTCTTCATTCATACCTTCACATATTTACTTGTATTGTACACATACTTACATCGATGATCTCATTTTTTCAGACTTCAAGAAACTTAGGATGCATTGTAATCAGTAACACTCCTCCACTTTCAAGCTTCCTCTGAAGGTCTTTACTTGTATTCTGAGGAATAATTAGACCATTTTGCTACAATCACTGATAGATTCTAGCATTTCTTTTTCATTTTGAAATGTGTGATTATTTTCTCTCTTCTAAGACAGTTTAATTCATCCCTGGCTTCAATAATCCTTGAAATGCTTGACTTTCAAATAACAGTCAGAGCAATACCTCTTCAAGTCATTGGAGTATACATTATAAGAATGAAAGCATTTGCACATTTCCTTTCTTAAAAGCATAGAATGAAAATATAATAAAAACAGCAATGATAAGCATATATAGAGAATAAAATTCAATAATGTAGTTTTTGCCTGATTAAGGTGAGACATTCTAAGTCAGTTTAGTATTAGAAGTACCCATATACATGATCACTGCTTTTGCAAAATGAAACCATATAAAAATATTTTCTTGATCTAAATAATTCAGATTTTCCATGGAATAAATACATGTATTTTTGAATCATAAAAGCCAAAAGCAAAATAGAAAACTAAGTAACACTTATGAGAGAGAAATTTTGCTTTTCTTATTGCCAGGGGAAGAAAAATTCTATTACAAAATCAGTGGGAGTTTTCAGTTTTAGAGGTAATCAGAATAATACGTAATTTTTTACAAATAATATGATATCTGTTTTAGGCTCAAGATATATTAAATTGTTCTTAATATATTTATCAGATCACATAAATTAAAATGCATGAGAAGAGCTGTACCTCACTGACAATTATGAACTGGGAAAGTTAAAAATGTTAATTTACCATTATAACTGCTTGGGAAATCATTTCTCTTTAAAAGCTCAAAAATACATCGAAGAGGTAACTTTATGTAGTTCACTTGGAAATAATGTTTTAACCATAAGATGGAGTTTTTATCATATGAATAAACAGGAAAAGATATGCAAACTACCCAGTGGGTATCAACAGTTAAGGTTCGATTTTCTTTTTCATAGACATTATGCTTCCTTACATGTAGTGCAAGTATTTTCTAAACGCACTAGCCATGCAGGTTATGTTTCTTCTTTGGGAGTACAGAGGTAGTGTTAAAGGATTTGATTTCTTTTCTCTAATGATGTTGGCTACAATCCCCATTCTGGTGTATTCTCCCCACGTTTAGCTATATAATAACAGTCACGTTGTTCGATGACTGATAGTCTTATCTCTTCTTAGCAATGCATGGATCTAAGATAACTCCAAAAGACTCATGATGGGAAATGCTTTCCACATTCAGAAAAGGCATGGAATCTGAATGCGGATTGAAGCATATTATTTGCAGTGACAATCAGTAGCCAAGTTCAATAGTGTTATGTAGTATAGACTGATTTGCTAAACTTTGTATAGGAAGATAAGTTTTAGTGGAAGGAAAACTTAGATTGTAAAAATTTTGAAAAATAAAACTCAAAAATGATTAATTTCTTAGGAGACATTTAAAGTTGAAACAAAGACAATAAATAATCAAAAGGGATAATATCAGCTCAAGAAGTACAAATGACACTAAAGAAAATAAAGGCATGAAAAGTAGACAAAAATAAAATATCCATACTTTTGTGAAATAAAAATTATATTTTTTTCTCTCTTTATAGCCCTATCATTTTCCAATAAGCCCACCAAAAGAGACACTTTATTATTACTCTTCTGTGATGATGGAGGCATGTTTCTCTATTAGTCCTCTGGATAAGCATTGACAATTGCATCAGTGAGAGTTCTGGTATGTTTCAGAATTGTTTTGCTTTACATTGTTGTGGTCATTGTTCTCTGGTTGGCAGTGGTGGGGGAGAGAAAGGTCTCAGACTTTTTTTTGTCTCAATTGGTCATGTGTCTTTAATAGTAAAAGTCCAAGTATATATCATAAAATTATGAGAAGAAAAGCATTTCCTTCTTTCTGCATTGGTACAACAATTTTTTTTCCAGAATTTCAAATAAATTATTAATATTTTACTTTTATCATTGAGTAATATTTCATTATATTGTCATACCACAATTATTCAGCTATTCTCCAATTTATGGACACAAAATATGGTTTCAGGTACAATAAAAAGTGTGGCAATGAAAGTAAATTAATATATAGATAATATAGAAGTTAATATATAAATAGATATATGTATAACTTCCACCTAAATACATATATATGAGCATATATGTATTTATGTGTATAGCTATACATTTATAATTTAAAAATTTCAAGATAAATAAAACTCAGCTCAACTAAAAGAAAAAGTACCATAATAATAGACTTTGGAATAGGGGTTGCATATTTATATGGGGTGTAGGGTATGTTCAGGGAGGACCAGAACCTTTGGTGTGATGGCTGCTGAACCCTTCTGGGGGCTTTTTCTAACTTTGGTGTCTACCTGTTTCACCTAACTCTCACCAGTTGTTCCAAGAAGCTGCAGCATGTGCAGCAGCCACACCCTAATAAACCGTTTTGGCAGATGGGTCAAACTAGGTTGAGGGTAACCAACCTAATGGTAACCCGAAAACCATTGTTGAGTTAGGGGGGTGTCTTCTCCAAGCATGTGAAGATTTTACCTAGTGGAATGGGAGGATGAGAACAATTTGTGCTAATGACCATGAAGGCAGATGAAGCAGATGATGTGGAGCATTAAGAGCTTGGTTAGACACTAAAACCACCAAGGTCATCCACTGCATCCTGAACCATCACCAGCCATCTTGACTCTGTCCTGCCACTGGACTATGATGACTTAGGAGGATAGAGTGAGGCTGAAGACTTCATGCAGCTCTGTCTCACTTAAATCCAATTTATGCATGAATCAAAAGATATCACCCATACCATTTCAAAGTCCTGTGGAAACAGGCAAGTGATGAAGCAGCAGGTGCAGCTATACTGGGAGCTGTAGTCATGATCCTGCATGCCATGCCACCATCATCGGTTCATATACTCCCACCATGACAAACACTAATGAAGTCAAAGAAAAATTTTATGAAGACCTACAGACCGGTATTGTCAATGTGCCAAAAGAGGACAAGTTTCTCATTCTGGGTGACTTTAATGCTAGAGTAGGCTCAGACTACCAGACTAGGCAGATGGTCCTAGGGAGGAATAGAGTTGGAAACAGCAGCAGCAATCGTCATTCACTGCTAAAGACTCGTGCATCACATGACCTTCTCATCACCAACACTATCTTATGTTTACCCAAATGCAATAAAACTTCATGGATGCACCCTTGCAGCAAACACTGGCAGCTAATAGATTATGTGATTGTAAGGAGAAGAGATAGACAAGATGTGAGAGTGACAAAGGTTATGTTTGGTGCAGGGTACTGGACTGATCATAGTCTTATCCTTTCCAAGCTAAATATTTGCATTCATCAAAAGCGCCACCCCCAAGGCAAAATGACTACCAGAAGAATTAATGTCAACAAATTAGAGCTCTTCTCTGAGCTTGAATAGCTTGCTGCTGACTTGGAGGGAAAGTTGAGCCAACATACAGTTGGCAACAGTGAAGCAGAAAAGGAGTGGGCAGCTCTCAGAGATTTGGTGTATAGCATTGCATTTGCTCATCTGGGTCAGAATACTTGCAAAACACCAAGACTGGTTTGATGAAAATGATGGGGAAATTCAGAAACTGATAAATGAAAAATGTCAATTCCACAGGATTTACCAGCAGAATATTTCATCCATCTCTAAGAAGGCAGTATTTAACTCCATCAAAAGCAAAGTACAAGCAAAGCTTCAGAGAGATGCGGGATTCCTGGCTCAGTAAGAAAGTAGATGAAATTCAGCTTTAGTAACAATCCAAAGCACTTTTATGATTCCATGAAATCTACGTATGGACCAAAAACTTATGGGGCTTCACAACTACTCAGTGCTGATGGTGCCACATTGATTAGTGATAAGGACATGACCCTAGAGAGATGGGCTAAACACTCCCATAATGTTCTCAACGGACCATCATCATTCAATGCTGAGGCCAGTGACCATTTATCTCAGGTTGAAGTCAATCCCTCCTTAGCTGAACTTCCAACTGTACAAGAAGTTTTCAGGGCCATTAGTCTCCTTTCATGTGGCAAAGCACCTGGTGCTTATTCTATTGCAGTTGAGATTTATAAGGCTGGGGGACCATTGCTCATACAATGAAATTTTCCAGGTTATATGGCAAGAGAAGGTTATCCCCCAGGAGTTCAAGGATGCCTCCACTGTCCATATCTATAAGGGTAAAAGGAATAGATTGTCCTGTGACAATCACAGGGGGATCTCTCTCTTAGTCATTGCTGGCAAAATCCTTTCTAGAGTCCTCCTTAATAGGCTGATCCTTCACCTGGGAAGATGGGCATACACCTGGGAGCCAGTGTGGCTTCAGAAAGGGCCAAGGAATAGTTGATATGGTGTTTGCAGCCTGACAACTCCAGGAAAAAATGTCAGGAGCAGAACAGAGATCTGTACACAATGTCTGTAGATCTGACCAAGGCCTTTGACACTGTTAGTTGTGAGGGCTTATGGAAAATTTTGTCAAAATTTGATTGCCTGGAGAAGTTCATCAATATTATATGTCAATTTTATGATGGCATGTTTGTCTAGGTTCTGGATAATGGACAAAGCTCTCGTGCCTTAAAATGAAGTGAAACAGGGCTGTGTGCTTGCTCCCATGCTTTTTAGCATGATGTTTTCTGCCATGTTGACAAATGTTTTCAATGAAGATGAACACAGCATCAAGGTCAACTACCACACCAATGGTAAGTTCTTCAATTTGAAAAAGTTACAAGCCCAGACCAAAGTGAAAGGAGTATTAGCACATGATTTTCTGTTTGCAGATGATTGTGCACTCAATGTAGCCTCTGAAGCTGAGATGCAACAAAGTATGGATCAATTCTCTGCTGCCTATGCTAATTTTGGCCTCATAATTAACACCAAAAAAACACAGGTGCTCCATCAGCCACCAACACACCATCCATACATGGAACCACTGGTTACAACAGATGGAGAAGTTATGAATGCTGTGGATCTGGGAGGTTGTGAAGAAAGGTTTGGGAGAGAAGAGGTATTATAACGACTGACTATCAAACTGAAGGTCCACAGAGCCGTTGTGCTGACCTTATTATTATATGCTTGTGAAATACGGACAGTCTGCCATCGCCATGCCAGGAATCGCTTCCACTTGAACTGTCTTAGGAAGATTCGGAGGATCACCTGGCAGGATACCAGACACTGAAGTCCTTGCTGGAGCTGAACTGCCAAATATTCAAACTGTGCTTCAGAGGATGCAACTCTGATGGGCTGGCCATGCTGTTCAAATGCACAATGAACGCTTTCCAAAAAGACTATATTATGGAAAACTTGCATGGGATAGGCAATCACATCGTAGTCAGAAGAAGCAATACAAGGACACTCTCACGGTCTCTCTCAAGAACTTTGGATTTGACTATTCAACATGGAAGACATTGGCATGGGACCACTCAGCATGGCGTGCCCACATAAGAAAAGGTGATGTGCTCTTTGAGAAAAGCAGAATTGAGACAGCACAAATTAAATGCAGAAGGTGCAAATTTGGGATATCCACCCCAAATAGTCAAATGGACTATCCGTGCCCAACCTGTGGTAGAGCATGCCAAGCTTCTATTGGTCTGATCAGTCACAACTGGACACACTGAAATTTCACTTTACAATGGTGATGTCATTTTGTTTCTCTTGGAAGATGAAGGGCAACAACCACCAACATATTTATATGCATGGTTGTATATAAGTACATACATATATGTACACATATATCTTTATTTCTACATATATACAGAAAAAGAATGAAAGGGGGAAGAGGAAGAGAGAGAAAAAGAATGAAAGAGGGAAAAGAGGAAAAGAGAGAGAAGAGAATCTTTTCCCTCTGATTTTTATTCCTGTATAATCCAACTCAAAATTGTTTTCCACTGTCAACTGGTTGGACCAATTTACAATGTTATAAACAAAATATTATTGAACTTACTTTTCCTAAGTGAATGCTTCTTTAGTTTAATTTTTTTTAAATAACTGCTATGTTTATTTTTAATTGTTTGTTCCCTTTGATCCCTTATCTTTGAGATATATTCTTGACATTTATTGATATTAGCACCCTCTTTATTTCCTGGATATCAAGTAATTATCTGAGATATTTGATACAAATATTTCCTCTACAAAATTTTCTGCTCTTATTCTAGTCACAACTGAATTCATGAAAATCATTTCAAAATATTAAACACTCAAAGTCATTTTATTTCTCATTATCCCTATCCCTTCTTTAATTTCATACAGGCTGTTCCAAAAGTCTTAGTACAGTTTTACACTATTGAAACTTAAAACTTTACTAAGACTTTTGGGCAACCTAAATTTCATTAAAATCATAGATTTAAAAGGTATATTCTCCCACTCTCCTCAAGTTGATTGATTTACTGATTTGATGTATGATGTGACCATTAATGTAAAGGCTGCATATCCTTTTGAAACATACATATTTGTAAGATCCCGGTCTAAAATTCATTTCTGCCAAGTTTTCCCATCAATTTTTGTTTAATAGGGAGTCCTTTCCAAGTGATTTGTATTCCTGGCTATATTGAATCCTTGGTATTTTGAATATTAATTGCAATTTAGATCAAATCATTTTCATGTGGTTGTTGATAATTTCTGATTCTTCTTTTGAAATCCACCTGTCAGTGTCCTTTGTCAATGTACTATTGGAGCTTGATTCTTGTTTGATATGTATAGGTCATATTTCTGAGAAATTTAGTTTCCATATGTATGGGAAAAGATACCAATGTTTAGAAATAATAACAGATCTTATTAACATTTTGCACGTCTTCAATTTAATCATTTTACAGGTTGATTATACTCAGTTTCCAATTAAAAAATGAACAAAACTCTTCAACAATGATATGAAATCCTTTAAGGACAACATGAGACAAGGGTTCAAATTCCATCTCTCACACTATGACCTTTGTGACTTTGGACCAAATGTCATTAGATCTCAGCTACCTTATCTGAACAAAATGAGGGCACACAGCCTCTAAGGGGTCTCCCAGCTCTAAAACTATGACCCAGATTTTCCCTTTTCACATTCTAATTGGAAATAATCCTTTTAAAACGTGATATCATTCCCTGAGTTCTATATATCAAATGTTGTCTGATCAGGTCAGAGTACTTTAGAGATCTACTCATCATGCTGGATGCTATACTTCTCTTAATGAACAAAAAGAGGGAGAGGGGAATTGATATAAGGGAGGGCAGTTAAGGGGAAACAGTAGTCAGAAACTAAACACTTTTGAGGATGGACAGGGAGAAAGGAGAGAAGGTAAAATGAATGGGGAAAATAAGATGGAGGAAAATCATAACTGAAAAAAAATACAGCAAGTGTCTCTGATAAAGGTCTCATTTCTGAAATATGCAGAAAACTGAGTCAAAGTTATAAAAACAAAAATAAGAACTGTTTCTGAATTGATAAATTGTGAAAGGATATTAAATAATTTTCAAAGTAAACAAAGATAATTATAACCATATAAAATGCTCTAAAGAACAATTGATTAGAGAAATATAAATTAAAACAATTCTGAGGTATCACCTAACATCTATCAGATGGACTAACATGACAGGAAAAGAAAATTACAAATGCTGTAGGGAATGTGGAAAAAATAGGACACTAGTGCACTGTTAGTGGAGTTATGAACTGATCCAAACATTCTGTAGATCAATTTGAAACTATGCCCAAAGGGGGTATAAACTGTATACCCTCTACTAGGTCTGCATCTGAAAGAGAAAAATAAAAAGGGGAAAGCAGTTAGTTGTACAAAATCATTTATAGCAGCTCTTTTCTGGTGTTAAATAATTGGAAATTGAGGAGATGCCCATCAATTGCAAAATAGCCAAACAAGTTATGGTATATGATTATGATAGAATACAACTGAGCTAAAAGAAACAATGAGCAGAATGCTCTCAGCAAAACCTGGAAAGACCTGACATGAACTGATACAAAGTGAAATAAGCAGAAGCAGGAAAAAAAATTCCCCTATTCCCATCAATACAATGATCCAAGACAGTTCTGAAGGGCTTATGATGAAAAATTCTATCCATCTCCAAAGAAAGAACTGGTGGAGTCTCAATGTAGGTTGAAGCACACCTCTTTTAAACTTTATTTTTCTTTTGTCTTTTTGGGAGGTCGAGGGGCTGTTTTCTTTCACAACATGACTAATGTGGAAATGTTTTGTACGACTGTACACATATAAACTACAGTAAATTTTTTCCTTTGTAATTAGGAGGGAGAGAAGGGGGGGTAATAGTTTTCAAGTGAATGTCAAATATTATTTTTACATTTGATAGAAAAGAATATAAAAATGAACTTTCTCACTGCTAATAACTGTCAAGATATAATTCCCATACTGCAAACTTTTTCTTTTGTACTTATTTTAAAAGCCTAAACTAGGAAGGAAATCAGAATGAGGGAATATTTTCTGTTTGAAGTTTCTATGGGACTATTATAAATGACCTTTCAAAAGATAGTGAAAATTACATTAGGAATATTAACAATGTTTTTTAAATATTAATAGAGAGAGATAATGTCAAAGTGCTGGAAATAAAAATTGTATAATTTAAGTAATAATCATGGAATATAAATCCTTAAGAAATCCCAGTAAGCAACAAACTTGAAACTTGGCTTTCTGACTTTTAACATATGGTTTAGCATTATGAAATCTTTAGTATATTAATTAGCTAACATGTCTCAAAAATTTTCACTGAGGGGATAATCTATATTACTTTCAAGTAATTGTAAGAAAATCAATTTTTCATCATACTTTGACTTGATCTGGGATGGTGTTGCTATGGAGTTTGGTAATGGTAATAAAATTTAATCATGAAATTAGTAAATTGGATAAATCTTCAATCTGTCAAAAATAGAGGCAAGTACTAATTAATAGTATAAAATATGGAAAAAAAGTATAAAATAATACACTATAGAAGACACTAAATGTGAGAGAAAAATAAATTAACTAAGAATGGATAGATATGAGTGCAACTCTGTCTGGGGAAGGGAAAGGAAAAGTATGGAAGGGATTGGGAAAGAAAAGCTTCCAAGAAAGATGGTCTTCTTTAGACCTGTGTTTCATATTTATGATTGGATTAAGTCTGAAAAACACATCATAGAGTTTGCTTTTCTCTGTGGACATTAGGATACAGAATATCAGGAGCAATCGTCTCAAGAACTCTGAGTAATATACATAGCACAAGAAGGTATCTCTTTAAAATCTGTGCCTTGAATACTTATTTTTTTTAAAAAAAGCATTGATTCAACTATAGAGTAATATGTAATGAAACACATATGAGAGGACTGTTTACATATCAAGTTCCTTCACCTCATTCCAGAAAGGTGGAACTCTCAGAGAATGAAATGCATGATGAAGAGAAAGAAAAGGCTTTCTTTGACCAACTTGATCAGCCCCTTGAAGATGAATGAAATTGTAAAGCCTAAGTTACGTGAGAAGATAAGGTTGGATGACCAATAAAAATACTGAAATAGTTTGAAGAAATAAATTTGGTTTCCTTTGCATCATGGCTGCTAAGTATGACATAAAAGGAAGCTAATCTTCTTGGAACCAAGAGTTTCAGAGAGAGAGTTAAGTCAACCATGAGATAATAGGATTTAGAGTTGGAAAGGCCTTTAGAAGACAGCTAGTATAAAACTGTCATTTTACAAATGAGGAAACTCAGGCTCAGAGAGTTGGTTTTCCCAAGGCCATATAAATAATAAATAGCACAGACTGAATTTAAAACTATTCTTTTAAATTCCATGTTAAGTAAGGGACCATTAATATCTTTTGTCTGCCATTATTCTTTACATGGATGTTTATCTAATATGTATTGTGTTTTAAGCATTATAAAGGAAGATATGGAGAATATAAGTATAAAACACATATTCCTAAAGAAGCTAAGTATATCAGCACAACTTCTTCCCATGTTACTGAACTTGTTTCACCTGAAACTCTCTTCTCCGAGCAAGGGAATTAGAGATTTTTGTCTTAATTAAGAGGCCTCTGTCTACTCTGAATCTTGCCTTCTTGATTTTCACTTTTACTTGCTTTCTCCAATCAGTGATTTGCCTGATTTTGACAGACTCCTAAACCAGTCATTACTATTGACCCACATAGATGTGTATTAGCCATACAGGTCAACTTTGACTTTATATGCCATTTGCTAATTGCTTTGTTTTAGCCCCAGGCTGCCATCCAAGTACACCAGTTTGTACTCCAATCATGATGCTTGTGGATAAAATTGAACAGAAACCCTCTGAAGTAGCAGAAAGAATAGATTATTTCAGGTACCTGAGATGAACTAATTACAATCATAGGTAATGTAAAGTCTCCAAATGTTTTAGCAACTTTCCAACAGTAAGAAAACATATCACATCCCGTTAAGGTTATGTTTTACTACACAGTTGTGTTATGGCATTTCTTGGAATCTGGAAATATAATTTGATACCAATTCATCAATTCCTCGTTAAGCCTTAAAGTTTGACAAAAATAAAAGTATGTTCATTCCTATGATAGAATGAAAAGAGTCAAATAAAATGCCACAAACTTAACCCGATAAACATGGTGAAGTCATAACATCTAAATCTTACAATTAATTGTGAGGGTATAAGGCTTACATAGCTTTATGTAAGACTTACATGATAAAGATGGTATTAGAGTCTTAATGTTATTGCTTTAATTTCTCTTGCCCCTACCTCCTCATATAGTGTGTGTGTGTGTGTGTGTGTGTGTGTGTGTGTGTGTTGCAGGCACTAGCATGACTGCTAAGATCTGCATGCAACTTAACTGAATACATCATGGAAAGAACTCATAGTTCAGATATCCAGAAATAGTAAAAGCTGGCTTTAGAAAATTGTTTCATTTTTGGAATATAGAGATTACAGATATAAGCATTGTGGATTGGGAACAAATGAGTGGGTGTGTTTTATATTATATACTCTATGTATATATAACAAAAATGCATGCATCTGTATATGTGTGTATATAGTGCAACATATACATTATACATGCACACATGTATATATATATATATATGTATATTTCTAAAATCACACATGTATATACATATATATTTACATGTACATTCATAAACATATACATATACTAGTCAAGTGCAGGGGAAGATTGCTGACTTTTTTGAACCTGATTCAAATCTCATCTCTGATCCTTACCCTTATGTAATTTAACATGCTTATGAGTCTATTTCCTCAGCTATCAAATGATGGAATAAGATGAAACAGTCTCTAGTAGTCCAGTGTATGTCTACATCTATGATTTATAACACTAATAATCAAGAGAAGTATTCTGGCAGAGCAGTTAAGGTGCCACCTTTGAAATTATGAACATGAGTTTAAATGCTTCCTCTGAGACATATAAGCTAGTTATCCATGGCCAAGACATTTAACCTTTTAGTTTCCCAGGTAACTCTCTAAGATTATAAAGTTAGAGTTAGAGAGGAGATGCTTGTAACATATCAGGTACTTAATAAATGTTTATTGATTCATTGATCTGCAACAGTGTATAGTTTCCACACTGAGAATTATTGATAATAATAATATTACTACTACTACTACTTCTGCTGCTGTTAGTACTACTACCATTATACATATATATGCCCCCATACATGCATATATATACACATATATACATGTTCACATGTAGCTATACACATGTACATAAGTATATATAATATATACATGTATATGTCAATATACATACATACATATATACACACATTTTTGTCTCTAATTGCAGCCTTCTCTAGGATAGAGTATGCAAAGAGGATGGAAATAAGTACACAGCAGAGAAGAAAACTTATAAGGAACAGGGAAAGTGCAAGATAGCTTTGAAAATGATATGCTGTATTTATTAGTTTTCCAAAAAAACTAAACAGTGGAAAATGGAAATTCATGGGTTTATGTTGAATCTTTTTTAATATTGTTATGTGTACATGAAAGTGTTCCTTTGTTTTGTCTTTATACAAATTCAAAAAGAATAACATAAAAATAAAAACAAAAAGACTATTACCACTAATACTGATGATGACAGCAATAACTTGGATTTACAGAGGAAATGGCATGTTGGCAATGCTACCAAAGACATCTTCTTGACTTACTGAAGAACCTGGGGAAAGGAGGCTTTAAATTAAAAAATAAAAAATGTTTTAGTGTGAGTTAAACTATCCTTTAGCTGGTAGTCCTTTTTATAAGATATTTATAAGTAAAATATGCAGATTATTCAAGTTCAGCCTGGTATTTATTCATTGAATTGATAGCATTGTTCATATTAGCAGAATCTCTAAATGTCAAAAGAATTGATTCTTTTGATTTAGCATACTTTCATTATACATAATTTAAATATTATATTATGAATCACATCTTACAGAGTGAATCACCATCCATGCTCTTATTTCTACAGTCCATCTTTCAGACTACATTGTTGTCTGGTCTAAATGTGAGTCTCTTATCAAATCACAAAGTAAGCATACTAATGGAGGAACTTATACATAGCAAACTTGTCATGTTGCAATATAAAAGGAGCCACAATCCATCAATGCAAATTAATTTAGTGCCTATTATGTTCCACCAATTTTGCTAGACCTTAGAGATAAGAAGATGAAAGTGTAGTCAGTCCCTTCCCTCAAGGAGCTTACATTATAATGGGGGAAATGCTTTGTGTGTTTGTATGTGTGTCTGTGTGTAGACACATATATATGTGATGAAAAATATGTATAAATTAAAGTGTAAATGTGGGAAGAATATACCAGCAGCTTGATGGATAAAGAAGCACTTTACATAAAAAATTGGTGCTTATACTGAGATCCAAAGAAAATTAGGGATTATGGGAGTAGTGGGTTGGAGAAAGTTCAGTTTTGGCATGAGGATAAGTACAAGGGAAGGAAGTAAGAGAGTGTCATACATGAAGGACTGTAAGAAGACTGGTTGGACTAAATTATAGTATATAGGGAAGAAATACTAAAATATAGCTGGAAAAGTAGGAAGAGACCAATTTCTGAAGAATTTTATACACCAAACCAAAGTAATATGAAGCCACTGAAATAGCATTTAAAGATTTTTCCTTTAGGAAAATTCATATGGAATATTCTTTACAGAAATAAAGGAAGTATTAAATTAGTGGAAAGTTATTGTTTATAGGTGGGTCTTAGCTAAAATGATTAAAATACCAATATTATGTTAATTATAATATAGATTTAGGGTCATAAATGTCAAATTACCAAAGAAAGAAACAAAATAATAAAAATCATATGAAAAAAAGAGTATGAAGAGAAATAATGAAAAAACAGGGAAGGCTCTAATAATAATATATCTAACTATATTGAAAAGCATTAATTACAATAAACTACTAGCTAAAATACATGCATATGTATGCATTTATATATATATATATGTATATAATCAATAAGATAAATTAGGTAAACAAGACCTCAAAATAATTTAATATAGTTTCACAGTACTCACTAAATCCAAGGACACCAAATCCTGAGATAAGTATTTACTTTTACCAAAAAAAAAATCTACTGAAGAAATTTAAAAGCAGTTTTGCAGAAATTTAGCTTTTACCAATATCTCAGGTTTCACAGTAAGATACAAATGGATATATACCCTAAACAAAAAAGGTCATATTAGGAACTAATCTTATAGATTAGAAACTATAAAGGATATATGTGTTGCAACTATACATAAGTCCAATTCTTAATCAAACAGATGAAGGAAAATGAAATTAAAAATGGACAATTTTGATTACAGGAAATGGAAAAGTTTTTAGTCAAGCAAAATAATTGTAATTAAAATTAAAAGAGAAAGATATCTATGAAAAAGAAAATCTTTGCAGCAAATTTCTATGATGAACAGGGTAATATACAAAACATCTAAGTGTTGTTGAGCAGCTAGGTGACAGTAGATGGATTGCCAGTCCTAGAGTCATGAAGACCTAAGCTCAAATTTAGCCTCAGGCACTTACTAGCTGTGTGATCCTGGGCAAGTCACTTAACCCTGTTTGCCTCAATTCCTAATTTATAAAATGAAGTGGAGAAGGAAATGGCAAACCACTTCAGCATCTTTGCCAAGAAAATCCCAAACAAGGTCATTGACAGTCAGACACTACTTAAATGACTCAACAGCATAATTGTTGTGATTTGCCCTCTTTTTAAAGAGGTCCAATGATATCACAAGTAATCTCTTGACTTGCGCATGAATTGGATTCAAGTGAGGCAGAGTTACACAAAGGCATCAACCTCAATCTCCCTTCCACAGTTAAGGAAGGCCAGTGGCAATAGTAAAGTCAAGAAGACTAGTGATGTTCCAGAATACAAGGTCTAACCTGATGGATATGAGGTGGTACCTCACAGTTAGATTAATTTGCATTTCTCTAATCAATAATGATTTAGAGTATTTTTCACATGGCTATAGCTAGCTTTGATCATTTTATCTGAAAACAGCCTGTTTATATCCTTTGATGATTTATCAGCTGGGAAATTGTTTGCATTCTTACAAATTTGAAGTTGTTTTCTATATATCTGAGAAACGAAACTTGTATTAGAGACACTTACTATGGAGATTGTTTCCCATGTTTTGGCTTTCCTTCTAATCTCAGTTGTTTTGGTTTAGGTTGTGCAATTTTTAAAAATTTAATATAATCAAAATTGCACATTTTAAATTTAGTAATGTTATCTGCCCGTGTTTGGTCATAAATTCTTCCCTTCTCCTTAGATCAGTCAGTTAAACTATTTCATGTCCTCCTAATTTGCTTATGGTGTCACCCTTTATGTTTAAATCATGCATTTTATTTTATCTTGGTATACAGTATAAGATGTTGGTCTATACTTAGTTTCTCCCATACTGCTTTCCAGGTTTACCAACAATCTTTGTCAAATAATTCTTATCCCAAAAGCTGGGATTTGAGTGTTTATCAAACACTAGATTACTATGTCAATTTCCTACTGAGTCTTGTGTACTTATTTCATTCCATTGACACACCACTCTTTTTGAAATAGTACCAGATACTTTTGATGATAACCACTTTAAAATACAGTTTGACTTCTGGTATGGCTCGACCACCTTTCTTCACATTTGTGTTTCATTAATTCTCTTGATATTCTTGATCTTTTGTTCTTCCAGATGAATTTTCCTTTTAAAAAAAATTGGTATCTTATTTCCCCAGTTGCATGTAAAAACAATTTTAACATTAATTTTTTTTAAAACTTTGAGTTCCAATTTCTCTTCCTTCTTTCCTCCCTACTACCTCTCATTGAGAAGACAAGTGATGTGATATAGGTTATACATGCGTAACCACGCAAAATATTTCCATTTTACTCATGTTGTGAAATGAAACAGAAAAAAAATCAAGAAAAATAAAGAAAGCAAAAAAGAATGCGTCAGTCTTTTATTCAGACCCCATCAGTTCTTTCTTTGGTGATGGATAGCATTTTTCATCTTAAGTCTTCCAGAGTTCTCTTGCATCATTCTATTGCTGCAGAAAATTTTCTTATGAGTTTTTCTAACTCCATGAAACAATTTTTGGTTGTTTGATTGGTATAACACTGAGCATGTAAACTCATTTAGATAAAATTGTGATTTTTTTTATTATATTAACTTGGCATACTAATAAGCAACTAATATTTTTCCAGTTACTTAGATCTTTATTTATGTGAAAAGCATTTTGCAATTGTCTTCATATAATTCCTGTTTTTTGTCTTGGCAGGTACACACCCAAATATTTTATATTATCTACAGTTATTTTAAAAGGAATTGTTTCTTCTATCCCTTGCTGCTGGAGTTTTTTGTAATATATGGAAATGCTGGTGAATTATGTGGGTTTATTTTCTATTCTGTACTTTTGCTAAAGTTGTTAATGATTTTGACTAGTTGTTTTCAGTTGATTCGTTAGGATTCTCTATGTATACAATCATATCCTTTGCAAAGAGTGATAGTTTTACTTCCTCATTAACTATTTTAATGCCTTCAATTTATTTTCCTTCTCTCATTGCTATATGTAATATTTCTAATGCAATACTGGATAATAATGGTGATAATGGGCAACTTTGTTTCAGTTCTGATTCTTTTGGGAAGATTTTTAGCTCATATCTGTTACAGATAATGGTTACTGATCATTTTAGATAGGAACTACTTATCATTTTAAGTAAACCTCCATTTATCCCTATGTTTTCCAATGTTTTTTAATAGGAATAGGTGTTGCATTTTGTCAAGACCTTTTTTCTGAATATATTAGGACAATCATGATTTCTGTTGGTTTTGCTATTTATATGGTCACTTAGGCTGACAGTTTTCCTAATACTGAGCAAGCCCTTCATTGCTGCCCTAAATCCCACTTGGTCATAATGTATAATCTTTATGACATATTATTGCAAACAACTTGTTTGGTATTTTAAATTTTTGCATCAGTATCCACTAGGTAAATTGTTTAAAAGTTTTTTTTTTCTCCATTTTGTCTTCCTCATTTTGGTATCAGCACCATTTTGTGTCTTGACAAGAATTTGATAGGACACCTTCTTTGCCAATTTTCCCAAATACTTTGCATAGCATTGGAATTAATTGTTTTTGCTTTTGGGTTTTTTTGGTAGTATTCACTTGGGGTGGCAGGGATTTTTTCTTATTAAGTTCATTGACGGGATGTTCAGTTTTTTTTTTCCTTGGAGGAGATTAATCTGTTTTCTGTTATTCTGAGAAATTCATTTCACTTAGGTTATCAGATTTATTGTCATACAATTGGGCAAAATATATCCTAATTATTGCTTTAATTTACCGTTCATTGGTGGTGAATTCACCCTTTTCACTTTTGATACTGATAATTTGCTGGGGTTTTTGTACTTTTGAAAAAAATTAATCTCTGGCTTATCTGTTATTTTTTTCATAAACCAGATCTTGGTTTTATTTACTAGTTTATTTTTTAACATTTATTTTTATCACTCCTTTGATTTTCAGGATTTCCAATTTGGTGCTTAGGGATTTTTAATTTGTATTTTTCTAGTTTGTTTTTTTAAGTTGCATGTTCAATTAACAGATCTGCTCTTTCTCTGTGTTCTTATGTTAGAGATTTTAGATATTTAGAAACACCATTTAGAGATAAACTTTCCCTTAAGTACTGATTTGGCTGTATCCTACAAGTTATGGTATGTTTTCGCGTTGTTGTCATTCTCTTTGATGACATTATTGATTGTTTCTATGATTTTTCTGTGATGCACTTATTCTTTTTATTTTATTTTTAATATATAGAATAAAAGGAGATGTGAGTTTACTACTCTCCTGGCCTGGGCTCTGATTTTGAGAGACCACAAGAATTCTTTTCTGCCTTAGAATTCTGAGGAAGGTCCCTGTTCCACTGTGGCCACAAACTCTGAAATGATAGGGTAGAGAAATTTTCCAGAGTGAAGGAGTTTCAGTGGTATCGTAGACAAAAGTTTTATTGAGTTGGTTCACCACTACAGCCTAGCTATTCTCTGGTGATGAAAATATAAAAATGAAACAGCCTTGCTTCATACTGAAGGAAGACAATATTGTCACAGATACATATATAATAAAAAATACAGTATTAAGTTAGGGTATTAATAAGTTTGTGAACTAAGAAATGTGTTCTTAAAGGATTGGTCCTGAGGTGAGGATTTTATAGTTTAGACTTAAACCAATTGAAAGTCACAATGTAGATTGATAAAACTTAGATTTTAGGAATAATTTGGCATTTTTGTAAAAGATAGATTAGGTGAAAAGATGGAAAGATGGATGAGAAATTAGAAGAGATGCCACAAAACCAATTGAAATAATCCACATGTGAAAAATGAGGTAATGGAATAGGGCAGTTGTTGTTTGAAAAGATAGGGATGGAGAAGAGATGTCAGTGTCTCAGGTTGCGAGAGGAGTAGTGAAAGAAAGAGTCCGGTGATGGGACAGCATGTTGTACTGGAAACAGTATTGTATTGTTAGAGGACCTGTGTTTGAATCCTAACCTTACTAATGATATCTATGTGACTTAGTGAATTCAATTCACCTCTGTGGGTCCCATTTTCCTTTGCTAAATAAGGGATTTGGACTAACTAAATCTATCTGGAGGTCCCTTTCACCTCCAAATGTGCTGGCCTATAGGAAGGACTACTTAATCATGCAAGTAGAATATACTTAGGGAAAACTGGTTCCCAAATGTATGGATGTTCTAAAACAAAAAAATTAAATAATGAAATAAAAGTATAGAAAGACTGTTCTGAGTTGGTAACCGATTTTTTTGTTTTTGATGTTGTTTGAATAAATCATATGCTCTATTGGGCTATTAGGTATATGCAACTTGAGTCCATTTTCTCAGCTAAAACAAATATCATCTTTAAAACATATGAACTTTACAAAAAGAAGTATTTGAATATAAATTGTTTTAAAATATGTTGTTAAACAACTAAGGAGATTTGTGTCTATCTAGGGTAATGTTACATGTTAACTTGTCATGATTGGAAATTTCAGGAATAGGAAAGCACCCAATGGTTCATTGACTCAAAAAAATACATAACATTTTACTTACTCTGTTGCCTACGAGAGAACACTTTCCCCAAAAGAGGAAAATAATCTTTCAGCAATAACATCATTTTGCTGTCTTATCCAAAGACAATGACACCTTCACATTTATTTCATTAATGTGCTTTTTTTAAATTGAGCTTTCATGGTGCAGAATGGTTTATGAAATTGTTCTTCAGTATGCAAACATCAATTATCTTTTAAAAATCTTGCTTAAAAAATGCTTCAATATGAATTTGATTTCCCTCCTGTTTTTTTTTGTTCCACTGCTGTCAGATTCATTAAAAGTGTCCCCATGCATAACATCATATTTGAAGCAATTTACTGCTTTCACAGGAAGTTTTTACAGGACAGTATGTCATGCTCATTTACAGTAATGCCCAAAGTATAATAATATTAAAAGTTTGCCAATTACTGTGAAAGTCTATAAAGTTATATGTTTGCTTTAGAATGATAAAAACTGAGATATGAAAAGAGTTTTAAAATTTGCATTGATTATCAGGGAGAATGCACCTAACCCCCCACCAACAATGATTACTTTATCTTTCTAAAATAAATATTTTCAGTTAATAGGATTTATTTTATCCTTTGTGAAATTGTTTTTATCTCTTTAACTATTTTTATTGTATTTTCTAGGCTTCTATATTTTGTTTTCTTATCAATTTACTCCAAATTCATTCCTGGATGTAGTTGTCTTATTAATCTCCAACTATTTTTGTTGTCCATTTAACACATAACATGTAACAAGCTCAGCCCAGTAAAATGAGTCATTTTAACTTCATTTTTTGGCCAAGTTTGTTTCTTTTTTCATTGCTTTTTCTATAACACATTTAAAAGCTGCAAACATCTTCAATAAAATCCCTCTATCCATCAAAAAAAAATCCATTCTAAATTCTTCTACCATGTTTTACATAAAGCTAGAGAAAAATAGTGGGAAAAGAAAAACTGTCAAGACATTAGTCCAAAACAACTATGCCAAAGAAAGCTGAGATACAGATGAAGATAAAGCACTTAAAGGAAGTAAGGATAGCAGCAGCAACAAAGGAATTATTGACAGACACAGGAAGTTATAACCTGGAAGGAAATAGTGTTAAGTTACTGTTTGTCGAATATTGACTCATCCGGTCATATAACAAATGTAAAATCGGTAATCATTGGAAAAAAAACCTTACTGAACATCACTATTAACTTTTCTTACTTTCTCTCTTTCTTACTCTTTGATTCCTCCAGTACATATCTATTAAATATCTACTATTGTAAGGCATAGTCCTAGCTAATGTAAGAAATGGAGAGAAAAGTAAAACACAGTCTGTACCCTTAAGACAACTACAGTCAAGTAAAAGAAAAATAAGATGTATAAACTTATACTTGGAGAAATTATAATATGGAGCATGTGATATATTAAAAAAAGGGATATGGTATAATGAGAAAGAGGGAAAATCATGTCATTTGGGAAAATTCCAGAAAACTCTAATGACAAGAATAAAGCTGAGCCTTGAAGTATAGATGGAATTTTAAAATGGCAGAAATGGGGGAAAAGATGGTCTAGGTAAAATGAATGAAATGATCAAAGACAAAATTGTGGGAATTTTTAGGGGTATGAATTAATAGAATTTGGCTGCAGGGCAGAGTAAGGATAGGAAAATATTATCATGTAACTCTAGGAAGGGAGATTGAGAATAAAGTATGAAAGACCTCAAATTCCTTACTTGCAAAGTTAGACCTAATTCATTGAAAATTACGGAGTCATTGAAGTGTCTACATATTTATATGCTGAGTATTGTTTGTATCGTAAACAAAAATAAAATAATCAGACATGTGGGTCTGGGGGATTGTTATACTCTGCAGCGCAGGGGTGTGCTAGTAACTAACAACTGATTTTCTGTGGAGGTGGGGGAGGAAGTGCAATATAAACTTTTAAGTTTAGCCTACATTATGAACATTCTCCTTCACTTTCTTAAGTCTATAAAATCAATGAAACAATACATCAAGCCCCGATTGGTAGTGTATGCTGTTTTTAAGGTGCAAAGTCTCACACTATAATAATTAGTTTGACAATTTTGTTCAGAGGAGCTGGTTTGATCTGGCTCCAGCGCACCATGGGTGTCATGGCATTGTGCTAAGAACTGGAATACAAATAAATACAAGGAAAAAGAAAGTCATCCTCTGTGCTCAAGGATTTTATAATCTAATAGTTAGAGGAGGGAGAGAATAACACATAAAGGGGAGTAAATAATGGGCAAAATATTGTGGAAATGAGCCAGCAGTGTAGCTCAGTGTAAGAAAAACAATTAAGAAACTCTTGAAAAATTCTAATTCTAGAATTATCTGAATAAGGATTATGATATTGGAAATAGAAAAGAAAGGACAGATTGAACAAGCGTGCATGAATATGAAATCAACAGTATTTAGTTGCACTTGTGAGTATGTGTAATAAGAACAGAGGCCTCATAGATACATCATATAGTATTAGATTTTTAAGCTTTACATAGTAGTTCTCCAACAAGGTTGCCAGTAACACAAGTCCTTTACCTATTCTCGTAAAAATTAACAGGAAGAATATAACATGAGTGGTTGTCAAACGAAGGAAAATATTGGCAATCATCACCTTTTGAATTAGAAAAAATTTTATTTTCAAGATGCATGTCACTCAAATTCTCATAAGTCATAATTTAACTTGGAAATATGCATGCTCTGCATCAGTAAAAGATTGTGACTGTTATCTCCTAAAAAATAAAAAACAATTTGAAAAAAATGACTATAAAATAATGAGATTTATTTGCACGTAATACTTAAGGAAGTCTAACTCGGGTTATAGCTCTCATATCGAATAATACAAACAATTTGCTTTTCAAAATAAATCTGTAAATCTTAATTTAAACAAAGTATAGTCCTAACCACTGAATACTTCAGCTAGGAGTGCATAAACAGTATCCCAAGTTAATGAAATAGAAAGCCAGCAGACAGAGATGCCTTTTCCATACTAAAGTACTTTCTCTTTCAATCTAGTTAGGTGAAACCACTGCCAATACCCTAATATTTTAATTACATGGATGTTTCCACTGAGAAGTATTATGGTGCAGTATAAAGAATGATAGATCTAAAATTATTTTACTTGGGTTTGATGTCATTCTCTGCTTCTTTCTACCTATGGGGCATGGAAAAGTGGTCTTCTGTCATTGGCCAACGTTGAGAAAGCATAACCCTGTGCTAGATAAATACTAATATGTCACATATAAATCAAATATTTATAGCAGCACTTTCAGTAGTAATAAACCTGGAAACAGTCTATGCCAATCAGTTAAAGAATAGTTGAACACTGTGGTATATCAATGCAATGATATAATATGCTGTTATAAAAAAATAATGAAAATGATGGATCCAGAGAACTATGGGAAGAATTATATCAATGGATGCAACTCACATATATGACCTATGCTCTTTTTATTAAGGGAATTTTCCTTTGCATACCTGAACTGGTCACTTTCTTAATTAGATAATTTCTGTGACTCCTTATTGCTTTAGAGACATGCATCTATACTGATATTTGTCATTTAAAACAATTTAAAGGAAATAGACGTTTGAATATTTCAAATATCAGGGTGTCTTTTATCTTTAAGATGCAAATATATCAGCAGATAAATTAATCAAAACTAGTAAAGGCCAATCAATATAGTATTTTCCTGTGATTAATAAGAATTCTCCAAAGGATTCCAATAGCTCCCCTCAATCAGGTCTATCAGTAAGTCCTGATAGGTAGCCAAGATTTTCATAGAACACAAACACCCTGAATAGAATAATTATCTCCTTTTTAAATTCCTCTCTGTCAATCTCCTCTCTGGAACCTAAAGTTTAACTCTCATCTAATTTAAGGTCATAAATTTATTTTAGTTCTTACTTTCCATCATACCTTTAGCTGAAACAAATGTTTCCTGGGTTCTGTTTCCTCTGATAGAAAATAAGTAAAACTTTAATCAGAAAATTGTACTTAAAAATATATCTTTTGCCTTCCCCATCATGCTTCCCTGTTTTATACATATAGCAAAGGCTGGCCTAGTTAGAGGAGATTGATAACCTTTGCCTGAATTCTTGCCTAACCACAAATTGCAGTTTAGTCACCCTCTATCTATAGACTATTTTTCAAATTGAGAGAATGTCTATAGCTTTCACAAAATGGAACTAGCTCTTTGGATCTTGAAGTTACTAGGGAAGGATGAAGCCATGCTATTTATTGATACTGATATAAACACCCCAAATACTGTCCTTTTTTACTCCATAGCAGAGAAGTAGAAATATCTCTTATTTATAGTCCTGTTTCCTTACATTTAAAATCAATGCCACAAAAGTAAGAAAATGGTTATTTTGTACTGAAATTCCCTTGACTCTAAACCATCTAGTCAAAGATTATTCAGCATGCTTCTGGTGCATTTCACTTGTGACATTCTGCTCCTATTTACTCATGAATGTTTAATCATGCATTTTACAAACCCTCTTGCTTTCGCTAAATCTCTCTGGAAGATTTGTTTTTAAAGAAAACTTTTTTTTTTCTTGAAAGATAAAACCTTCAAGACCTTTATAACATAATTGCAAACAACAAAACAAAGTGCTCTCTCTCTTTCTCTCTCTCTCTCCTCTTTCTCTCTTCTCTCTCACATACGTATACACACACATATATGTATGTATACACATGAATATATGTGCATATCTGATAAATGCTAGAGATAAATAGAAAGTCTTCCTTGAGTTCAAAAAGTCAACTTCACAAATAAAAGATGAAAGAAACTTACAGGATAGCCATATCTTCCTCTAGAAGATATTTCATGTTTCACTAGCCTGTCTCCTCAGAATGAGTCAAAGCCGTGATGTGTTCATTAAAAAGCTTATGCAAGTAGCCCAAATCAAGATGTATGGCAGCAAGAATTAAGTTATAGTCCTGATGTAATTTGCCAACATTACACCTCACCTAGGAGACTGAATTCAGTTTCTAGACAACACATTTTAGGACAGACATAATTCACCTAAAGAGTACTCAGAGAAAGGCAGTCAGCATGGAAATGTTTATGCCACATGAAGATCAGTTGAAGAAATCACTGTTGGTTATTCTGACAAAGAGAAGATTAACAAGGGTATATCAGTAAGTACCCCAGCATACATAGGGGGGCCTGTTATCACAGGTTCTTGATCTCCATGTGTAAAGGAAAGGCAAATTTTGAGGCATTAACAATCATTTTAATCAAGCACATGTATCATTCCTTTAACCAAGCACATATATCATTCACCTAGTTCAGGGTGGTCAGCACCCTGAACTTCAAAGAAAATACAGAGAAATTAAAGATCAACAGACATAGCTTACTCTGCCTGACCATCACAAATCAACAGCCAGGTCCAGTTGTCTGACCATAGTTACCAGAGAGGGAAACACTGACATCTGGATTTTCAAAGCCAGGGGCTTAGTGAATTGAATTGAGATGTCCCTGAGAATTAAAGCCCAACAGATGTTAAGAAATCACTTTGACAACCACAAGACCAGTGGAGACATGGTATCTATTAGACAGTAGAAAACAACATAAAATACCACCAGAGAACACCTACAGATCTGTGGCACTGGAGGTCTGAATTGTTTGGACCATGCATGTTCTCTGACTGTAGAGATTTTGTACATGTGCTCTTCCATATACGTTCCTTGGTTACATATTATCTTTTTACGTATTCTTGTTGTCATGGTAATCCAGAGGGGAGGAATAAATCCAATATGTATGTGATAGAGGTGGGGAGTGTCTTGTCACATGAAATTTTAAGAGACAATACATTCTAGACAAAGGTAACAACCTGTGTTGTATGTGAGGAAAATTCATCAGGCCCCTCCATTCCAGTCATACTGTCAAACTTGAGAATACAAAAGCAAAAACTGAACAATTCCTGTTAGCAAGAAGTTTCCATTCTATCAGAGGGAGAATTCAAAAGAAAACTTTAGAACTACAACAGAAATGCAAGGGAATTTTTTAAGGAAAGAGTATCAACTGAAGAGGTGATCATGAAAGGCCTCATGAAGGAGATGGAATGAAAGCTGAGCTTCGCAGAGAATGTGAAATTCTATGAAACAGATAAAGACAGTAGGTTCCAGACATAACTTATACAAATGCACCCAGGCAGAAAATGAAATACTACTGCTGAGATCAGGAGCAAGAAGGCCCACTTGACTATACTACAGAATGTGAAAGGGAGTGTGTAATTAGCAAGAAAAATAAATCTGTGACCAAGTTGCTGAAGATTTTAAATACCAAGTAGAAAAATGTATATTTGATCCTAGCAGCAATAGAGAGCAACTGTAACATATTAAGCAGGAGAGTGATAGAACTGGACTTGTACTTTAGGAATATTGCTTCAAGAGGTACGTAGAGATTAGATTTGAAAGAAGATCGGACAAGTGAGAATACTGTTTGGGTAGCCATAACAATAGTCTTCATGAGAGACAGTGAGCTAGAGTGAGTGAAAAGAAAATAATACAGCTTTGCAAAAATAGAATTGAAACTTGAGACCTAATTGGATTTATAATTTAAAGTACTTTGTACATGCTAAAATGTTATGTAATTTTAGTTAATTATTAATAAGTATGTTATAAATGTGGATATATAGGGTGTTAAAGGAAGACTAGCACCTCTGATGTGAATGGCTGCTCAACCACCTTTGGTGTCCAATCAGTCCTCCAACTTTACTTATGACTCCAAGAAGTTGCAGCATGGCAGCAGGCACCTCCCTGTAAAACTGTCTTAGCAGACAGGTTAAAACAGGTTGAGGGGAGCTGACAGGCCTCAAACGTGTAGGTGAGTTCGGAGATGTCTACTCCTTGCAAGCGAAGACTTTGATTCAGTAAATGAGTGGATTGTAACAATTTATTTCAATGGCCATTAAAGGCAGTAGAAGAAGGCAATGTGCAGCATTGAGAGCAGGGTCAGATATGGAAGAAACCAAGGTTATTCACTGCCCCTTGGGTCATCACCTGTTATATGGACTTTGGTTCTGCTACTGAACTTTGATGACTCTGGAGGAGAGGAAGGCTGAAGACTTAGTTCAATTCTGCCTCCTTTAAATCCAATCCATGGGCAAGTCAAGACACCACCCATGATGTCACTGGTCCTCTTCAAAAAAGAAAGGACAAACAGCAACAACATGATCAATGGTGATACTTCCATGCATAAATATGAAGATAAATAGAAAACCAAAGATTTGTGAATCAGGTCCTACTGCCCAACACTTCTGCCCTCACGTTCCTAACTCTGCTCCCCTTTTCATCTTCTTAAAGACAGACTGCCTCTCAACTTTGAATGTCATTAATAGCTTCTATCAATCTTTTTCATAGCACATACTTTCAACTTTTTTAAAATCCCATCTTATGCTCATATATAAACTGTATTTTATAAGTAAAATCTAAACATGTACTTAATGATAGCTGGTAATGTTTCAGATAGTCAAGAAATAGGTGTCTCTGTGTTATTTAAGATATCTTTTCCCAGCAAAGTAAAATTATATATATAATATATATAATTTCATTTATATATGTGTAATATTTTATATATTGTTATAATATAACATATTAACATATATCATATATTGATATTTTACATTTATACATTATTTTATATTTGTACCATATGCATAATATTTATATCAATATTTGTATAATTGTATATAATTTTAATGGAAACAAATTATATAAATAAATTATAATTTTATGCAATTTTTAATTTATATATTATATATGATTTTACTTTTTTGCTGAAAAAAGGTATCTTAAATAACCTACAGACACCTTATTTATTATCAGAAACATTACTATCTCTTATTAAATACTCATTTAGATTTTACTTAGAAAATACTGTTTACAGATATATATGTGGAAGATGAGATTTTTCAAAGTAGAAAGTATGTGCTTTCAAGAGAATCAACAGAAGCTATCTATGGCATTAAAAGTTGAAAGGCAAAACACCTTTAGGAAGATGAAAAGGGGAGTAGAGTTGGAAATATGAGGGCGGGGGGGGAGGAGCCAAGATGGCGGAGTAGAAAGACTCATGTATGCTAGCTCCAAACCCACAGCCCATAAATTTCCTGTAAAAAGAACTCCCCACAAATTCTAGAGCAGCACAAGTCACACAGAAACACAGTGGAAGAGATTTCCATTTCAGAGAGCCCTGGAAAGCCATCCCCAGGGGTCCGTCGCGCACCAGACACAGAGCCCACCCCTGTGCTGCCCTGGCCACATGGCCCCAGAGGAGCAGATCTGAGCAGCCTTCAGTGACGGAATCTCCAGCAGCTGCGAAGGTCCCTCCACCCACAGGCACTCCAGGTCAGTGAGAGAGACTTCTGGGCTGGCCAAGAGGGGAGTAGGGTGTCTCTGTGAATCGGGCCCCCTGGGGAAGCAGCAACAGAGACAGAGGCAGAGGCAGCAGATGTCTGGGACTAGAAACAGAGGGCAAAATAAGTATTCAAGGAATCCATCTATCACTGTCTGAAAGAGATCCAGAAACTCCTAGGAACATTGTGGCCAAGTTCCAGAATTCCTAGGTCAAGGAGAAAATATTGCAAGCAGCTAGAAAGAAACAATTCCAGTACTGTGGAAATACAATCAGGAAACACAAGATCTAGCAGCTTCTACATTAAGGGATCAAAGGGCATGGAATAGGATATTCCAGAAGTCAAAGGAACTAGGACTCAAACCAGGAATCACCTACTCAGCAAAACTGAGTATAATACTTCAGGGGAAAATATGGTCTTTCAATGAAACAGAGGACTTTCAAGCATTCTTAATGAAAAGAGCAGAGTTGAAAAGAAAATTTGACTTTCAAACATAAGAATGAGAAGAAGCATGAAAAAGTAAACAGCAAAGAGAAGTCATAAGGGACTTACCAAAGGTGAACTGTTTGCATTCCTACATGGAAAGACAATATTTGTAACTCTTAAAACTTTTCAGTATCTGGGTAGTTGGTGGGACCACACACACACACATGTACATGTGTGCACGCACACACACATACACACATGCACGCACATACAGAGACAGAGAGCACAGAGTGAATTGAATAGGATGGGACCATATCTTAAAAGAAATTAAGGTAAATGGTGAGAGAGAAATGTAGTGGGAGGAAAAAGGGCGAAATGGAATGGGGTAAATTATCTCTCATTCAAGAGGCAAGCAGGAGACGTTTTAGTGGAGGGAAAAAGAGGAGAGCTGAGAAAAAAACATGAAGTTCACCCTCATCACATTCGACTAAAGGAAGGAATAAAATGCACACTCATTTTGGTATGAAAACCTATCTCACAATACAGGAAAGTGGTGGAGAAGGAGATAAGCAGGGTGGGGGGGATGATGGAAGGGAGGGCAATGGGAGGAGGCAGCAATTTGAAGTCAACACTCGGGGAGGGACAGGGACAAAAGACAGAAGAGAAACAATGGGGGGCAGGGTAGGATGGAGGGAAATACAGTTAGTCTTACACAACACGACTATCCTGGAAGTCATTTGCAAAACTACACAGATATGGCCTATATTGAATTACCTGCCTTCCCAAAGGGAATGGGTGGGGAGGAAGGGATGGGGAGAAGTTGGAAGTCAAAGTTTTAGGAACAACTGTTTAGTATTGTTCTTGCTACTAGGAAACAAGAAATACAGTTAATGGGGAATAGAAAGTCATCTGGCCCTACAAGACAAAAGAGAAGATGGGGACAAGAGAAGGGAGGGATGATAGAAGAGAGGGCAGATTGGTGATAGGGAAAATTAGAATGCTTTGTGTATTGGGGTGGGGGAGGGGACAAATGGGGAGAAAATTTGGAACCCAAAATTTTGTGAAAATCAATGTAAAAAGTTAAATAAATTTATATCAAAAAGAAATATGAGGGCAAAATGTTGGGCACCTGGACCTGATATATAGTGAGTTTGAGGTGTCATTTGTAAGAGATCAAATCACATCTCTGACATTGGTTTTGTGAGAATATGCCAACCCACCTGAACCATCTGAATTTCATTTTATTTATCTCGAAAATGGGAATAACAATGCCTATAGTAACTCCTCATAGGGTTAATATGAGCCCTCAATGAGTTAGTGAATAGAAAGCACTATTTAAATATCAGTAATTGTTTTGTTGCTTTTATTTTGGTGTTATAGTTGTTGCTTATATTTATTATTACAATTTAGAGGTTTTCTTAAAGAAATTGTTTCTTGTAGTAAGTATGATTCAATAAATAAGCTATTATTGTACAATAACAAAATTCCCCAAATTTGCAGAAAATAAATAGCCATCAATATGTGTACACGATTGTCTATAAGTTGACATTTTTCCTAGCATTTTTGAGTTATATAATATGCCATAAAAATGATTGACTGGAAAAATAAATTTGAAAACTATGATAATAACCAAATCAATAAAAGCAATTTTGCATGGTAAGTTCTGTGTAATAAAAAAATATTTTGATGATAAAATTTGTCCTAACAGTTAATTCAAATTAGAACATATTTTGAAGGGTTAGCTTCATAGAACACCAACACAGGCAAGCAATTTTACTAGATCTTACTTATGTTTACTCCATTATTTAGGTAAATATTAATACCCATATATGGTAAACTAATTTTTCTGACCAGTAGAAAGACCCTGAATGAATCACAGATAGCTCATTTAGTTCTGCTATTAACTAAACAAAATTAATTTGTCATGAACAGTGGGTTAATCTAAGCCAATGTTTGTAATACATTTTCTGCTTCCCAGAAAGACATATCAGTATTTTTTAATATAACCATCTTACCTTCCAAAAGAGGAATGAAAAAAAGTCTGAAAAAGCTGAAAATGACTAAAACGGATGTAGCAAACAGAGCAGGAAATATGCTGTTATTTGAATGATCCTAAAGCTTTGTAGCCCTCCTTAAAATGTGAGCATTGCTGAATTCAAGTATTTATATTGATCTTTTTCTTTGCCATAAATCACTTTATATAACACAGCTCATTCAAGGACTCTAATAATTGTATGTTTCATGATGACAATACACTGTACTTTATGTTCCCCCAAACGTATAACAGAGCCTGAGAGAAGGCAATATGCAGCATAAAACCTAAAAGCTTCCAAGGCATGGCACAGCTTGATAGAAAATTCTAAAAGAATTTAAACTTATTTCCAGATTAGATTTGCTCCACCAGTTTCAAAATAAAGTATCTTATCTGAAATCTTAGCACATCTTTTATTTGAACTCAAAGGACTTCAAACTGAGTCACTTTTTTTTTCTGATTAAAACCCTAGCAACCACTGCTGAGAGATTGCTTTTTACATGTCAATTCATGGAATTCAAGAAATTAGCTCATCATTCATTTGCAGACATAGCAAGGGGTAAAAATCAGGTTTTGATTCAAGGTAGAGAAGGAACAAAAAGTATCTGCTTCAGGACAGTTACCTCTATTGATATCCACCTCACTTTTTTTCTTTCCAATCATAGTTTAACATAAGAAAAAAAGGGAATTACCTATCCATCTGGATTCCCTGGCAAGGTAAAAGCAGGGCACCCCAATCAAATGTAAGCTTCTATGATTTCCATAGTAAAACTATTCAAAACATGGCATCTCTTAATCATGGCTAGAATTGAAAAAAGAGAAGTAGGAGAAACTTGTCATGAATACCTACCTCCTGACTCATAGCTTAAAAAGGCTATAAAGTGGAAAAGGGATGTAAATGTATTCAAAATACCACTATTCAAAATTAGTATTACTTAAAAATGGTAATGGGTTCTAGCCCAATGGAAATATGTGGCATGAATTCAGATAATGTGATGATTTCACAAGAGTCATTTTTAGCACTAATTGTGTCTTTCCACTTTCCCTTTGTAGCTGTATGGTTTGAATTCCATGGAACAAGATGTCCCTCCTGGATAAACTGATTACCTAAAAATCTCATCATGATGCTGTTTAACTTAGCCAAGGATACTCAACACCTTCCTAATTTATCCTCCTTTCCCCTCTGATTAGAGGTCAGGAAGTTAGAGCACTAAACTCCTCCCAAAGGACAGAGTAGTCAATGATTATAGCAGTTTACTGTTTGAAATCTCAAAAGACCCCAGTTTCTGGGATAAAAACTCATTGATTGACAAAAACTACTGGAAAAACTAGATAACAGTGTGCCAGAAACTGGAAATAGACTAATTCCTGACATTGTAGACTAGAATAAAGTCCAAATGGGTAAATGATGTAGTTATAAAGGCTGATACTATAAATAAATTAGGGGAGGGAAAGTCTGTCAGATTTATGGAGAATGGAGAAATTTATGAACAAACAAGAGATAGGGAACACTATAAAATACAAAATGAAAAATTTTGATTACATAAAATTGAAAAGTTTTTGTACAAACAAGGTCAGTGCAATCAAGATTAGGAGGGAAGCAGAAAACTCAGGCTAAATTTTTACAGCTGGTTTCTATGATAAAGGGCTTATTTCTAAAGTATATAGAAAACTGAATCAAATTTACAAGAAGACAAGTCATACCCCAATTGATAAAAGGTCAAAGACAGTTTTCAGAGGAAGAAATTGAAGCTATCTATAGTCATATGAATTTTTTTTTCTCAATCATTATTGATTAGAGAGATGTAAATCAAAACAACTCTGAGGTACCAAATCATACCTATCAGAATGACTAACATGACCAAACAGGAAGATGATAAATGTTGGAGAAGATGTGGGAGAGTAAGAACACTAATTCATTGCTGGTGAAGCTGTGAGCTGATTCAACCATTTTAGGAGCAATTTTGAATTATGCCCAAAGGGCTATAAAAATGTTCACATCCTTTGACCCAGCAATACTGATTCTAGGGTTGTATTCCAAAGAAATCATAAAAATGGGTACAGGTCCCACATGTACAAAAAATATTTACAGTAGCTGTTTTTGTGGTGGCCAAGAACTGGAAACTGAGGGAATGCCCATCAATTGGAGAATGCCTGAATAAGCTGTGGTATATAAAAGCAATGGAATACTATTGTGGTATAAGAACGATGAGCAGGTGGACTTTAGAAAAACCTGGGAAGACTCATATGAACTGATGCTGAGTGAAATGAGAAGAACGAAGAGAGTATTGTACAGAGAAACAGCCAGGGAAGGAGCCAAGATGGGGGAGTAGAAAGATTCACATATGCTAGCTCCGAAACCACAGCCCATAAATTACCTGTAAAAAGAACTCCCAGCAAATTCTGGAGCAGTGGAAGTTGTGCAGCAAAAGACTGGAGGAGATTTCTGTTCCAGGGAGCCCTGAAAAACCATTACCAAAGGTCCGTTGTGCACCAGACCTGGAGCAGATCCCAGCCCTGCCTTGACTGTGGCCCTGAGAGGAGCAGATTAGAGCAGGTTTCAGGGACAGAATTCCGGCGCCTGCGAAGGTCCCTCAACCCACAGGCACTACAGGTCAGTGGGCTGACTGAGAGGGGAGTGAGGTGTCTCCATAACTCAGGATGCCTCAGGAGGCAGCTGCGGGGGGAAGCAGCAGCCAGGGGCTCCCAAAGCAGACAGGAGCTCGATCTATTACTGAAGGTATCCGCATAAACCCCCTGAGGGAACTGAGCCTGGGAGGCCTCCCTGCCCCCACCTGAGAACCAGAACTTAATCCCACTGAATAGCAGCCCCGCCCCACGCTGAAAGCCCTGAGGTTAGGAAGCAGCATTTGAATCTCAGACCCCAAGCACTAGTGAGGCAGGGGTGGAGAGGAAACTCAAAAGTCAAGTAACTGACTGGGAAAATGCCCAGAAAAGGGAAAAAAAATAAGACCATAGAAGGTTACTTTCTTGGGGAACAGATATTTCCTCCTTTCCTTTCTGATGAGGAAGAACAATGCTTACCATCAGGGAAAGACAAGTCAAGGCCTCTGTATCCCAAACATCTGAAAGAGATCCCCAATGGGCTCAGGCCATGGAAGAGCTCAAAAAGGATTTTGAAAATCAAGTTAGACAGGTGGAGGAAAAACTGGGAAGAGAAATGAGAGAGATGCAAGAAAACCATGAAAAATGGGTCAATACCTTGCTAAAGGAGACCCAAAAAAATACTGAAGAAAATAACACCTTGAAAAATAGGGTCACTCAATTGGCAAAAGAGGTCCAAAAAGCCAATGAGGAGAAGAATGCTTTCAAAAGCAGAAATAACCAAATGGAAAAAGAGGTTCAAAAGAGGAAAAAGAGGAAGAAAATAGTTCTCTAAAAATTAGAATGGAACAGATGGAGGCTAATGACTTTCTCAGAAACCAAGCAATCACCAAACAAAACCAAAAGAATGAAAAAAATGGAAGAGAATGTGAAATATCTCATTGGAAAAACAACTGACCTGGAAAATAGATCCAGGAGAGACAATTTAAAAATTATGGGACTACCTGAAATCCATGATCAGAAAAAAGAGTCTAGACATCATTTTTCATGAAATTATCAAGGAAAACTGCCCTGATATTCTAGAACCAGAAGGCAAAATAAGTATTCAAGGAATCTACCAATTTCGCCTGAAAGAGATCCAAAAAGAGAAACTCCTAGGAACATTGTGGCCAAATTCCAGAATTCCCAGGTCAAGGAGAAAATATTGCAAGCAGCTACAAAGAAACAATTCCAGTATTGTGGAAATACAATCAGGATAACACAAGATCTAGCAGCTTCTACATTAAAGATCCAAGGATGTGGAATAGGATATTCTAGAAGTCAAAGGAACTAGGACTCAAACCAAGAATCACCTACCCATCAAAACTGAGTATAATACTTCAGAGGAAAATATGGTCTTTCAATGAAATAGAGGACTTTCAAGCATTCTTGATGAAAAGACCAGAGCTGAAAAGAAAATTTGATTTTCAAACACAAGAATGAGAAGAAGCATGAAAAAGTAAACAGTAAAGAGAAGTCATAAGGGACTTACCAAAGGTGAACTGTTTACATTCCTACATGGAAAGACAATATTTGTAACTCTTAAAACTTTTCAGTATCTGGGTAGTTGGTGGGACCACATACACACACACATACATGTGCGTGCACACACATGCATAGACAGAGAGCACAGAGTGAATTGAATAGGATAGGACCATATCTTAAAAGAAATTAAGGTAAATGGTGAGAGAGAAATGTAGTGGGAGGAGAGAAGGTGAAATGGAATGGGGTAAATTATCTCTCATTCAAGAGGCAAGCAGGTAACTTTTTAGTGGAGGGAAAAGAGGAGAACTGAGAAAAAAAACATGAAGTTTACCCTCATCACATTCGACTAAAGGAAGGAATAAAATGGACACTTATTTTGGTATGAAAACCTATCTTACAATACAGGAAAGTGGGGGAGAAGGAGATAAGCTGGGTGGGGGGATGATGGAAGGGAGGGCAATGGGAGGAGGGAGCAATTTGAAGTCAACACTCTTGGGGAGGGACAGGATCAAAAGACAGAATAGAATCAATTGGGTGCAGGGTAGGATGGAGGGAAATACAGTTAGTCTTACACAACACGACTATCCTGGAAGTCATTTGCAAAACTACACAGATATGGCCTATATTGAATTGCCTGCCTTCCCAAAGGGAATGGATGGGGAGGGAGGGATGGGGAGAAGTTGGAAGTCAAAGTTTTAGGAACAACTCTTTAGTATTGTTGTTGCTACTAGGAAATAAGAAATACAGTTAATGGGGAATAGAAAATCATCTGGCCCTACAGGACAAAATAGAAGATGGGGACAAGAGAAGTGAGGGAGGATAGAAGAGAGGGCAGATTGGTGATAGGGGAAATTAGAATGCTTGGTGTATTGGGGTTGGGGGAGGGGATAAAAGGGGAGAAAATTTGGAACCCAAAATTTTGTGAAAATGAATGTAAAAAGTTTACTAATATATATATATATCATCCATAAAAAGAAAAAAAAAAACAGCCACAATGTGTGAGGACTATATCTAATAGACTTAACCCTTCACAACAGTGCAAGGACCTAAAGCCTTCCCAGAAAATTCGATGCAAAATGGCATCCACATCCAGAGAAAGATGTATGGAAATGGAATGCATTTGGTTTGTTTTTTTCTCATGGCTTCTCCCATTCATTTATTTCTTCTATGAAACATGACTAAAGTGAAAATATGTTTAATAATAATGTATCTGTAGAATCCATATAAGATTGCACGCCATCTTGGGGAGGGAGGGAAGAGGAAAGGGGAAAAAATTTAAAATTTATGGAAGTGATCGTTAAAAACTGATAACAAATAAATTAATTTTTAAAAAGTCATTCAATAGTCGACAAGCATTTATTAAATACCTACTGTGTGCCAGGTACTGTGTTAAGTGCTGGAGTTACAAAAAAGGCAAAAAAAAATACTCCCAACACTCAAATATTCACAGACTAATGGCGGGGAAGGGGGAAATCATGCAAACAGCTTTGAACAAAGAGATTAGATAGATTAATAGATAGAAGAAATAGAAAGATATATAGATACCTATCTATTTATATAGTTAATTGGTTGTTATCCCTCATATTTAAAGAGGAAGAAATAGACATTGGTCTGATCATCACAGTCAGAAATACGGTACCTCTTAGCATATATATATATATGTAAATTAAAATTTTGATCCTACCATACTCCCTAATTACCCAACTAAATATCATCTGTGAATACGTATGCAAGTTTTTTGTTTGCTTGCTTTGCTTTGTTTTAAGGATGGAAGGCATATGTTAATTTTTTCAAGTATCCAGGAAGAAATTAGTAGATAGGGAAATACTGAAAATAAGAAAGAAGAGTCGATAATAGAAACCATCTTTTGTGGAAGTCAGGAGAGGATGGGATCAAAGGTACTCACAGAAGTTAAAGTTGGCAAGAAGAATGATACCCTCTTCATTTGCAATGGAGGAGGAGATAGAGGCAGAAGATATATGAATTATATACTATGAAGGGGAGGGGAGAATGACTTCAATATTTTTAGCGAAGTATGAGTTTAGTTAACAGCACAGGAGAAAGAATTACTACAGGAAGCTTGAGGAGAAAGTTTAAAATAGCTGTTTTGGGGTGAGATATAGTGAGTTAACTAGGGAAGGATAGAATATTTGCCTTGTTATAGAAAGGGCCCAGCTGAATTTAGATAATACCAATTTGTAGTGATTTTATGTTTTCTACCTCTGTTCAGTAGAATATGAATAGGAGGGAAGGGATCTGAACTCCAGTTACCTAACTTCTGGTCCAATGGACTTTCCACCCTAAATTAAAGTTTTTCATCCATACTTAAGGATTTATTTTTTTCCTTGAAAGTAGTTTTGTTAGTGTCACATAAATGAGCTGTAAAAATAAGGGAAGGAAGGAATGAAGGAAGGAAGGAAGGAAGGAAGGAAGGAAGGAAGGAAGGAAGGAAGGAAGGAAGGAAGGAAGGAAGGAAAAGAGGGGGAAAAGGGAAGAAACATTTTATTTGTTGGTTCCCTGTAGATGCTGAGTATATAGAGTTACCCTTGATCAGGAGACAACCATGTTTTCTTGTCTTTCTCCTTATATAAATCAAATGTGACAGAACATATGAAAGAACACTGAGCTTTTTAAGCACTCTACCCCCACCAGCAAGTCAGATTTATTAAGAACAAGGAAAATATTATTTGCACTTTTCATTGATGCTAGAAAGTCATAAGAAGTGGTAGATTTTTTTTTTTATTTTTTAAAGTTCTTAGAGCTTTTAAATGATGTGTCTCATAACAATAATGACATGAAGTGATCTGGAGAACATTTTCATGTTGATCAAATTAAGATTTTGTGACTGTTGCTCGAGTGTGTTTTTTTTTCCCTTTTATACATTGGAATAACCCTTCATAGGTTATTATATACTTGTCTTCAGAGAGGAAAGGGAGTCTCTGTGTTGCCATAAGAATCAAATGAAGCCCTAAATAATAAACAATGACTTTTTAAATAACCTCCCAAGCACATTTTGGAGTAATGATTGTTTTTAACACTTTTATGAGTGGTAGATTTGCATTGTTAGGAAGACATGGTTGTGCGTTATCAAAAGAATTTTGGAGAGTTATTTTCTCGTATTTTTTCTCTAGAAAATTATCCTCTTTAGGTTTAAAAACTTGATCTTATGATTTAATTGTTAACTTACATGTCTTTTCACAATTTCCTGTTAATAGAACTCCAAAAAAGCAAAAAAAAAAAAGAATATCTAACCTCATAGAGTTATTATGAGGATAAAACAAAAGAGATTGTTTCTGTAATAACTGAAAATGTTAAAGTTCTTCACAAATATGAGATCATTATGTTAAAATATTTTTTTTATCTTGCTGAGTAGAATTGTCATAGAAATTTTCCTGAGAAAAATCATTCCCCCAATATTATTATTTAATATATGTATTATTATGAAAGTAGAATATCTGCTTTTTATTGTTGAATAACAATACTAGGATCTAACCTCATCTTCTGGATGATCTTGTAAACAAATCTCAGGACAATTATAGTAGCAGATAGGATGTCAGGAATGATTTGTACATCATTTATTCAATCCATCAATAAACACTTTTTGAGCACCTACTATTTACCACGTGAGAGTCAGAGTGGAGGACAGTGAGCTGAACTCGAAACAAAATGACCTAAATTGAAGTCATGCTTCTGACAAATACTATTGCATGACACTGGACAAATAAGGTAATGGTAACCTCTCTCTATTCTAAGCAACTCTCTAAGATATAAAATTACAGAAAAATAGCAGTTATGCATTAGTAGATGGCATTTATCTGGGAAAAGCCTATATATACAATGCAATTCCAGTTTTCACTTCCCATTCCCTGTATCTCTATTCCAGGCACTACTCTAAACTTTAGGGGTATAGAGATAAAACTGAAACTCTATCCTCCTCAAATTTGCCCTCTAAGTAAGCTCCTTTTCAGCTCCCCAATTAGTTTTTTATCCTCTTCTATGTTTTTCCAAATATTTTGGATATTATGAAAATTTGGAGAGCAACATCTATTAAAATCATTGTTCCTGTATTTTAATGCATTAGTGTTACAAATAAATGATATTAGTGAACACTTCAATCTGTGATAGTGGTCCAGTTCCAGTTGTTTATTGATTACGATCTCATTTTAAGACATTTGGAGTTATGAGTATTTGTTAGTCCATGAAATATTGGGAACTTTTGATGTATAATTCTAGCCACCAGGTCATATCTTATAAGGCAAATGGCAAGCCCTAAATTTTTGCAGCTTGTAACGATGTATCATAATGAAATAAAATGCAAAAGCATTTAGGAAGTGATAATTATGATTCAAATAGTATGCTAATAACTAGGATAGGAAATGGAAAAACAAAAAAAATGACCCTTGCTTTCAAAAAACTTCACATTCTAATTTAGGGATATAAAACATAGGAGTTAAGTTATAGGACAGATGATAAATCTAGGGAGCTCTTAAGGTATAATAGCAGATTATATACTCATACTTGACAATCTATAATGCATAATGGCAAAGCAGATGTAAGGCCTGATAGACCTTAAGGAGCATGGTAGGTGATAAATTCAGTGGTCTATCATCTTACCTGAAGGAACAGAGTTGGTGACCCCTTGCTCATACCAAAGGTAACATTTATTTGATGTTCATTTTTTTAAACATATTATTGACTGAATTTAAACAGGTAACATATGATAAATCCAATGCTATGTACACGGTCTCATCATTTGCTATTTTTTACTAAAGTGATGTATATGATTGAAAATACTTGAATAATTATTTTCGCTTGTTTGTCATTTATCTTAAGAAAATCCATCTATCATCTTCCTCTTTTTTGAAAGGAAAATGTTAATCTTTTTGTAATCATATTTAAGGAAATGTGCCTTTTATTCCATTAACATTGAACATGTTTGCATTAGTTTGTTTTCCAGATCTCTTATGATTTCTTTCTCATTTGTGAATATATACATTAAGACTAGTACCATATAGCTGCCAATTGCTTTAAACATGCTCCTCCATTCACATTTAATTTCAGGATGCCAGTATAATAGGAGTCTAGAATATATGAAGAACACCTGAGATGGAGTATTTCCTCTGTGGGAACCTAGAGAGCCTGTTTTGGAGAGAATCATGATGGTTGTATAAGGGAAAGACCCTGAAGAGACTGCGGCATAACACATACATCTCCAGCATTAATTCCCCAAGGAATAAGCATTGACTTTTGAGATAGCCTTCAGTGCTTCAGTCTTATGATTCCAAAGAAACTGTTTATCTACACTTAATTCTTTTAGGACAGATGATGATGGTTTTAATGTTAAATAGAACAAAAGACTTAAATTGTGTCCTGGAAAAATGTTCGTTATCAGTTGATCTTCATATTATAGTTTTGGTGACATGTCTGAAGTGGAGGCTATTTTTCATGTGAAAAGCAACACCCCGCTATACACACTATGCTTTGTCAATTAATAAGTTTGTACCAAATAAGTTCTGAGTGTAGAATTGTGTCAAAAGCTAAATGTGAGGATTGATTCATTAACCGCAATATCATCCTCAAACAGGATGGATGAACTCAACATTCAGAGGGAATCTTTATTTTCTTTTGACTCTGTATCAAATATATTCCATCTAAGTAGTAAACACACGTGCCAAGTATACCTCACTCTTTTTTTTTCATGCCCCACTTTATTATGATCAGATAACAAGATAATCTATTTCATGTTATCATTTAAAAAATGTTGAAATATTTTGAAATATCAATACTAGGCAATGTTTTATGGCACTGTTTTTCATGAACCTATCTTTATGACCAAAAGCTATAAGCACAGTGCAATCTCAATATAGTTAAATCAATTGTGTAATGATCAACATAGGGCAAACTATGGAATAATATTTCTTCAAGATTGACTATTTTCTTCTACTATAATAATGTGTGCCATCAGTGTTTAAAGAGATGATTTCTATAAAATTTTTAGGATGAGAATGTAGACAATACACAGTTTAGTAGTTGTTCGTGTTATTCAAGCCCCTAAACCTTCGTATTAATGTCTGAGATTTTTTCTTTTTTTGTTTCCCCTCCACTCCACCTTTCCCTCTCCCCAATTTAAAAAGAAAAGAAGAAAACATATTATAAATATGCAGTCAAGCAAAACAGTTTCTATATTGGCCATGTCAAAAAATAGTGTGTCATCATTTAAAATCAGTCTATTATATCTCTATCAAGACGAGGATGTCATTTTTAAAAGCAATTTTTCTTCCTTTAATACCCAGCTCAAATACTCCCTTTCCTAATTCTACTAGCTGAGAGGTGTCTCTTCATCAACTTTTATAGCAAATTGTGATGACTCCCTGTTTAATCTTATAACTGTACCCTGTATCAAATTTATTTGAATAAATCTCTTATTCTAATGTTACACTGTATGCTCTATGAGAAAAGAAAGTATATAATTCCTCTTTTTTGTATCCCCATCACCTACAGAACTGCCTTGGACTTAAGGAACTAATATCTCTTTAAATGAATTGACAAGCAGTGTCAATGGACAAACTAATAGAAAAAGAAACTTAAAGAAAGGAACACTTTTCATGAAGCCATAATAATAACGCAGACCTTAGCTAACTTTAGCTATGTCTTTATACATAGACAGATGAGAAACTATTCTATATTTTTAAGAAATCTAATGAATATTTTCTATAATTTTGCTCTGTAAACTGATCTGACATGATTTCTAACTACCTGAAAGTCCTTCACAAAGGTGGTTTAGGCTCATTTTCATTTATTTTATTTTTAGTGGATACGTGATCCATATTAATGAAGGACACGGTTTACATAAAGGCACACATTCCATAAATAATCTCCAAATATATTTTCAACCAACTCCATAACTTAACTTTCACTTAAGGTAATAAAATATTTATATGCATTAACTTTTAATATATTGTTACTGTTGTATTAGTAAATGATCTAGCTTCATTAAATATATAGTTGCACATTTTATTGATTTTTATTTTATCTTCCTTCTTTTTCCAGGTCATTCTTTCCTTGTTTTATTTTGTTTGATTTTTTTAATGGTAGAAGCATTATTAAACTGTGAATTAGAAAATAAGAGTGATCAGCCAGAGAGAGGAAAAGAGAAAAAAATGACTGGATAATCAGAAATCCTCATCTAGCTCTTATTCTTTAGTTAACGCAGAGTCATCCAGTAGCAAAAGAGGAAAAAAAATCACCATAGGCTTCAACAGACCTAAGATATTTAAGAAGAAACAAAAGGTGGTTTTACTTGTTCATTTTCTTTACAGAACCTTGCAAACCTAGTAGTTATTAAGTACCTTAAATATTCATTTTCATCTTCAGGTTAAAACATTTAAAACATCTTAAGACAGGCAATTTTGATGGGTTTAAGTTTCTGACTCAAACATATGTGTGTATGTGTATATATGTATATGTGTACGTATGTGTGCATATATACATACATATTATGTCACACATGCATATGTACACATATTAACCTACTCTTAAAATATCCGTGCTATTCCTATGTAGATAGAGATTATTCCCCATTTCTTTCTCTCTGAAAGGACTACTAAATTGATAGATCAGGTGAATATATATTATATATATATAGTATATTGTATATATAGTTTGTTATATATTGTGTATATATAAAGTTAATCCAAATTTTAGCAAAACTTTGATGAAATACTTTATACTATTTTTATGAAAAAGATAGTTAAAAATAAGCTGGATTATAGTATAGTTAGATGGATTAAGGAGAATTTCAGACCCATATTCAAAAAATATTCTTCAATAGTCATGTCAACATGGCAAGATAGCTCACAGATCTCTAGGACACAACTTCATTTCAGCATTCTAGGAAGCTGTGTTTGACCTTGGAATATTTGACATTTTTATCAGCGACTTTAATAAAGACATAGGTATAGTATGATTATCAAATTCCCACATGATACAAAGCTGAGAACATCTACCATATTGGATGATGGATTCAAGAAACAAAATGAAGAAATGGGAACTGAAAGTTCCCAAACAGTAGCAAAAGATATAAAGGAACATAAAGTAATACACCAAATAAATAAAAGTAACTTATCATATTAATATTTTATGTTTTACAATATGCTGTAATATATAATAAAATGGGGAAAATATTCTACTAATGTTGTCCTGTAATGTCTCAACAGTAAGTAAAAATATTTGGTTTCCAGAATCTACTCTAGAAGAATGTAAACTGTAGTAGGTTGAGTATAGCTTGAAAACTTCCTATTAAATGCTTAATAATTTGCCATGTGCCTTTCCTTAAAGAATATGCAGGATGAAAATAACAAAAATCATTGCTAAATACTGATTACCAAAATATGCATTTGCTTTTATTTTTTTTGTAATTATGGCAAATAATTCAGTGAATACGGTATGGAACTTTAGCAGTGTGCATCAGTAACAGTTCACCATGAAAATGTCACAGGATTTCTTTTTTAAAGATCAAAATATGATACGCAGGGGTAAATTGTAGGGTTATTAGGAATATGAATGTATGGCTAACAAATGAATATCAGAAGGTAATCCCAAGAATCAAACTTTTTCATGTAAAATAATAAGTATCTGGTTAGATAATCTCAATAAATCATTAGACTTCTAACACACACACACACACACACGCACACACGCACACACAAAGAATCCTAAAAATAATTATAAATTATGTTGTGATTTTTATTAAATTTTAGACAATTACTATGCTTATTTTTTGATATAGTAATTTCAGTAGTTTTGTTCATATGCAACACAAACAGTTAAATGATTTTTTATTCTTCATGATTTCAAACAAATATTATTTTTCCGAGAATTGCTTAGGGTGTTATAAATTAAAAAAAAAAAAAGTAAAACAACTTCCAAGATACATGCAATTGAATTCCAGGAAAAGCAAAAGGCAATTTGGGAAATCATAAGAACACCATGTTAGTGTCAGTCAAGTAACAGAATCAAGAAATGGATAAAAATTATTATACAAGTTGCTATGGGCTAAACATGTCTTTTGAGCAGACTTGTGTAAAACTTAATGGTTTTACATTTTTTCTAGGTGTTTTCTATAAATAAAACATATCTTGGGGGTTTTATAAAACTAAAAAAAGACTATATAGTCAGAAAGTGTGTCCTTTTATAATACCCTTGCATGGCAAGACTCTGAGATAAATGAAACATTTCATCATTTTCCATCCAAGGAGTCAAATTTCTTTGCTATTTTTGATTGCTTTTATGTTTGGTCTAGTATGTGACTTTTATTTTCCTTACTGTATAAGTAATATGTCTTGATTATTACTAGTTTGGGTTTTTTTTTTTCTCAAGACTCTTGCAAAATTTCTGGGTCACAGTTCAAGAACTGAGAGATGCACATTTCATCATGAAGACTTTTAGAAGACATGAGACATCCTGAGGATCAGTACTCTTTCTGGTTAAAGGGGAGTAGAAGCCCTGACAAGAAGAATCCCTGTTTCAAACCACCTTGGAAGCACCAAAATATTTCCAAAATCCCAGAACTAGATCAGAAAACAGCAAAACAAAACTTTGGAATCTAGCAACAGTGCTACGTAGCACTTCTGTCACAAATTCAAGAACAGAAGCCAACAATAACATAAAATTCAAAGTCAAAAATAGTCTGGAAAAATGGCAAAACAACAAGAATGAAAGAACCTGATTATAATAAACTACTATGGTGACAAGAAGGATCAAAACAAAAACCTAGAAGAGGACTTTGATGTTTAAAAAAAATTACAATAAAAGCCTGAAAATAAAAAAGTGTGAATTGGATACAAGCTAACTGAGAATTCCTCGAAGAAATTTTTTAAATATATATATTTTTAAAACCATATAAGAATGGTAGAGGAAAAAATAGGTTAAAAAATGAGAAAGGAAAAGAAATACAAAAATATGAAAGTAACACCTTAAAAGCAGAATTGAACAAATGGAAAAATAAGTACACAACTTCACTGACTAAAATATTCCTTAAAAAGAAGAAATTGCCATATGGAAATGGAAGTACAAAAGTCCATTGATGAAAATCAATTTCATTGATCGATTATTCCTTTAAAACCATATTAGGCAAATGGAAGTCAATGACTCAAAAAGATATCAAGACACAAGAAAGCAGAACAAAAAGAATGCAATAAAGAAAAAAATATGAACTTTTCCATGAAAAACAATTGATCTGGAAAACTGATTAAGGTTTATGAATTATTACACTGCCTCAAAGCTATGATCAAAGACACCAGATATCATGTATAAATAAATTATACAAGAAAATTACTCTCAAATATCCTAGAACCATCAGGTAAAGGAGACATTGAAAGAATCTACCAAAGACCCCCTGAAAAAGATCTCAAAATATTATACCAAATTCCATCTCCCAGATCAAAGAGAGAATGCTATAAGCAGCCATAAAAAGATAATTCAAATACCTTGGAACCATAGTTAAGATGACAAGATGTAGCAGAGCCCATGTTAAATGAATGAATGACTTGAAATATGATATTATGGAAGGCAGAGGAATTCAGATCACAACCATAAGCACTCCACATAGAAAAAAATTGAATATAGTACTTAAAGAGGAAAGTTGATATTTAATAAACTAGAGTTTTAAAAATTCCCAATGAAAAGATCATAGGTAAACAGGAAATTTGATATTCAGATCAGAAGACTTGATAAGGTAAGATATTTTATATTCTCACTGGTAAGATGATATATATAACTTCTTTTTTTAAATAGCATTTTATTTTTCCCCAGTTACATGTCAAGAAAACTATTGGAATTCATTTTTACAAGATTTTGACTTTCAAATTTTTCCCTCCCTTTTCCCCCTCCCACTTCTGAAAATGGTAGGCAGTTTGATTTAGTTTATATATGCACTATTACATAAAAAAATTTCCTTATTGATCACAGTTGTGAAAGAAGAAACATCATAAAGAACATGAGAAAAAATAAAGTAAGTGAAAGAAATGTGCTTCAATCTGTAATCAGAGCTCATCATTTCTTTAACTGGATATGGACAGCATTTTCCTTAACGAGTCCTTTATACTTAGATCATTCTTTGAGCTGTTAAGAGGAGCTGAGTCATTCATAGCTGATCATCATACAGTATCGCTGATATTGTGTGCAAAGTTTTTCTGATTCTGTTCATTTCACTTTGCATCAGTTTGTACAAGTCTTTCCAGGATTTTCTGAAATCTGCCTGTTCATCATTTCTTATTGAACAATAGAAGTGTTACATTCATATACTACAGCTCATTCAGTCATTCCCTAGTTGATGGGCATCCCCTCAATTTCAAATATTTGGCCACTATTAAGTGGGCTGCTATAAATGGTTTGCACATGTAGGTCATTTTCCCTTTTATATGATTTCTTTGGGATATAGATCTAGCAGTGGTATTGCTGGACCAATGTGTATACACAGTTTTGTTGCCCTTTGGGCATAGTTACAAATGGTTCTCCAGAATGGTTAGATCCATTCACAACTCTAACAATGGTACATCAGTGTCCCAATTTTCCCATACCCTCTCAACTATTTATCATTTTCCTTTTTTGTCATATTATCCAGTCTGATAAGTGTGAGGTCGTATCTTAGAGTTGTTTTCATTTGCATTTCTTTAATCAAAAGTGATTTAGAGCACTTCATATTTGTCTGGCCTAATTGCCATGGGCTGCAGGGTCCTCTTACCTATTCCAGGTCTTCAGTGGCCAGCCAGATAAACATATGAGAGAAGAGACCACCAGAGTGAAGCAGACGTGTAGGCTTTATTCTGGATACAAGCTACATGTTGACATGCAGGACGAGTTCTCCCCATGGAGCCCCCCTCTCCTTCCCGAGGAGAGAGGAACCCCACCCCAGGCTTTCCTGTCCCCATTTAAGCTCTCCCAGCTGCATAGTTCGCTCGTGGACACCGTGCATGCTCTCAGCCTTTAGCCAATTAACAGGTGTGCTCAGACCACAGACCAATCTCAAGGGTGGGATGCTCTCCCCAGCAAGTTTCCACTGAGAAGAGGTGGAAAAACAAGATAGCTCATGCTTCATTCCTCAATTCCCAGCTGTTACCTGGGGGGCCTCATGAGAAGCCCTCACCTTTACCTGACCCGAGACTGTTCACGTGAAAACAGAGCTTACACCCCAACACATATTCTTATAGATAATTTTCATTTCTTCATCTGAAAACTGCCTTCTCATACCCTATGACCATTTATCAGTTGGGAAATAGCTTGTGCTCTCATAAATTTGACTCACTTTTCTCTGTGTTTTACAAATGAGGGCTTTAACAGAGACACTTGCTATTAAGATTGTTTCCCAGTTTTCTGTTTCTCTTCTAATCTTGATTGCATTGGTTTTGTTTATACAGAAGCTTTTTAAGTTTAATGTAATCAAATCTATTTTGTATTGGTAATGCTCTCTATCTCTTGCTTGGTCATAATTCTTTACCTACAATATATCTGAAAGGTAGACTATTCCTTGTTCATCTAATTTGTTTATGGTGTCACCCTTTATGTCTAAATCATGCACCCATTTTGACCTTATCTTAGTACATAGTATGATATACTAGTCTATACCTAGTTCATTGTCTTCCAGTTTTCCCACCAGTTTTTGTCAAGTAGTGAGTTCTTATCCCAAAAGCTGGGGTCTTTGGGTTAATGAAACACTAGAGTACTATGCTTATTGATTACTTTATCTTCTGTACTTAATCTATCCCACTGTTTTACTTCTCTGTTTCTTAGCTAGTACCAAGTAGTTCTGATTATTACCACTTTATAATATAGACTGAGATCTGGTATTGCTAGGTCACCTTTCTTTGTATTTTTTAAATTAATTTTCATGATATTCTTGATATTTTGTTCTTCCAGATGAATTTTGTTATTTTTTCCTAGCTCTAAAAAATATTTTTGGTGGTTTGATTGAATAGGCACTGAACAGGTAAATTAGTTTAGGGAGAATTGTTATTTTTATCATATTGGCTCAGTCTACTATAACAGTAATGAAGGTTAATGGCAGGTGGGGAGAAGAGTTAAAGATTTTCCTAACCCAATAATAAGCCTCAACATTTTTTGTGAATTTCTATTGAAGTATTAGGTGAGAGAGTCATGCCCTTCTGCTCTGAAAAGTGTAGCTGCTAAGGAACCCCCCTGGCTTTGAAAACCCAGATGTTGATGCTTCTCTCTCTGGTAACCATGTATGTATGTAATGGTCAGACAATTGGATCTGTCAATTCATCTGTGATATACGCATTGCTTATGGTCAGACAGGTGGAAGTCCTGTCTGTTGGTCTTTATATTTCTGCTTGCTTTTCTCTGTTGATACATGTGTTTGATTAAAGTGATTGCTGACCCCTCAAAAGCTGTTTTTCTTTTAGAAAAGTAGATCTAAGAACCTCTACAGCAGGACCACCTGTGTATGCCCAGGTCCTTGCTGTTACATTCACCCATGAGTGTAACAGTTGTTTTAGATCTGACTTTATTTGTGTGAAAAGTGTTTTATAATTGTGTTCATATAGTTCCTGTCCTGAGCTTGTCTTGGCAGACAGACATCTAAGTATTTTATATTGTTTATAGTTATTTTAAATGGAATTTTTCTTTCTACCTCTTGTGCTGGGTCAAACGTAATTTCTAAGAACTATCACTATTAGGGTTGTTAAAAAGAGTTTCCACAGATAAAGGCATGAGTGTAAGTCAATTATACTGGAATGATCTAAATAAAATGAATATGTGAAAAAGAATAGTACACTCATAAAAGGGGGAAGGGAGAGGAAGAATGAGGAAAATTATCTCACATAAAAGAGATATGAAAGAAAGAACTTTCATAATGACGGGGAAAGATAGGGAAAGAGCAGGAAATACTTTCATCTTACTCTTATTTAAATTTGTTCAGAAAGGGGAAATTTATATATTTACATATATGTTTGTGTGTATGTATATACATACATATATGCATAGACATAGACATGCACAGATTCAACTGGTAATAGAAATCTGTTTTACAGTTCTGGGAAGTAGGAGGGAAAAATTACAAAATAAGAAAGGGATATGATAAAACAGACATTAAAGGAGGCACAGGAGAAAAAGAGGAGAAAAAGAAGGAAATAGGATAGAAGGAAATCTATCATTAGTAATCATAATTTCAAATTGCAAAGGGATGATATATAAAGGATGCTGATAGAAAAATGGACTAGAAACCAGAATCCAATTATCTGTTGCATACAAGAAATACACTTGAAAAAGAAAGACACAGATTTAAGACAGGTGGGGAGATCAGGAGCAGCCCCTATTGTACTTCAGGTAAAGTAAAAAAGATAGAGGTAGCAATCATGATTTCAGATAAAGACAGAGCAAAAATAGATCCTATTAAAAGATACATACAGAGGAACTACATTAAAAAGCACCACAGAAAATTAAGTAATAGTAATACTAAATATGTATGCACTAAAGAGCACAGCACCCAAAATTTTAAAGGAAAAGTTAAATGAATTACAGAAGGAAATATACGGTACCAGGATACAAGTAAGGGTCCTCCATTTTTTCCTCTTATAACAAGATAAATCTCATTTAAAAAGACAAAAGTTAAGAAGATGAATATAATTTTTGAAAAGTTAGATATGACAGACCTCTGTAGAAATTTGAATGGGAATAGAAAGGAGTATACTATTTTATCAATTCTACATGCCATCTTTAAAAATGAAAAAGGCCAGTGTTTAAGGAGATAAAACCTTAAAAACAAATGAAGAAAAACATAAATATTAAATGTACCCTCTTCAGACAATAATGCAATAAAATATATTCAATAAAATGCCATGGAATCATTGATTAAAAAATTAAACTAAAACATTTAATCCTAAAGAATGAGTGGATCAAAGAACAAATCATAGAAAAATAAAAAAAAATGTTTCATTAAAAAGAATGGCAATGAGACAAATCACAAAAAATTATAGGATGTAGGTCAAGCAGTACTTAGGGGAAATTTACATCTAAAAATAGAACAAGCAGAGATCAATGAATAAGGCATCTAACTTTAAAAAAAACTAGAAAGAGAACAAATTAAAAATCTCCAATTAAACACCATGTTGGAAATCTTGAAACTCAAAGGAGAGATTAATATAATTGAAAGTAAGAAAACCATGGAACTAATAAATAAAACTAGGAGTTTGTTTTATGAAAAAAACAATAAAATAAATAAATCATTGGTTAATTTGAATTAAAAAGAGAGTGAAGAAAACCAAATTACCAGTATCAAAAATGAAAAGGGTGAATTCACCACCAAGGAAGTGGAAATTAGAGCACTTATCAGGAGCTATTTTGCCTAATTATATGCCAATAAATCTGACAAACTGACTGAAATGGATAGATATTTACAAAAAAAAATTCATCTGGAAGAACAAAAGGTCGAAAATATCAGGGTAATTAATGAAAAGTATTACTAGGGAAGGCAGTAGCCCATACCAGATCTCAGGTTGTATTATAAAGCACAATCATTAAAACCAGTTTGTGTTGGATAAGAAATAGAGGGGTAGATCAGTGGAAAAGGGTAAGCTGGTACTCAAAACAAAGTAGTCAATGATTATAGCAGTCTACTGTTTTTTTTAAACTCAAATACCACAGTTTCTGGGATAAGGACTCACTATTTGACAACTGCTGGCAAAACTGGATGATAGTGTGGAAGAAACTGGGCACAGACCAATGCCTGACACCATATGCCAGAATTAAGTTCAAATGGGAATGAGATCTAGGTATAAAGGAGATACTAAAAACAAATTATGGGAGCAAGGAATAGTTTATTCTTCATATTTATGGAATAGAGAGAAATTTATGACCGAACAAGAGATAGAGAACATTATGAAATGCAAAATGGATAATGTTGATTACATTAAATTGAAATTTCTTTGCACAAAGCCAATGCAACCAAGATTAGGAGGGAAGCAGAAAACTGGAAAATAATTTTTACAAATAGTGTCTTTGATAAAGGCCTCATTTATGAAATATGTAGAGAATTTAGTCGGGTAGCTAGGTGGTGCAGTGGATAGAGCACTAGTGCAGGAGTCAGGAGGATGTGAGTTCAAATCTCACCTCAGATACTTGACACTCACTAGCTGTGTGACTTTGGGCAAGTCACTTAACCCCAATTGCTTCATCCTGAGTCATCTCCAGTCATCCTGATGAATATCTGGTCACTCGATTCAGATGGCTTTGGAGGAGAAGTGAGGCTGGTGACCTTCACAACCCTCTCTCACTCCAAACAAAGTCAAGTGCAAGTCATGTCATTATTTCTCCGTTGGCATGGTCTTCTTCAGCAACAAAGGAAGAACACACACATACACACACACACATACACACACACACACACTGTCCAGAGTAACAGAAGAGTAAGTAGAATGCTTGAGTAATTTTTAAAAAAGTCAATTGAGTCAAATTAGAAAATAATGGATTAATTAAATTATACTTGTAGTCACAAAAGTGTGGTTTTCATTTCAATTCTACTATTTGCAAAGGGGGTCATGGTATATAGAAGAAAAAGTTTTGTCTGTAGAGTTAAAGGAGTAGAATTGAATTCCAACTCTTATACTTCCTGTATATGAATGTTATCTTAATTTTGTTTTCTGATAAATTATTGTCAAGTTCTTGGTGAATAGTTGATTCTTGTATTTATCAAACACTAGAATATTGCATAATTTCTTCTGGGGCTTACTTATCTAATGAAAATAATATACTTATCAAAGGATGCAATGGAGTTAGAAAGACAAAACTAAAATAGGTCCAGAGTGCAAGTGCTTACATTGTACTAAGGAGATAAAACTCAAAGAAAGATAAATAAATACATGATCATTTGATTTAAGAGAGAGAATTAAGAAGCAAAGAGGGTAGATTAGGGAAATTTTCAAAAAGACTGTGACATGTAAGCTGATATTTGAATGAAAATAAAGAATCTGAAAAATAGATATGAGAGGTTCATTTCCTAGAATGGAGAACAACCTTTACAAATGCATTGACATGGGCTATGGAATACTGAGTATAAGGAGTAGTATTAAATGCATTTGAAAAAGAATATTAGAGCCAGATGATGAAGGGCCTTAAATCATAATGGTTTTGTTATTTTGTTGCTGTCCTTGAATGTCATTGTAGTATTTTTAATGAAAGAATGAAGTGATCGAATTGGTTTGGAAAATTTTTTTTTGACTTTTTGAAGTGTGGTTTTGGAGAAACAAAAAATAAAAATTGGCTTTACCAATGAGGTTATTACAATTGTCCATACATTCATGATAAAGGACAAGATTTGGATATTTGGAGGGGAGATAATCGTGCATTCAAAGTTAGTCAGAAAATGTATAAAATATATCCATGGGTGACAACTATATCATTTTGTTGTGAATACAGAAGGATAGTGTTGGGGAGTAAAAATAGGAGTCTTGTTAGTTTTGGCTGCTGTAATAATTGAAAACGAAAATATCTTTTCTATTGCTGTCCTCCAAAGTTGGTCATGTACCAAGTCTCAATTATTCTTCACTCACCAATGCTCTCATTCATTCCTTTCGTCCAAAAATATTCACTCCGTATGGTTTCAGGACTTTCTCCAGAAATACTCAACAGTCTAAGCAGGATACAGAATACCAAAAACAGACATGACTATTCAGCCATTCCCGGTCATTTTTGAAGAATGCTAGGAAACAGGCAAAGTGCTACAGGATAGAATATGGACAATTTTCCAGCCTCAATATACAAAGAGTTAAAAGGTGATAACTCACACTATAGACTAATGAACTTGACCTCAATTCTTGACAAAATTCTAAAACAAATTATTAAAGAAATAATTTGAGAATCCTTTGAAGGAGGGGTGACTAATAGGAACTAGAAATAAGCGTACTAATGTAATTTGGTTTTTTACAGGTTTATTGAGTAGGAAAATTCTGTAGATACTGTAATGGATTCCAATAAGGCATTTAATAAGATATCTCACAATATGTTTAGAGACAAGATGGAGAAATGTTCACTACACACGCAGATGAGATTTTAGAACTGATCAACCAGAACCAAAATTTGTTAATTAAAGGTGTGGTAGGGGCAATATCATCACTTCTACCTTGTGCAGTTTAGAGTAGGTCTTCCCCCCTAAAACGTTATTGAAACCTTCCCTGCAAATTAACTGGTTCAGTTTTAGTTGAACTAAAAGTTCAAGTTGTTGATATCATTTTTTTGTCACCTAAATACAAAATATCCACATGAAGTTCCAGATGTTCTGTGATGTTTAGCTGGCAGATCAAGATGAATAACCTGAAGATAGGGAAGCTTCATTCAGCTGAATCAGTTCAGGATATAATCACTGTTTCCTTCATGAATGTCTTCCTACTGTAGCTAAGAAATTCTCCTTCATAAACTTCCCAGTGATCTACAAATTTCTCATTTCATTCCAATGTCACACCTAAACCCCCAGGGGAATAATCTGAGTTAGGTCAAGATCAGACCAGTGATGGTCTGGAAAGTGCTTTATGGTGAAGTATCAAATCACTATCTTCTACATCATTTTTATATTAATAACATTTTAAATCATAATGAAGGTATAGATTATTTGTTTATTCAATTTGCATGCTGTACAAAACTGAGAAGGTAGTCCATGATCTCAAGTAGCTAACACTCTAGTGAATGAAAATAAGACATAAATGAAACCAATAACTAGGAAGGACTATTTTGGTTTAGGAGACCACAAGTATGCTGAGGGGAGTCATAAGGTTTTGTCCAAAAATTGACACAGTTTGTATAGTAATGGTAGTCTAGATTTGCTTACTGTTCCCAGAGCTAGAATAATTATACATACACTATTTGAAAGGTTTATTATTAAGAAAATATTTTGTAAATATTAAAGTGCTATATAAATGAGTTACTATTTGGATTTCAAACCACTCCTAAAAGCTCAACATGGTAATCCTGTATTTCCTGTTAGAATAATAAGAACTTTCATCTCTCCTTGAAATGAGGATCTTATGTTTTTAACATTTCAGTAAATTTAATAAATACATTTAAAAGGAATTATCAGAATTATTGCATGTAGCAATAATCAATCGATAACTACTTATTAAGGCACTGTGCCAAGCACTGGGGTTATTAAAAGAGGCAAAAGACAATCCTTGCCCTCAATAAGCTTACAAGCTAACAGGGGAGACAACATGGAAACATATGTGTATATGTGTATACACACACACACAGCAAGTTATAGGCAGATTAAACCAAATAACAGAGAGAAGATATTAAAATTAAGAATGGTTGGGGAAGGTTTCCAGTAAAAAAAAAAAAAGGATTTTATTTAAAAGAAGACAGGGAATTCAGTGTTCAAAGTGAAGGAGAAAAAATGTTCCAGGTGCAGGGGACAATCAGAGAAAATATGGGGGCACAGAAATGGACTATATTGTTCATGAAACAGCCAGAGGGCCAGTGTCATTGAATCAGTGTTTGTGTTGCCTAGTAAAGTGCGAGAACACTGGAAAGGTAGGAGGAGGAAAAGGGTTTTGAATGAGGCAGTAACAAGTCTTTAGAGTTTATTGAGTGTGCATTGTTATGATCAAACATGTGATGTAGCTTATTACCAACCCTTTTCTTCATTAAAAAAAGACATTTGTCATTCTCTGATTCTACCATACCTCTTATATTATCCATAGTTTCCATATTTTCTTATATCACTGAGGAGCTCAGAGCAACCACATTGGCCAGTTTGTTGAGTTTCAAGCATGTAGTCAATCTGGGAAAGGTGACTTGAACTTATCAACAGTTATTACATCCCTAATTACCTTTAATTTTAATTTTGTTTTTTTTTCTAGCGCAAAGATCATTCTCTTTGGAAGAGAGAATAGAAAAGAAAGAGAAACTGAGTACCTCTATCTATCTTCTGGCCATCATTTGTCATCATCCAATCAAGACCCAAAAAAATTTCTATCCCTTCTTTCATTCTCCTTTTCCAATAATACATCTTTCAAAAAACACTTTTTTTTGTCCTTAACATTCTTTGACAGGTGCACTGGATTTTTATCTTTCCCAAGTCTATTGTGAGTTTTAATGGACATTGTGTATCTATATAGTTATCTTTCATTGCCTGCCTTTCCCACCATCTTATGCATGTATCTTTTAAAAACCAGGTTGTTCATTACATTCATTATACATTCCCAATATTCTCTTTACTAACTCCCTTTTTTGTTCCTTAGTGGAGTAATTTCTATTTATTCTTCCAAATCTCATTTGTCCAAAGATCTTTCACACAACCAGACTTCTACTGGTAGTCCATATAATCCCATCTTTTTTTTTTCTGAATTCAAAATATTCTCTCTGAACATGTAGAGCTTTTGTCAGATTGCATTAAACTTTCTACTCTTTCAGTGCTATAAATTCTAAAATTGAGTGTATATTTCTGCAGCATTGTATATGGAAAGAGCATGTGCCTTTAGAGTCACAGCAATGAGTCAGATCCCTACTTTTCTACTTCCTGTAACCTGTGTGACAAAGCAATTCACTAATGTTTTGTGAATCGTGATATCCTTATCTGTAAAATAATGAGATTACATGTCATCTATCCTCCCAAGCTTGAAGTCAGTGGTACTGTTATAGCCTCATATTTCTCATCATTTTAATACAAGCAAATGTATCCTCTTCATGGTAAGGATCAGATTAAGCAATATAATTTCCCTTGAGTGGTCTATTCTAGTTTTTAAAGGATAAAATTATCATTAAGCCAAATCAAGAAAAAGTGGTTCTGTTTTCAGGGGAGAAAAACAGAGACAGGAAGAAAGTAAGAGAAGGAAATACCCCACAAGTATTTAGAAAATTGAAATTCTTTATTGTTACTGGCATAGCTGCCAAGTGTGTGATATTTACTGAACTTTTTTTAAAATCTACACAATCTTTTCTCTTCCATCCACCATTTTCTGTCCTTTGATTTCACATATTTCCCCACCATTAAATATTTTATTAAATAATACTTGTTCTTGTTCATTTGTTTCAATCATGTCTGATTTTTCATGACCCTTTCGGGGCTTTTCTTGGCAAAGATAATGGAGTGATTCACTATTTCCTTCTCTGACTTATCTTACATATGAGGAAAGTGAGGAAACCAATCTTAAGTGATTTGCAGAGGGTCACACAGCTAGTAAGTGCCCCAAACCAGATGTGAACTCAGGTTTTGTTGACTCTGGGCCCAGTACTCTATCGACTGTCACCTCGTTGCCCTCAAACAATGCTACTCTATTCCAATATTCCCTTCTCTATATTTTTTAGATTTCATATTCAGTTCATTAATCTTCTTTTAAAATAACAATTTAATGTATATTCTCAGATATATAAATTGTTCTAAAAGGGTTTCTTTAGCTGAATTCCAGACAATTTGGAATGTTTTCTTATCATAGTTTTCTTTCACATAGCTCTTTTCTCTGTTTGTTTTATTTTTTTTTGCTCCAAACATTTTAAAGGGTATATTTATTAAATCAAAGCTTAGGTCTATATACTTTACTTATATTACCTGTCTTAGTTACAATTTCATTTTGTACTAATATTAAAATTATGTATCTAGAATTCTTTTCAATATTTGTTTATAGTTTATAAGTTCTTAAGTAAATGGTCAATTTTAAGCGTGCTATTTGGTGCTGAAAATATGCATATTCTGTATTTGTCCCATTCAGGGGTCATAATTCACTCTATGTTTCCAAACAACTTGTTCATTTTTGTATTTTCTGTTTTTTTTGCTTAACTTTGTTAAATTTGTCCAGATACAGGAAAGTAAAATTTGTCTCTTATAATTCTCTAACCAATGATGTGTTTGTACAATTCTGTCAACTTTTATTTTTTAAATTTACATACCATGCTATTAAGGGAAGGATATTTAACATTGATCTTGTTTCGTTGTCTTGTGGTTTCTTAGGCACAACAGAATTTCTCTATCTCTCTTAATAATGTGACTTTTTTTGCCTTTTTTTTAGCATGACTGAAACTCCTGCTTTAAAAAAAATTATTCACCTTATGCATAGCAATTTTTTTCTACCTTCTAATTTTTTTTGGGTACCTGTATTTTTTTTAGCTGTGAGTCTTTTATAAAAATAAATGTGTAGGACTTTTCTTAACTTTTCTCCTCTCTCATTTTGGATAGTTTTAATATAAATTTGATTTTAGACATATTTTCCTCCATTTGTATATTTTATTTCAGAGGATACAAAGGGATAATTAAGGAGAGAGACAGTGGGAAAAATCAGAGAACTGAAAAATCCAAACCACTGGCAAATATAGGCCCAGGTAAACTATGTCTGCTATGGACAGCAACTGATGAGAGCCTACTTCTATCTGCACTGCATGAATAGCTGTACTTAACCTGCCACCCTCCTCTATCTCTCATGCTACTGGCTTTTCAGCTGTGACAGTGATACCTTTTTGAAATTTCTTGATTGGCATGGCTCCTACTGAGTATATGTATGTCTGTTTAATTCCTTCCAGGACTATACTCTCAGCCCCAGGACATCTCTGTTTGGTAGCTGTCTCAGCTGACAGCTGGGTAAGACTTGAGCCACTATGAATTGTATTAATGAGCCACAATGTAAACAGTATAAGATGGAAGGTTTCTGTTCTGGGAAATGTTTTAGCACAGTAAAGAAGACAGGACAACTGAGCTGTGGGGCTGGCTCATCAGCAGCTCCTGCCAATAACTTTGATGAAGGCACCAGGCACTCTTCTATGCTGGGATAGCCTGCAGCCAGCTCATAAAAACTGGGAGAAGTAAGGTTCCTGGCTAGAGTTCTGATGTGATCCACTGTCCTATTGCTACCAGATATGTATGTTTTTGAAGAAGAGAGAGAAGGCAGGGGAAATCTGCTTCCCACAGGTTACAATCAGTCTATGGAGCCCTAGATGGTATACCTTGTATTGTTTAAATGAATCCCTAGAGAAATCTTATGTGTCAGTTTCTGTGTCAAGTTGGGTGCTGTCCAGGATTCAGGGAATAGTGAAGTGCTAAATGATGATGATTTTGTGCCACAAGGCTGGATAGTATCAGCTTTCTTGGCAAGGCTTTAGTATTGTTACAAACTCAGAGGATATAGCACTGGCCAAGAGAAATTGTGGGGTGTTGAAAAATATTTTAAAATATCTTTAGGAAAATAGAGGTACCATAACCTGGATTTTTTTAAAGTATCTAGTCAATTAACTTTGTTTTTTATCTGGTCCAAGGAAGTCTCTTTTGGTTTTTGGTAAGCGTAAGATAAAAATACATTAGGTTCAGAAACTAAGTCTAGAGGAAAATGCAATCCGATAACTAAAAGGATGAAAATAATTGATTTTTTTTTTATGGATTTGTGGTCTCATCTCGAAGATGCACTCCAATTACTGCATAGAATGCATACAACTAGTCATTTATATTCATCTCATTAATATACTTCATATTTCCACTTACTGCCATAGGGTCTAGCACTATTATATGTAGATTAAAATGCAGACTGATTGCTTGATTGAATGATTTAACCTTTGCCATTGTTGCCCAAGCTCTCCCATAAATTCACCACAAATCATCCTCCAATATGGTAGGAGTCTTCCTCTGCATTTCTTGACAGTTTATGGATACCAATGGGAAATTCCAGGTGGCATGGAGTCAGGAAGAAATGATTCAAATTCAGCTTAAGCCATTTTTTTTACATTTAGTTTTCATTTTTTCTCACTTACATGTAAACAAAAAAATTGTTTTCTTCTTACTTCCTCCCCCTTCCCCTTTCCTTAAAAAGACAAATAATTTGATATAGATTATACGTGTGCAGACATGCAAAATATTTCCATATTAGCCATGCTGCAAAAAACAATGCAAAACAAAATAAATATGATGAACAAAGGAAAGGAAAGGAAAGGAAAGGAAAAGGAAAGGAAAGGAAAGGAAAGGAAAGGAAAGGAAAGGAAAGGAAAGGAAAGGAAAGGAGAAAGGAAAAAGGAAGAAGGAAGGAAGGCAGGAAGGAAGGAAGGAAGGAAGGAAGGAAGGAAGGAAGGAAGGAAGGAAGGAAGGAAGGAAAGACAAAAAATATGCTTCAATCTGCATTCAGACTTCTTCCTTTGGAGGTAAATAACAATTTTCATCATGAGTACTTGAGAATGGTCTTAGCTCATTGTATTGTTGAGAAGAGTTAAGTTATTCACAGTTGATCATCATGCAATACTGCTATTACTGTGTACCATGTTTTCCTGGTTTCACTCGTTTCACTTTTTATCAGTTCACGTAATCTTCCCACAGTTTTCTGAAAGCATCTTGGTCATCATTTTTCACAATCATATAGCAGTTTGTTCGGCCATTTCCCAGTTTGTAGCCATGCTCTCAGCTTCCAATTCTTTGCCACCATAAAAAAGAGCTGCTATAAATATTTTGTACACATCCACATATGTGCCTTTTTTTTTCTTCTTTGATTCCTTTGGGGTACACACTTAGTCAGCTTAAGACACATAATTTGTGTGTCTGGCAAATCGTTTAACCACAGCTTACCTCAGTTTTCTTCACTGTAAAATGGAAATAAGAAGAAGAGCTACCTCTTGGGTTCATGTAGGGATCAAATGAGATAATATTTGTGAGGCATTTAGCACTGGGCCTTGAAAGGCATTATGTAAATGTTTAGTCCCTTCCTCTTTCCCTCCTATTCCTAGTCTTATCCCCTCTCCTCTGTAGAAAACATGATTTTCAAAACAGTCATTTTCAAAGAAGCATTTTTAAAATATCATGGCAATTTTTCTTGAGTATATAAATATCTTTTTCTTCCTTTCTTTGGGGGAGAGTATTCAGTTTTGTGTTTCTCTCATTTAGAAGTATGTCACAGAGTACCTGGTTTTGTTCAGTCGTTCTATGCATTACCTTCATTAACCTGTAGACTTTCTCAAATTCCAAGAACATCAGGAAAACAAGGCGAAAGACTTTCTCAAGAGTCAAACTTTTAGTGATTTCATGAGTGAAAGATGTTTTCACCAAAAATGAAGGCAATTCTTCCAGTTTCATCATTATTTCCCCATTACTCAAATGCTTTCTATTTAAAAATATTTGACTTTATATTTTTTCAATAATTTTGCTCTAGTTCTTCACAAATGTTATAAAAATATTTTCCCCAGAATTTTTCTGAGATTAAAAAGAGTATGGTATGGCAGGTGAGGTTTTTTTTTACTTTTACAAAGATAACAGGCCCCCCCAAAAAATTATCATTGTAATAGCTCACCCTTACTTATAGTTTTCTGATATACAATTGTAACAGACTCATTGGCCTACCTTCCCTCTCCTAGTAAGAGTCCTCAGTTCTAGACTCATACAAACTTTGAAATACACTTATTTTATTGGCTCATTATGCCCCTATCCCAAAGTAGGTTTCTGAGACCATCTTTTGAACAAAACTCAGTTTTAACTCACATCTAAAGTCTTACAAAAGGGATCAAGAGAGGTCCCTTCTAGAAAATTACTCAAATTACAAAGTAAAGCAAGTATAAGAAAGCTATTTATTTTCTCCACATCAAAAAAAAAGCATAAAACAGAAAAGATTCACAAAGACAAATTGGTTAAAAATAATAAGGCCTCAACAGGCATTTCACTTTTTCTTCAGTCCCCTTATTTAAGCAATTCAGTCAATGTCCATATCTTCTGTTAAACTAAGGTGTGACTTAGGGTAATCCTGTAGTTGGTTATGATCTCCTTCTAGAAACCCTGTATTAGTTTATGGGGGAGGAGGATACCTCCCAGAGGACAGCAAATACCAAATTAACAACTTCTAAATTCCCAAAGTGGTCAGCAAGCTCAAAAACAATCATCTCTGAGAATTAATTTGATCACCTATGATTAGGCAAGCAAATACAAATCAGAAGAGATAGGTCTTTAAGATCCAGGACTAGGTACACCTATACAAGTACAAGTGTGTATTACTACATGGGAGTGACTGGCCTTGCTGCTTCTACTAGCTTCACCTTCTTCCCCTCCAGAAGTCTAAGTTGGAACTATAATCAACTGACTATGCTGGAGATACGCATATTAGAACATCCAGAAGTCACCGTTTCTGCAAATTCCTTAAGATGAGGCTTGTCACCTAGAAGGGGTCAGAGTACAGCTCTGGGGAAAGTGATGTGTCCTTGTCCAGTAGATAAAAGGAAAAGAGGTTCATGTGGGAGGTACCTGTTCTGTGCTTGCTCTTTTCCATAAAGAACATGACTCACCTCATTGAAACCCTGTGAGTTACAGAACCTAAGTATTAGTGTCTTCATTTTAGATATGAGGAAACTGAGGTTCACGAAGATAAATTGTTTTAAGTCTTGTTTGAAACCAAGAAAAAGCTTTTCCAATGAAGGGGAAAAGGGGGGAGGGTTAGAGGGAAAAATTGAAGCTTATTCTCATCACATTTGGCTCAAAGGAATAACATGCACACTCAGTTTGGTATGAAAATCTATCTTACACTACAGGGAAGTAGGGGAGAAGGGGATAAGCAGGGTTGGGGGGATGATGGAAGGGAGGGCAAATGGGAGGATGGAGCAATTAGCAGTAAACACTCTTGGGGAGGGACAAGGTCAAAAGAGAGAATAGAAAATGGGGGGCAGGATAGAATGGAGGGAAATATAATTACTCTGACACAACATGACTATTATGGAGGCCATCTGCAAAACTATACATATAGAGCCTATATTGAAATGCTTGCCTTCTCAGTGGGGATGAGTAGGGAGGGAGGAAGGAAGAGAAGTTGGAACTCAAAGTTTTAGGAACAAATGTGAATTGTTTTTGCATACCATTGGGAAATAAAAAATACAGGTAATGGGGCATAGAAATTTATCTTATCCCATAGGGCAAGAGAAAAGATGGGGATAAGGGAAGGTAAGGGTGTTAGAAGAGAAGGCACATTGGTCGAAGGGGCAATCAGAATGCTCGGCTTTTTGGAGGAGAAGGGAGAGATGGGGAAAATTGGGAACTCAAAATTTTGTGGAAATGAATGCTGAAAACTTAAAATAAATAAATAAATAAACGAAAGGAAACCAAAAATTACTCACGAGCTGATATTGTCCAGTGGATCTCATACGGAATTCTTAAGTACATTTGATAGTCTCACTTATGACTCGTATGCAGGGTTGTATAGTGGAAAGCAAATTGAATGTAGGATCGAATCCAATTGTTCTAACTCCAAGGTTAACACCCCTTTCAGTGAAACACTTCCCTTTACATTATTTTATCATATTCACAACTGGGAATGCAAATTGGACTCAAGACCTCCACATCTTACCTACTAGGAAATGGCATCTTGTGTGTGCGTAAATTCCAAACAAGACTAAAATAACAATTCTCTAAGTAATATTTTTCATCTTCCATCTGACATGTAAGTGGCAAGATATATTGCAAATGTTATTTTAAGGTTATCTTGCAAAGGTATTTCATGGTTGTCACAGAAATTTCCTTTATACTGAATGTGCCCCAAGGCTTTACAAATGCTTTAGTGGACGGACACTTGCCAGATTATTTCTTTGCTTCTATCCATTCTGCTGTGACAGCATGTCTTTTGTAATTGGATGAAAATAATTTCTTTTACTTCACATTTTATGGATGGTTATTTTCATATTTTCAAGTATCCATTTCTTTGCAATTCAGTAAACCTAACAAGTCTTTTCTGGACATATTTTTTTCCTTCTCTGAATTGTATTTTATTGATTCAAAAATATATATACTCTTTCAAAGAGTTGCTACATTTCCCACACCAGGTATATTACTTCTTATTTTAAATTTATGAAAAATATAATAGATAGCTAACTCAGTTGGCTGTGATGATCTGGGTAAAAAATGGAATTTTCTTGCTTTTGCCAAGGTTATCATGAACATGTCTATACAAGCATTCTTGCTCATGTTTACCATCACCTTCAATGATCATTAATCTTTGATGTTTACATCTTAGTTAATGAAAATAAGTGACTCAAAAAGTTATATAGGAACTAGGAATGATATTAAATAGAATCTAATGTGCTTAAATTTTTTCTCCTTCATTAGTAATTCTTTAATATTTCAAGCAAAAGGGTTGCCTTCAGATGTAATGCGGGAATAGGGGTAACACTGACAAAGAATGTCAATAGATAGAGACAGAGTATGAGGTGAGGGAGAAAAAGAGAAAAAAAAAGAAAAGACATTTTTTTCAATTAATTAAAACATTATATTTGCCTTAAGGATTTCCTTTTCTTCCAAGTCTCTTGTTTGAGCACTAAAACATCTCAGATGCAAAAAGAGAATCGCCCAGTAGACTCAGTTTAGGATCATTATTTTGATCTCCTTGCATTTTTGAAGGTGAATTGGGCTAACCTGCAACCTTAGCCTGGAGGAATCAGTAGGGAAATGAAAATAAGGATAGAAGGGCTAACAGAAAGCTAGAAGGAATAGAAGACACTGTTTATTAGTTCCTATGTGTCTCAGCTACAGCAAGCAACTGGCTGATTCTTCAGTCCTTTCATATCCCTATCATGGAAAAACATGCTCGGTTCAGAGATTCCTCTTCAAAGATACCATGGTCATTCCCAAGTAGTAAATGAGTGGGAAATTCATGGAAAGTCAGAGAAAACATTTTTCTGGGTTTCTTTTCAGAATGTTTCAAAAATTTTAGTATTACAAAGGAGTGAAAAATACAGCAATAAATATGATATTTTGAGCTGGAAATCTATCCAGTAATCATGTAGTCCAACACTTTTATCTGGCCAATGAAACAAATGAGTAGTAAAGAGATTAAATGACTTTTCTAGCATGACATAATAAAAAGTGGGAATGTGAACCCAGGTAAAAACATCAAATTCACAGTTCTTTCTTTTGCACAGATCAAGGCATTCTCTTAACACAGCCAAATTATTACTTATTATATAGTTTTTTGTTAATTGCACAAAGCCTTACCCAATCTCTAAACTTATATAGCTTTTGGTTGTTCTGTTAACAATTAAAGAATTCATTCACATGAGCTAATAGTCTATCATTCATTTTTTATTCTATTTTAGAATTTTTATTCAGCTGAATTTTAAGATATGTAAGAAATTTAAAAAGAGGATTAAAGTTTAGACCTCAGAGGACCCTTAAATATGATCTGGTTCTACCCTTCAATTTTACAAATAGAAAAACTGAGACAAATAATAGAAAAATGACATGCTTAAAGTCACAAAGGTAATAAGTGATAACATAAAGAAATAAGTGAAATATATGTCAAAATGTTTGGGAGATTTAATGATATAGTTTTTCTAGCATGTTCTTTTTATATCTATTTACTAAATATAATTGCTCTTTTATCAAGTTGTCACATGAACCTGAATCTAAGTGTAGGAAATAAAATTTAGGATTCCTATACCTCTTTTTGGCTCAGTTTCTTCATTTGTGAAATGGGGATAATGATAGTACCTACCTCACAAATTTACAAAGAAGATAAAATGAGTTAATACTTTGAAGGCCCTTTGCAATTGTTAAAGTACTATATAATTAATGCTATTAATATAATTTTAAAATATTTTATTATTTTTGAGGATAATAATAATACTTATTATCTGTCTTACCTGCTATCTATTGAGAAATTTTTTATTTTGCTATTTTTTTCAAACTCTTGTTCAGAACTTCCCTTCTCCTGCTTTGAACCAAGTACCTTCTTGTCCATGAGCTATTCATGGATTAGTGAAATGTTATAACTGTCTCTCTAGGGTCACATTTCTATCAATGAAACTGTGATCTCATAACTGTGGCTATTCACCCATCAACGCAGATCTAAATCAATCCATCCCATCTCCCTCAATGTAATCCATCCATATTTCCTATATATCCTCCACAGAAAGTCTTTCTTGGAACTGGAGGACTTTTTTTTGAGTCTTTTGTGGATCTTTTTTTTTTGTACTAGTCCAGGATTTGAATCTGTTATCTCTTAATCTTGTTACATGACCAAGCTACCTCCTTTTATTATCCTCTTCTGGTTTATTTGCATTTAGATCATAATAGGATTGTGCTGTAGCCTCTTTGCACACAATGTGAATCTTTCAACCAGTGCCAGGATTATCTACAACTGTATTTTTTTTGTAATTAATTATTTTCCACAGTTTTTCAACAAAAAAGTTTGCAAAGAATATTGTTAACAGATGTAATTTTGTCCTGGGATGTGCCTTGCGATTTTTGAAAATGCAATAAAATTTCCCAAGTGAATTTCAGCCCACTCTCTCATTCATCTTCAATTCTAGACCCAACTTATTACCTCTTCTGAAGAACTAACTCAACAGGCTATAAAAGTGCTAGAGATAGCCTAGAACATATACATTTTTTATTATCCATTTAGCGTTTTTTTTCTTTACATATTGCTAATCTAGTCTCTTTAGAGCAATCCTGTAAAATAATCCTTGGTTTCATTAAAAAAGCTCTTTGAGTAAGCACAATATCATCCTCAAAAAAAAAAAAAATACAAGGCATCTTTTCTTTATTGGTTGGTATTTAGACCTTATCTAGGATATCCTCTATGATGCTAGGAAACACCTTTTGCATGTATGCATTTCCATCCTTCACAGTTTTCTTTGTATTAATAAACAACAGTAATCAGTTAATATAAAGGTTACTATGCTATCACTTCATGATAATACAATAAGATGCTTCTACAAGTATAGCCTCAATTCATATTATTTTGGTTCCTGTGTTACTCAACAATGATTTTGCCTAATTTTCAGTTATTTTACCTAACTTTACATTTGCTTCAGTTTTCTTAGGATATATTAGGCTGAAAATTAATACACTTTTCTATGGGTATGACTTCTTTCCTCTCTGAAACCTGAGAAAATAAGAGAAAGAGGAAGAGAAAATAAGAAGAGGAAAAAGTAGGAGGAAGAGGAGGAGGAAGAGGAGGAAGAGGATGGACAGGAAAAGCAGAAGAAAAAATTGTGTCTAAATGGAAAAATGACTCATAGGTACTTACTGAAAGAGAAAATGGAAGGAAAGACCCGATTGGATGTTTCAGGAGGAACAAGAAAAATTACTTTATAGAATATTTGGCAATGATACAATACAGTCCTAATGTTAAATATTTTTAGAAATTGTGAAAATAATTTCAGTTTCTGCACAAAAATGTTTGTTGAGATGTTGGGATGATAAGGAGCACCACAAGCTCTTAAAAATTAAATGTGAGTATAACAAAAAGGTCAATGGGTTTAGTGAGTGATCAAATTTCAAGATATAATCAGTGAGAAATTCAAAGAAACAGAAAGAGAATATGGGCTAGATGTAGGAAGATCAATATCCTTCACTACTCCTTCCCCCTAAATGAGTAAACTTAAAAGCAAACAAAAAAGCAAGAAAAAAAACCCTCTATAGCCACATAGGCCAGCAAAAACCAAAATTGCACATTATCCATATTTCAAAATGTATGTTACTTTTTGCATTTTAAGTTCATTACCCCCTCTGTTGTGGTACATATGACATGTTTCATCATTTTTCTCGACTGCAGATTTATCATTTCATTGACTAGAATAATGAAGTCTTTCAAAATTGTTTACTTTTACTTTATAATGTTATCATTACATAAATCATTTCTTGGCTCTACTAATTTTGCTCAGTTTATTTTCATTAGGATCTTCCCAATATTACACCAATTACTTCATGTAAGGAGAAAGAGAAGGAGCTTTCTGGCAATGGATCCTCAGTGATCATCCTTGGGGAGGTACCCAGGATAAACAGGCATAGGCAGATTATGATTTACCTAAATAGAAAGAACTCCTAAGTTGAGCTCATGTGCCAATGTGATTATTTAAGTATTGATTTTCTTCCTTAAGTATTTTTATGATTAATGTCTCAACTGGAAAAAAATTAAAAGATATGAAGATAAGCACAGTGTTGCATATTATATAAAGAAGACATTGGTAAACACCTTAACCAGGGCTGATCCAGAGCAAAGTCTAGGTATAGAAAAAGTTGATCTTTAGTTTCTTCTTTATTGCCCTGCTCCTTACTGAAGCTTCAGTGATTCTTACTAGACTGAAATTCAGGTTGTCTACTCCTGTTGTGCTGAACATTTGTTTACTTCCTTTTACATCATTAGGACTTCTGCGCTTCCCTGCACTATAAAGGCATCTTATTCGCTCAGAGGACAGATGTTCCCAAGAATTAATCTGAAAAATTAATTCAAGCAAAGGTGTTACTGAATGATAGCATTAATATTTCCTCTTGGTTGAGTTACATTTGAATAAGCAGCCTTTGATGATTTAACTCTTAGAATGATTAATGAGGAAGTAATAGGGACAATGAGTTAGCAAAGAACCTCAACTCACCCTGCAAATCATATTATAAAGAGGGCTATTTTGCCTAAACATCGATGTGTTCTTAATGTGCAAATGGTCAGCACTATGGCCTCTATTCTATAGACTGTGCATTAGGAATAACTTCTGCTAAGTCCCAGTATCAACAGAAAATCTATGGCTTCTGTGTTTTAAATCACCAGTTAGTATAAAACAAATATTTTGGGGAGAAAATATAATTCTATCGAATCTAAATGATTTATCCTTTATATCTCACAATATAGTTGGTGAAATATTTATAGAAGTTATTTGTGGTGGCAAAGAATTGGACATTGAGGGTATATCCATCAATTGGGGAATGGCTGAACAAGCTGTGATATATGGATATAATGGAGTATTATTGTTCTATAAGAAATGATGAGCAGGTGGATTTTAGAAAAACCCGGAAAGACTTACATGAACTGATGCTGAGTCAAGTAAGTAGAAGCAGAAGAACATTCTAAATAGTAACAACAGCATTGTGCAATGATCAGCTTTGACAGATTTAATTCTTCTCAGTAATGGAACTAAGATGATTCCAAAAGTTTCATGATGGAAAATACTATCTACATCCAGAAAAAGAACTATGGAATTGAATGCAGATCAATATGTGCGATTTTCTCTTCCTCATGTTTTTTTTTTCTTTTTGTTTTGATTCTTACTTCACAACAGGACTAATATGGAAATATGTTATATATGATTGCACATGTATAGCCTATTTCAGATTCTATGCCATCTTGGAGAAGGAGGAGGGAAGGGTGATGAAAAATTAGAACTCAAAATCTTTTAAAAGTGAATACTGAAAACTAAAAACAAATTTTTAAAAGATATGTGTATACACACACACACACACACATATACATATAATGGATATGTTGAATAAAGGTGGGTTGGATAAACAGCTTACAAATGTGCCTTTAGAGAATGTTTTAACTTTTCTGTGTTATGGAACCCTTTGGCAAACTCATAAAACCTATGCATCACTTCTCAGAATAATTTTTTAAAGGAAGGAAAGAAGGAAGGGACAGAGGGAGAGATTTGTTAAGCATCTCCCAGGTGCTAGACACTGTTTCAAGTATGTTATGAGTATTATCTCATTTTATCCTCAGAAAAGCCTTAGATTTTAAATGTTTTTAATCCCCATTTTAAGTTTGGCAAACTGAGACACAAAGAGCTAAAATAACATGTCCAGGGTCATGCAGTAAGTGTTTGAGCCAGAATTTGAACTTGGGTGTCCCTGACTCCAGGCCTACTCTATCCACTGTAACACTTAACTATAAAGGATTGCAAAGGAAGCCAATTTTAATGAAACTCAGCTTTCAATATATTAAAAATAACTTCATAGACCCAATGTAATTAACATTCTCTGCTTTAGAACATCAAATTTCACTCCAGGCTTATTATAACCTTCTCTCCTTCATGTACTCTATGTTCTAGTCAAATCAATACAACCAGTGTTTGCCTGACATCTATGTCCCATCTTCTACCTCTGAATATTTGCACATTATTCCCCTTATCTGAAATACACCTCTTCTTCATCTTTTCCTCTGGTTCAGAATCCTTGTTTCTTTCAAAGCTTTAAGCATCACTTCATCTGTGAAACTTTCTCTCATCCCACCTAGTATCCTATTTTTAGTACCTCCCTTCCCCAGTTTTCCCAAATCAATTTATTTTGATACAAGTTGAGCCTTTTCTATAGAATATAAGCTCTTTGAAATGCAAGGTTTATTTCACCTTTGTTTCTGTATTCCTAGTATCTATCACATTGGCTTTCCTCTAGCAAGCACTTAATAAACACTCCATGAGTTAAGATACCATACAAAATTTGGAGGGTTTTCCTTTCTTTCAACTTTGCAGAAATATATTGCACAAATCTCTTAGCTAATTGTTTGTTTAACTTCTCTAAATCTCAGTAAATAGAACAATAATCATGTTTAGGTGTTAACTTCATCTTTCTATTTTATCATTATCATTTTTAAATTTTCCTTGAGAATAACTGTAATTTTGGCAATTAAACTTACCTGTCAGATGACTATAGGTTCAGGTGTTAACTGGCATAATAGCATTATAAACTACCTGGCTAATAATTACTTAGAGAGTATGAGCATATAATGACTGCCTATCAAGTGTAGATGTCTTCATAACTCCAGTAATTCGAAAACATTAGCAGCCTCAAACTAATAGCTCATCACTACAGCTCTGTTTATCAGGGAACAAGATTCTGCTCCTACTGTTTTGAGCAGGCCCCCTGATGTAAATGACTTTACTATGTGTATTAATCATATTCTCTATCTAGAAACCTAATGATGCTGAGGAGGTGGCATCATTATACTGCTAAAAAATATTTTGCCTGACAGGCTATGGCAATCCTCTTATTCCTAATTATCAATGATTTAGGTAGTAAGAGAGAACAAAAGGCACATTAAATATGTCTATCTTTTTAGTAATTTAAAATGGATCATAACTCTGATTGAAAATTATATTTTAGGTTTTTTTTCATCATTACTTTTCAAGGTGCAGCTCATGGTAAAATCTCAATTTTTACAATCCACTTCAAATATGAGAAATTTATTTCCAAATGGCCTTATAATATTTTACTTTCTTTGCATTATTTATAATTTAATAGTAAAGTTCAATAAACTTATACCCCCAAAAGAAATAGCAAATTTCAATTAAATCATACCCTCAAATGTAAGAGGATTTCTTGGTTAATTTTTAAAATTATTACTATTAAAATTCATGTTAATTTCTTTGAAGCTACTTATAAATATTCACCAGTAAACAATAATTTTATTACCTTGGAGATGATTCTGAGTAGAGCTATAAGAGATTAAGAAAACCTTGGCAATTAAAGGCTCTGAGCAAAGATAAAAATTGGGCATCAGTGACACTTTATGTGATCCTATGTTGAGGGCCAGGGTGGAGTGGGGAGGACAAAATCAGGATAGACCTTCAGGGAAACTGTTCTTTGAGACTGAGCTCATTATCATCCAGAACGGCTCTCCAACACCCCTCCTCCCCCACTCCCACCCCCTGGATGTTGCTGTGTCCGTGAGAAAAACAAGAGAACTACAGAAAACAAGGGATATATAAAATAGATGCCCTCTAGGTTAACAGTCTTTAAGACAATAAGACTGATCAAATCAATAGGATAGGAGACAAGCAGAATGTCAGGTAGACTTGCAGTTTCTGTCTATGTATAGCCTGACCCTCAGATCAATAAACGGAGTTGGCCTATCTTCTTCCGTCTCCGGTGTCTTTCTTCTTCACCACATCACCAAGCCATGTGGGGACGCAGGCCATCCCCTACAGTAATATATGAAAAAAGAATTGGTGTTGGAGAAGATGTGGGAGAGTTGGAACATTATGTCATTGTTGGTGGAGCTGTGAGCTAATCCAACCGTTCTAAAGAGCAGTTTGGAACTATGATCAGATTCTATGAAAATGTGCATAGCCTTTTGGCCCAGAAATACCACTTCTAGGGCTGTATAGCAAAGCGATCATAAAAATGAGAAAGGGACCCACATATACAAAAATATTTACAGCAGCTTTTTTGTGGTGGCCAAGAACTGGAAGCTGAAGGAATGCCCATCAATTGAGGAATGGCTGAACAAATTGTAGTATAATAATGTAATGGAATACTATTGTGCTATAAGAAATGACAAACAGGTGGACTTCAGGAAAACCTACATGAACTGATGCTGAGTAAAATGAGTAGAACCAGGAGAACATTATATACAGTAACAGTCGCAATGTGCAAGGACTGATTATTTAAATATACTTAGCCCTTCTCAGCAGTGCAAGGACCTAAAACATTTTTAAAGGACTCATGATGCAAAATGCCATCCTTATCTACAAAAAGAACTATGGAGTCAGAATGCAGAACGAAGCACATTATTTTCTCTTTTGTTATGTTTTGTTTTTCTCATGGTTCCTCCCATTCATTATAATTCTTCTATGAAACATGATTAATGTGAAAATATGTTTAACAGGAATGTATATTTAGAGCCCAAATAAGATTGTATATCATCTTTGGGATGGAGTGGGGAAGGAGGGAGAGAAAATTTAAAACTTATGGAAGTGAAAATTGAAACTGAAAACAAATAAATTAATACATGTTTTGGGGGGAAGAAAATGAAGAATTGGAAGAATAAAATCTCAAGAGTTTTTCCAAACCTACAATCCTATTATTTGTGACTTTGTAAAAAGAAAATAAAATGAATAAAGGAATGGTTAAATGACCCAGTTATAAAGATAGGTGGTATTATTGTTCAATTGTTTGGGTCATGTCCAAATCTCTGTGACCATATTTGAGATGTTGTTGGGAAAAGATACGGGAAGCAGTTTGCCATTTCCTTCTCCAGCTCATTTTACAAATGAGGAAACTGATGCAAAAAGGGGTAAGTGACTTGTTCAAGGTTACACCGTTTGAAAGGTTGAGAATAGATTTGAACTCAGGTTTTCCTAACTCTAAGCCCTACACTCTATCTACTGGGCCATGTAGATGCCCCTGAAATCAAGTGGTATCTAACAGAATTGTAATAGATTCATGCAATCTGGTTGCAAACTTCTTATTTTAGTTGCATTTAGTTTTAAAGAGCAAATGATTCTGTGGAGACTGTGTAAACAGATGTATACATCCGAATATACTATTTGTCACTTAGCATTAATCGGATGTCATTCTTCATCTTGTTGATCAGATAGAGTCATCTCTACTCTGAAAGTGAAAGCTCATGCAAATGCTTGAAGAGATCAATGCTGTATATTGTTCTCAAAAGCTAATCTTTTCTTTTCCTAAATAAATTTAATTTTAAGTTGGGATAATATGCTACATGACATGTATTGCCTTAGCCTACAGTTTTTGTTGTTATTATCATTATTATTTTTTTCTGTCCTTTTTACTTCATCTTTGTGGAGAATTGCTGGTATGAAAACCCTGTCTCCCAATGTATAGATGCTATTTGGCACATCTACCATATGTGGCATATTCTTAAAGAGATGCCGAGGATACTGAGAGTCAGGGACAGATCCCAGAAAAAAAGAACTAGTATTTATAGGGTGCTCTAAATTTTCAAAATTTCTTTACAAATAACAGTTATTTTATCCTCACAAGAATCATGGGAAATAGGTGTTATTATTATCCTTACTTTACAGATAAGGAAACTGACTAAGAGGATAAGTACCTTCCTCAGGGTCATATGACTAATAAATGGTTGCAGGCACATTTGAACTTGGGTCTTTAGGACTCTAGATCCAGCATTCTATCTACTATGCCACCTAGCTCTTCCTGATTTCAAAGTCAGAACTCTGTCCATTACAAAACATTTATGAGTTAAATATTTCTCTTGATTTGACATTGAATTATTTTTTTTTCAATTGGCCATAAAGAAAGTAATAGACAGCAACTTGGCTTAAGAGTAAGGTTGACTTAGGTACAAGTGCTACCACTGACACATACTAGCTATGGAACCCTGAGCAAGTCATTGAACAACTCAGTATCCTTTGTAACTCTCTGAGACTGCAAAAATGCAAAAGATAGAGGGAACAAACATTTACTAGGTGCGTACTGTGCTAAAAACTTTAAATATGTTACAGCACTTCATCGTCCTAACAATACTGTGATGTATGTGTATTTATTACCCCCATTTTATAACTGAAGAAACTAAGTTAGCAAGAGGTTATGACTTGTCCAAGGTCACACAGCTAATAAGTGTCTGAGACTGCTTTTGAACTTGGATTTTCCTGGCTTTAGACCAAGTCCAGACAGAAGAAAACAAACGAAAATGGAGAGTGCCCCATTCCCTACAGTTCAAGCAAAGACTTAAATCAATAAATAACCATTATCATTAGAAAAATGCAAATAGCACACAAATCCCTTTGGCATATAAAAAGTTGAAAGTAGCAGCTAATAGCTGGATAATAGAGAATCTATCTTATTCACTTAATGTTTTATACTTGGCCAAGCCCAGTGCAACTCACATAGTAGGCACTCAGTAAGTATTACATTGCTGTTCAGTCATTCCACTTGTATCTGACTCTTTAACGACCCTATTTGGAGTTTTCTTGGTAAAGATTTCCTTCTCCAGGTCATTTCACAGATGAGGAAATGGAGGCCAACAGGGATAAGTGATTTAGCCAGGGTCATACAGCTAGTAAGTATTTGAGGCCAGATTTGAACTCATGAATATGAGCCTTCCTTGACTGTAGGCTCAGCACTGTATTCACTAAAACACCCAGTTCTCTGAGTGTTATATTGAATTTATTCCAAAAAGAGAGGCAGAGGGGATAAAGCAGGAGCCTTAAAGTTATAAAGAGTTTGCTTCAAACCCGGCCTCTGACTCCAGTTGTATGAACTAAGCATGAAGAAAGTCACTTAATCTCTCTATGTCCCAAGTAACTTTTCGAGATCAAATAATAAGAAATGCTCTGATCTGTGACCTAATGAATTGATGATTTGTATCTGGGGATGGAGCTTTCACAACAGTAAGCCACTACACAGGTGAAAGTGACAGGTCTGGTTGAGAGAGAGGGAGTGTGTGCACGTGTGTGTGAGTATGTGTGTGTGAGAGAGAGAGAGACAGAGAGAGAGACAGAGAGAGAGAGAGAGAGAGAGAGAGAGAGAGAGAGAAAGAGAGAGAGAGACAGAGAGAGAGGAGTAAATGATGAATGGTGAAAATCGATCATCACTGTAAATTTAAAATTTCCATAAAGACATACTTATTTGATTTCAGTTTATTTTACATTATTTTTCAACTCTAATACTGTCTTTGTTATCTTTTTGTTTTGAAGTCTTCTTAGCCATGTATTGTTCTGCCCATTTCAGTAATAATATGGCCAGATGCCAGGCTTGTTAAAAAAAATCTTTCATTAGACAAAGTTTGCTGTAACAGTATCTCTCAATGTGTGACAGACTTGTTTTACTGTTTAAATTTCAAATCCCCAGAAGGTAAATATGGTGTCATTTCATTTTGCATTGTATTCCCCTTGGAATAACATTGGATGCTGATGATTCACTGAGATAGCTTCATTTAACTTTCAGGGACTGGCAAGGGGCATGTTTCTTAGTATTTAATACAAACAGATGCTACGCTAGATTTGATGCCAGCAATATTTTGTGTACAGTAACCTAAGCCTTAGCTTGATTTTTTTTTCAAAATCCACTTCCAATTAACAAATGACAGGCATGACCCATTTGCATACAGATTGACTAGAACAAATAGTCTTGGGACTGGACCAGACGTGATTGTTGTATGCTCTCTCAAAGCCAAAGAAAGAAAATGGTCCAAGAACAGAAATAATGGCAAGTGACTTCCCTGGCTTTTTCTATCATTTATTTCTAAAGTTAAATAAAAAATATGTTTCTAATATACGAAAGAAATCTTCTTCCTATAATGCACAGTTCTATTACAGTAAATCTTAAAAGTAATTTCATCCTACGATTATTATACAATACGTTATCTCTATGAATAAAGAAGGTATGCCCTAAAAAGTAGTTTATCATAAAAAACTTCATTATCAGACATGTATGTGTGTATAGAGATATATACATATACATGTGTACACACACGTGTGTATACATGCATATGTGCACACAAAACCACATATACATATATAGTATGGGAGGTCAGAATCTTTATCATGATAATAGTGCAATATTCATGTTCTATTCCAGTTGTGGTAGGCTGTAAAACCTTTTCTTTTGCCTTTCAACTTTCATAGGAGTCACTGATACCTTTTTCTCAAGATGAGGCCCTACCTACTGAGCAAAAGTCCCCAAATATAGAATGGCAGTTCCTCCCTAGGCAATAGAGGATTCTTCCCCTATGGATGTTTCACACATTACATATGATGGGCTTAACTTCACCAAGGACCAAACCCTGATTTTCAAAATGCCTTTACCTGAGAACCTATTACCATTGCATTCTACTCATATATTAAAGTTACATTATTATCATTACCTATTTAACAGAAAAAAACAGTTTCTAGACTAAATTTAACTTAAAAGGTATATTTAGTTTATTGTTTTTAAATGGAAATCATATTATTATTTTTCATTTTTAAATGAAAGTTTATTATGAGATTAAGTATAAACAGTAAAAAAAACTTAATTATGGAAAGAATAAGAATGCACATTGCTTAAGAAACTAAAATTCTGCCATTAAAAATATATGCATAATATTTAAATAACATTAAAATTTAATCATATTGAAACAAATTTGTTCTGTTTATTTAAATTTCTCTGCTTTTTCCAATTACATTCCCAAAACACTTCCTTCACTCATCCGATAGTTTACCACTCCAAATACAGTATAAATTACATAAATGTCAATCTGTTTTAAAAAGCATATAAAGCCATAAATAGGACATTTTCATACATGGTAAAAATATTTCAACCAAGGGTATGGTACATGAGTGAATACATCCCAATGGACAATCCAACTATGGTTGTGATTAAACATACGTATAGGTGGCCTCTTTCTAACATAATCTGACTTAAAGCCTCATGAGGGGTGAGTGGAGCAAAGATGGGCCCAGAAAAAAAGGTTCCATGACGATGGAATTCTAAGTTTGGTGGCCCAAAGCCAAGTTCTGATTCTGCAATGCATCCATACTGTTTTGATGTTGCTGTATTTACTTTGGGTTTAGAAGAAATGAGAGCATAAGACTATGAAACTTACTAGAAGATGAAATAGGTCCTTGTTGCATTTATTAGATTTTCATAGCAATCACTTTTTGTGGTTGTTTGATCATTTTTCAGTCATATCAAATTCTTTGTGACCCCATTTGGGATGTTCTTTGCAAAGATACTGGTCTAGTTTACCATTTCCTTCTCCAGACCATTTTACAGTTGAGGAAACTTACGCAAACAGTTAAATGACTTGTCCAGAATCACACAGTCAGTATGTGTCTGAGGGCAGATTTGAAACTCATAAAAATGAGTCTTCCTAATTTCAAACCTAGCATGGCACTCTGTCTACTGGGCTACCTGGATGCTCTGTCAGTATTTGTAATAATTCACGCTATAATCTCATTTTTTAAACAATTTGTGATTTCATTGATATAGGGGACTTATTATTGGGAAAATCCCTCTCTCCATTTGGATTGGATCCTGTTTGGCAAGTTATAGTTTTAGCTATTAGCAGAATATTACTTCTAGTAGGTTAAAAGTGAGGAGCGCAGAAAAACGCTTGTAAATCTTACTTTCATATAAATGTTAGTTATCATTATTAAAAGAGACAAAAATAAGAGCTAATGTAGCAGTGATATATATATATATATATATATGCTTGTGTGTGTGCCCACACACTTGTGTATATTATACACATATGTGCATACATACATACATGACAGCATATCCTAATGGACAGAACCCTGACCTCTTCCTTAGGAAGACTGGATTTCAAATACTACTCTAGACACCTACAAGCTCTGTGACTATGTGCAACTTGTCTTATTGTCAGATACATTTCTAAATTTCTGAGTTATACCACATTGTTATCTGTATTGGTAGAGAGAAATCTCACACCAACAAAATCGCAGGTCACTGACATAATCATTTCCTTTTCAAAGAAATGACTAATAAATGATGTATTGATCACTTATTTTCCTGACTATGGTCAGTCATGATTTACTTGAACTTTTGAAAGTATAAAAGAAAAATGGTAATTCCTTGAATGTTAGGAATTGCTAAGCACTTTTTTCCCTAGAGCTACATATAGAAAAGTTACTTGGGGAGAATAGTGTTCAATGGGTAATAAGGAATGTGACAATAATATCATGGACTGATTTTCCACAATTATCATTCCCAAAGGAGAATTTTTCAAGTGGGTAAACAACATAGGATGATTTTGAAAATTTTGATTCGTTTTTAAACAAAGATGAACTACAAGGCTAAATTCTTTTAAAAAGCCCAGCACATTTAATCAAGATGATGGATTATCAATTTTTTTAACTATCAAGTTTGATCACAATGAGTTCTTTCTTAATGAAATGAAAAATAACTAAATATTAATTATGAGCCTGAATACAAGTCAGAAATTAGAAGAGAATATCTTTCTTTTAAGGTCTTTAACCAGAAATAAAATCAGAACTGTATAGCTCCTTAAGTTTATGATCTATAAAATACCAGAAAAATGTTTAAAAATTATTATTTACTTTTTGTCCTGTTGACAAACCACATTCTAAAATCATTGCTTTTGAATGTGTGTTGATTTCTTCTTATTCCATTGACATAAGCCTATCATATTTTCTTATGGTTCACATGTACTTAAAAATAAAATATTATAAAATTTTGGTGTAGCTCACTCAATATTACAGTGTAATGAAAAAGCAAATGTCCTTATAAATTGAATTTTTATTAGTGATTATTTGAATTATTCTTCCTCAGCAAACTCTCTGAATCAACAGTGACATCCAGTGACCATGAAGGTTATTTCTATTGAGGACAAGGAAAGGACATTTACAGAATGGAAAAGCATTAAGAGATTACTGTGTACCAAGCACTATGAGATAAAAGTTGGGTAATACAACAGGCCTCACTTTCAAGATGTTCACTTCTGAAGGAGAAGAGACAATGTCTACAAATTTTCAGCTGTGGACTAGATAGACAGGCTCACTGATCCTCATAGTTTAGGGACAGACAGGACTGATCTTTATGATTCAATGACAGGTCAGATGGTGATACCCAAGATATTATCTCCCCTAAATGGTAGATATTAAGGCCAAGTAGAATCCCATCTTCCCAGAAATACTACAGTTGACTCTCTAATCACCTAAGTGGCATGAACAGTCCTATTGGGAAGAGAGTAGTATTCCTCGGAAGGTTACAGGAGAGGTGACATTAAATTGGTCTTGGTCAGTTTGACTGGCCAGATCTCAGATAATCAATCCTACCACTGATCTTCTTGACACTTAGATAACATTAGGATGGCCCTTCAAAATATCCAATGTCTGTCATGATTAGAATGCATATCAAACTGGAATTTGTCTCAATAATCTTAAACGAAGTTCTCCATTGTTTCATCTTTCAATATTTGGAAGAGACAAATTTTGTGTGTATATATACATAAGTGTATTATATGTAAATTGTATACATGTATATTACATATAAATATACACATATATTATATATACATACATACATCATTTTTCCATATTAAAATTCAAGACATAAAACTGGAGTCTAATATCTTCCCCAAGTCTCTCCATACTCCACTGCATCCTCCATTCAGCAATCAAAGTGATTTTCCTGACAGGGCTGACATCAGTGTCCTACTTAATGAATTCCAGTGCCATTCTATGGCTTCCAAGATCAAATACCAAATCCTGTCACTCTGAAATAATTTCATCTCCTTGCCCTGTTCCACTTTTCCACTCTTCTTATATCTTACTCCTCTTCAAGTATTCTTTGATCCGGTGATTCTGGTCTCCTTGCTGTTTCACGAATAAGACACTTCATCTTTCCGTTCCAGACATAATGCTCTCCCCTTTCATCTCTGCCTCCTAGCTTTCCTGGTCCCATCTTCTACAGGATGTCTTTCCTAACCTTAATTCTAGTCCCTTCCCCTTTCATTTATTTCCTATTTATCCTGCATATAGCTTGCACATACATACTTTTGTGCCATTCATCTATCTCATTAGATTATGAGCTCCTTGTGAGCGTAGAATATCTTTTGCCTTGTTTGCGTATCTCTAGCACTCAGCCTGACAGTAGGCACTCAATAAATATTTAGTGATTTGCTTGTTAGCATTGTGACTATGGACAAATGGCTTTCTCTTTTTTGATCTCATGCGAGGGTGGTGAACTAAGTGACCTTAAGGTCCCCTCTGTTTATAAAAAGGCTACTATTTTAAATAAGCTAAATGATGCATAGGTAGCATGGATCTCAAACTCTTTGTCGCTGTTCAGTCATTTTAGTCATGTCCAAGTCTTGGTTACACAATTTGGGATTTTTTTTTTTGGCAAGGATACTAGACTGGTTTGCCATTTCTTTCTCCAGTTCATTTTACAGTTGAGGAAACTGAGGCAAACAGAGTTAAAAGTTTTACCCAGGGTCTAACAGCTAGTAAGTGTCTGAGACTAAATTTGAACTCAGGAAGATGAGTCTTCCTGACTCCAGGCCAAACATTCTATCTACTCTTCCACCTACCTGCCCTTACTTCACTTCTTACTCTTATTCAAATATTTCAATATTTAACTGTATCTCTGTAATTTCCATGGAATGGAAATTCCCTTCTTGTGATGCAGTTTGAGACCAATCCCTTCCTGCCTATCCTTTGCAACTCTTTCTGTGTCTTTCCACAAGTACACTAAAAACTGTATGCATAATGTTCTAGACATTAAAAATACACCTTAAAGACTGTTATTGTTTATCAATTTGTACTATGTAACCAGTCTATCTTTTTTCATTCTTATCTTTTTTTGACACCATTTTTTTATCTATTTCTTTTTTTTATTCTCTTATTTGTATTCTTTAGTATCATTGTCCCTTCACCCTAGTACCTCTCCATTGCACTTTTGAGTAATTTTCCATTTTAATTCTTCTGTTTTGTTTGTTGATATCAGAGGAATATTAGTATTAAAAAGATAGACCTCTAAGTCATGGAAAAGCTTGATCTCATTAAAATCTATCAGATGTTCATAGAAAATGTACATTTCAAGACTTCTTTTTTATTCTCTTTTCAATATTTATGTGATTTGGTTTTGTTTTTTGTTTTGTTTTTTACTTTCTATAAAATACTCAGTGGGCAACTCAGATTGTCATGTCTAAAAACTATAAGTCAAAGTAATTTCTGGATGTTCAGTGTTCAGAGGGAAACTAGTTAACAGAACATTTTAAGAAGTGACTATTTTTTTCTTCCTCTACATATCTTAGTATATTGGAAATAAAGAACAGCAAGATGGAATTATGCCAAAAGAATTGCAAAACTTGCATGCCCTTTGACCTAGCAATAGCACTATTAGGTCAGTTTCCCAAAATGATCAAGGAAAAAGGAAAAGGACCTTTTTGCTCTAAAATACTCTCTTTGTGGTGAAAAAATAATGGAAACTGAGGGGACGTGCATCAACTGGGAAATGACCAAACTAGTTGTGGTATACGATTATGATGCAGTAGTCCTGTGCTGTAAGAAATGATGAGCCAGTTGATTTTAGAAACAAACAAACAAACAAGGAAATACTTGCATGTAGTAAAGAGTGAAATGAGCAGAACTAAGAGAACATTGTATATAGTAACAGTAATATTGTTCAACGAACAATTGTGAACAACTAAGTTATTCTGAGTATTATATATACTCAAATCAAATACAAAGGATCCATGAAGAAAAATGTCATCCATGTGCAGAGAAAGAACCTGTAACTGCAAGTATATATAGTATGGTTTTTAAATACATGCATATATGTATGTATGTAAAACCATATGTATACATATATGTATATACACCTTATGCATATTAAGGTTAAATGGTGGCTTTCTCTACTGTGTGAGAGAAGGTGTAACAAAAAATGTAACAAAAATAAATTAAATTTTAAAAACTGAAGTAAGCAAAGCAACCCTGATAGAAGATCAAATTGAGGTGAGCAGATTAGAATTAAAATTCTTTAGGCAATTACTTGAAACATGGTTAAAGATCTCTGTGTTTTGACTGAACATAGAAATGAAAAAAAATGAGAATAAACATTTTTGGAGAAATTTCCAATTATATAATTTAATTACACCACTGAGTAGATTAGAGTTAAGCTTAATGTTTTATTTTTCACCACAATCGGAATGAGAGGTCACATGAAATTGTGTCTTAGAGAGAGCACAAGCTTTAAAAATGTCGAATTCAATTCAGGTATTAGGATTTTCAGAGGATTTCCCTCCTCAGCAGTACATTTTAGCTGGAACCAACCTTGGAGTCTTTTACAAGGTCATCTTTTAAATTCTTACTGCATAAATCTCTTGTTTTATTACAATAGGCTAATACCCAAAGAATTTTTTTTCAAACATGAAAATGATCCCTTCTGATTTGTAGGGAAAATAAGATACACATACATACACATATATATATATACACAGAGATACACAGAAATACATATATGTATATAAACATACATATATACATAGATAGATGCATGCACATATATAATATGTGTGTACAGACAGATAAGTAGATATGTGTGTGTGTATATATATATATACTTTATGCAAATCTTTATAGTAATACTCAGATAAAGTCTATTTTGTCTGTTATTCAAAGAAATACATGTATATTCAGAATGTTTCTGATGAAATATTTATTTGGCCATATCAATAAGAATGAACAAAGAACAGGAAAGAAAGAAATACAATTTGGTAGATATCATTATTTTCACTCACAAAGGGCATTTGAGTACATTGTTCCATTTGGCAAACAAATCCTCCAGTGATAACCTGCACTCATTTGTATTTTTATATGGTTTTTAACTTTTTTTTTCTTTCCAGGCAGGGAGAATTTAGAGGCTGACAACCATCTTGGTTATAGGATTTAGAAATGAAAAGGACCTCAGTGCTCATCTTAAAGGGACTTAATGTTAATCCATATGAATATTAGTAGAAGAACCTGGAGATATTTAGCCTGAAGATAAGTAAGGTAGTATGACAACATAATATGAATATGAATAATTGTTCACATGGAATATGAATTAGATTTGCTCTACTTGGTTAAAGAGAACAGAATTAGGAGTGATGTACTACTTTGGGAAGTGACATATTTGTAAAACTATTAGACTCCAGGATTCAAAGAGAAAATATCAAATCCTACCTCAAGATGTATTAGGTGTATGACCATGGACAAAGCTTTTCAACACTCTGAGTCTCAGTTTTCTCATCAATAAAATGAGAATAATATCTTTAGTGAAAGGCAACATTAAATAGTATAAAAAAAGCCAGATGACGTTTGAGAGATCTGTTTAAGCTGTGCCCTGGACACACAATGGTTGCCCTCACGCCACTGTCTAAGACTACAAATTACAAAATAGCGACCCATTTGAACTGATGAAGAGAATATCTTAAGTGATGGAATAAGAGGTTCATGGTATTTTCCTTGTAACATTGTAAAGATATTTTATATCAACATCTATCTATCTGTATATATGCATATATATATATATATATATACACACATCTATCTATCCATATCTAGATGAGATAGAGACAGACAGACAGACAGATAGACCTCTCTTCATTATCCCACTTGTGGTTTTCTTGGCAAAGATACTGCAGTGGTTTACCATTTCCTTCTCCAGCTCATTTTACAAATGAGAAAACTGAGGCAAACAGAGTTAAGTGACTTGCCTAGGATCATACAACTAGTAGATGTTTGAATCCAAATTTGAACTCAGAAAGATGAATCTTCCTGAATCTAAAACCAGTACTCTATCCACTGTGCTACTTAGCTTCCCTTAGCTATCATGTTACATAATTATATTATAATATCATGTCAGTTATCATAAGTAGTGGATTCTCCCTCACTAAAGGTCTTCATGAAGAGCCTAAATAACCACTTTTTAGTGGTAGTATATATATATATATATATATATATATATATATATATATATATATATTACTAGTTACCAGTTGGACTTGGTAGCTTCTGTGGTACCTTAACAACTCTGAGGATCTGTGACTCAGAATTCATTGGAATAGAAACCTCATTTAAAAACATGGTTTCACTGACTTATGAATGGAGAGAAAAAGGAGAAGGAAGGGCAAGAGAAACAGAGAGGGGAAGAAGGAATGGAAGGAGGAAGGGAGAAAGAAAAGAAGGAAGAGAGAAAGAAATAGAAAGAAAGGAATGAAGGAAGAGATAAATAAGAAAACAGATAAATATATGAAAGGATAAAAAAGTATGAATATGATTTTGAACTTTGGGGTAATAGTTTTCAATTTGTCATAAACAGACAATTTGCATATAAAAATGTAAGATTTTCCCTCTCTAAAAAGTTTAGAATACAGTTTTTTTAATTCTATGAGAAAAGAGACTAATTTTTTTTTACTTAATTCTAAACTGCAAGTAAAAAAACAAGTAACTTTAATAGTCTTCTGAGATTTTAATGTTGACTTGTAGACAATGACTATTTTAAGCTTTTTTTCTAAGTATATAATTTTCATCCAACTGCAGCTTCACTTCCCCCTCCCCAAGCTTTTTAATACTCCAGCATTTTTAGATAATTTGTTTTTTTTTTTCTTTTCACATTGATCTTTCTCTGAAATAATGGCACTGCTCAGACTGCCAGACATAGTGCCTCCCACTTCAATCCCCACATATTCTTTGGCTGATAATGGTGTGCAATTGAAAATAACTCTTTCTTTGTAACACTAAGGCAATAGTCCTTTACTATTCTTATATTTTTCTCCTGTTTCTCGAGATGAAACCTCATTATATTCCAGCCATAAAATTATTTTCCATTGTAGTTTACCAATTTTAGTAAAATGATCATTTAATACTTAGAAAAACAGTTACTCTTTGTCCTGGGGAATATTAGCGCATTTTATATTGAATGTGCAGAAGGATTATATAAAATAGTTAAGAAAAGTATTGGGGCATTATTAAAGTATTGTAGACTACAAAGTGAATTCTTATTTCATTGTTGGATCTGCGAAGCAAAAAAAAAAACTTTTGTGAAAATGATATGAGTTGGATTGCTAAACTTTATTCTATTCAATTCAAATTTTAATTAATAAATCAAATAAATGCTAGCAAATATAAGATAAATTATAATATTGCCCTTATAGCCACAATGTAGCCAAAGTTTTTGAATACTTGATAAACCATTAAATCAATAATGAATAATAATTATATCCTGGCCACATGATTGTTCCAGTGGCCCCTTCTTGATCCTATCATGCCTTATTCATTTTACATTAAGACATTGTCCCATTCCATTCCACGATGTTGTTGCTGCTGCAGTTTATTCTGTTACTGTTCTTGTTTTGAACTTAAAAACTCTCCCCCTAAAAGTCACATTTTTGTACACACAAAAGGGGATACTTTTGAATCTATCAAATCTGCATGAATCCTCTATGAAATCATTAACATTCATTTTATACTACTTTTTGAAAAAGTACACAATAAACCATAGAAGTTAGAGTCAAAGGTGTTACGTTTGCCCATGTTTCCTTCTGAATTTCTTTCTATTCTTTTCTGCATATTAATGGGGAGGGAAGGAAAGAAAAGGGAACGAAATAAAAGGTAGAAAGGAAAGAAAATGGAAAGGGAAGGAAGAAAAAACATTGTACAAGAGAAAGAAAAACAATTCCACATGGTTAGACAAGGATAATTTTTGCCTTTGAGAAGTAGTATTAGGTAATAAAAAGAGTACTAAATTTAGAACTCAGAGAGTGGAGTCAGTGTTTGTTACCTATTATTTATATAAACGTTGACAAACCGCCTAATATTTCTGGGCCTAAATTTTCTCATCTGCAAAATGAGTGAGTTAAATTGTTATAAGTTAAATCTCCCTCCAATTTATGAATTATATGATTTTTCCATTCCTATTTCTGCAGGAAATATATTTGATAGGAGCAAAACAAAATGTGTACATAAAGACCAAAGGGAAAAATAAATATTATAATATAAAAGAATTATATATATACATATATATATATATCAGGGAAAACTACTTAGAAGGGCTATAATTTGAGATGGACTATAAATTATGGGTAAGAATTTAAGAGTCTGAAGAATCTCAGGCAAAACTGTGGTTAAAGATCTGGAGACACAAGAATGAAAGTTGTATTTGGGCAAAGAGGCAAGGCAGATAGTCCATTTTGACTAGAATGTAGTGTGTGGAGGAGAAGAAGTGATATGAAGTAAGGATAAAAAGCCTTAAATGCCAAATTAAAAATTATAAACTTTACTTAGTAAACAACGGAAAGCTGCTGAAATATTTTGAGTCAGTTATTCTGGTTGAAATATGATATTTTGATCCCTAAGTGGTTTGGGGGTCTAGCATCAGATTTTCCAGTTTGTTGTATCTCTTTGAATCTACTGCTTTGTCTGTTTCAACTCCATAGAACAGGATTCCTTTCCCAGGATAAGTTCATCATTTAAAAACTCACTTCCATCCTGCTAATTCAAGACTTGTTTGACATGAGTACAAACAGAGTACAAACTCCTCCCAATGCCTTTATTTGTAGAAGGAAGAAACTGGATTCTCAGCTTACTCCACTTTGTAGCTGCTGTTCTGCCCAGTTCAGCTCCGTGGAACAAAATGCCCTTGTGCTGCGTATTCCCTGGTGCCCCCTAACTCCCATTTTCCTGGTGCTTTTTGCATGTTTTCTCTTCTCTTAAGATTTAAGGTCAACGGCAGAGATTGTTCAATGTTATTATTAATATTATCATGAATTGTATCCTCAGTGCTTAGCACAGTGTCTGGCTCATAGTAGGTGCTTAATAAATATTTATTGAATTAATGAATTGGATGTGTGGAGCAAGAAGGGGGAAAAGGGACATTCTATTCATCTTTGGCATCTATTTTCCTCCCATGGGTGCCATCCTGGAGTGGTAGCATATTACTTTAGAAACAATTGCCTGTTTTGTCCTTTGACCATCCTCTTTCCGTTATGATTTTTGAAGATGAGTTTGATCAAGTTTCCTTAGCTATTTTGCTAGTTCATCATCCATTTAAGACTAACTCTAAGTGTTCCCCTAGTCCCTTTTCTAGGTTCTTCTATGGTTTTGCTAAATTCTATCCCTCAAAAACTATAATTTCTCATGAGTTTAATTTTCACCTCTATTTGGATGATTCAAAAATTAGTATATCCAGCCCAAATCTCTCTCCTGAACTTTCATACACCCCAACTATCTATTGGATATGTAAAGTTGATGTTCCATACATAACTCAAACTTAATATGTCCAGAATTTAACTTGTTATCTTTTACATAAAACCCACTATTCCCCTGAACTCTATATACATTAAAACTAGCAGTATTCTTTTGATCAGTAAGTCTCATGACATTAGTATAATACTTGAGTTTCCACTCTCTCTTACATATCTAATCAGTGGTCTGATGCCCAGTCTCTTAGAATCCTTTATTTTCTTCAAAGTAGTGTTTAGCTGCTAACTTCTACACATGCAGTGTCAAACTCAAATAGAAACAGAGGTCACTAAAACATACATAAAGATCTTTAGGAGGTTGTGTATTAACTTAGAAAATCACATATTTACTTTATTTTCTTAAATGTTTCCCAAGTACATTTTAGTTTGTGTTAGCGTTGTGGGGCCTATGTGGCAGAACCCATTTGCCACCTCTGTTCTACACCAACCCTTTACTGATCTTCCAACTTTTCATGCCCTCCCTCACAAAATTACCTTGTAGCATGCTGCAGAGACATATGGAGATAAGTCTTTGCTCTGGCCTCTTCTGGTATACCACATGTGCTTTTGTCTTTTACTAAAGGATGTAATTAACAAGTAGCTCTTGGATGGTACTTTGGTCTCTGTGACAGGGATGCAAGGTAGAGGTTTAGAGAACTGTGTCAAAGATGATTTTGGACTAAGACAGAAAGAGCCTTCTGTTCAGGAGGCTTTAAAAGAAGAAATACTTTTGCCATTCTCTGTCATGCTCTCTTTAGAGCATATCACTTAGTACTGTGTCAATCTGTCTTTAGTCTCCCTGATTAGGGAAGGAGATTGTTCCAATCTTACCTTACCCCCCAATGCCCATGAAATTGTGGCAGCTACGGAAACTTGGCACAAAACTTTGTCCTTGACTAGGTGAAACTGACACTGGACCTGAAGTACCTGGCTACCTCTTCAGGTAAGTGTTTGCTTTGTGTGTGTGTGTGTGTGTGTGTGTGTGTGTGTGTGTGTGTGTGTGTGTGTGTGTGTGTGTGTGTGTGTGTGTGTGTGTGTACATACAGCAATTCTGGGGGATGTTTTCTACTTCATTAGCTCCCTTGTGAGTTTGAATTTGGGAGTTCCAGAGTCAGGTGCTGAATGAAATCAGAAGAGGAAGATTCCTTCAACTGTGGCATTTCTCTGTGGTGATAAGGACCATAATGACGAAGATTTATCAGCTGAAATTCTAATGCCCAAGCTGTGCATAGCTTACCAGAAGATCTGCAATGGAAAACTGCAGTACAAGTCAGAAGAGAAACTGAATAAACAACTGTTAAGCAGTTCTACAAAGTGTTTCATGTCTGAAGGATTTGTTTTGTTGTCTATATTTTTTCTGTTTTAAGTAATTCATTTGTGATTAAAAAAATAAATAGCTATCCTACACTTGATAATATACTGCTTTGTAAAGTCAGTACCTTTATAGAATGGTAACCATTAATTTCTTTTAGAAGAGACTTTAGCCACGAGACATACTTTAACTTAGTTTATGAGAGTTTCCCTTAAGTTCTCCTCTGCAGTTGAGTGTAAGGAATCAGTGAGCATAAGAAAAATCTGTACACTTTTTTCTTTTGGGAATATTCCACTAGAACAGAATCTGGACCCTCTTTAGATCAAAATTAGGTTTTGTTTTTTTTTTTTGTTGTTGTTGTTCTGGGAGGAGGTCCTTCTGGTTTATGGATAGCATCTGTATTTCGAATATATTTATTTATATATCTATTTTCTCCCCCAGTAGAGTCGAAATTGTTACATATTTGTCTTCTTATCCTCTGGCATTAGGATGACAGTACCTGGCATATAAATGCATGGACACTGACTAACTCTCAGTGGGTTATGGGGGCTCAAGGAGGATGCCAGAGACATTGCAAAGCTAAAACTGACAGGACTTGGTAGCTCATCGGATAAGAAAGATGAAGGAGATAAGCTGAATGAAATATATCACAGACAGAAATAGTTACAATAAGATTTGGTGGGTATGGAGATATGGTAGGATTTGGGATATGTTGAATTTGACATAATAATGGGATATTCATATGAAACCATCAAGTAGACAGTTAAGAATTTTGAATCTGAAAATTACAAGAATCGTGATGGAAAATGCTATCCACATTCAGAGAAGGAACTATGGAGTCTGAATAGAGAAAGAAGCTAAATATTTTCTGTTTTGTTGTTTTCTTTTTTGTGGTTTTTCCTTTTTCTGATTTTTCTTTCATGTTACTAATGTAGAGATATATTTAATATAATTGCACATGTATAGCCTAAAAAAAAAAGAAATTTGAGTCTGAAATGCAGAGAAGAGATTAGGGCTGAACACAGAGACTTCAGAATCAACTGAATAGAAATATGATTCAGACTGGGCAAGTTTAAAGCTTACCACATACTACATAGAAGAAAAAAAAGAGACAGAAATAGATAAATATGGTTGATAAGTTATACCTAGTGTCAGGACGACCTGAGTTCAGATCCTGCTTCTGCCACTTATTTGTAATATGACCCTGGGAAAATCACATAACCTCTCTCTACATCAGTTCCTTCATCTGTAAAATAGGTTGTTATGAGGATCAAATGTTAAGATATTTGTAAAGCACTTTTAAACATTAGAAGATTATATAAGTGCTAGCTATTATACAAATACAAATTTAGGATACCAAAGTTATTATATCAAGTCTTCTCTTCTGATTTTCCTGGGAGAGGTGGGTTCATATATGCATTATCTCTGACTTGTTTGGGAAAAGGTGTTTTCTCCCATTGTCTACTTTTTAAGTACAAACCAGTGTCAGAGTTTGGCATGCCATTTGCAACAATGCTAGTCAAGAATGGTCTCTTTCCAGAATTTATTTATGCTATTGCCTCTTGTAGGAGTAGTACAATTCTGAGCCAAAGATGATAATGGAGTTTTCTGCTCACTCCTCTCCATGACTTTAAGCGTTTAAAACAGAAAATGGCTCAAAATCCTTTCCAATTACTGTTGGAGCAATAAACAAACCTGACATGAGAAGGTATTTTCTAGCAAAAATTGTCTCTACATAGCCCAAATACTGGACAGTTCCCTGTGCTTCATGGCTTCTTGTCAGTGGGGAAGACAGATTGGAGTCAGCTCTTAATGGGTGTATGCAAGTTTTCATGTAATTAACATGGGATTTTGAGGATCATGAAGAATTACTGCACCTGACAGACCTTCATAGCACCACGTAAAGGATTGATTTTTAATGCAGTGCAGTGATTAGTTTCAGTGACTGGAGATTAGTGAGTATAATTAGTTTGGTGACTTAGAAAAAATATTATCTGTGATGATTGATGACACTCTAGCTATGTATGTCAGAGTCAATGATTAAATTAAATTACACTAAAGGCATGTTGGGAATCTTATGTCACTTCAGTGCATCATATACAAACTACTCTTATCTTATAATTCTTGGATAATTTTCCTGCCAACTTGGACCACGGTCCTAGGTGGCTTTTTCCCCTGACAAATCATTAGTTTAGAAAATGCCTGTAAGGAAAGTAGTTATCATTTCTATGCAATTTGAAAGGATCAGAAAAATTTCCAAACTGTCAGAGCATGGCTCAGTAAAGGTTTTTTTTATAAAATCTAACACATTACTAACCTTAATAGAATTACTGTGAAGTTTTAGCCATGTAGCAACTGAATCAAATAAACTAACTAGAGGGAGGGAGTCCCTACAAAAATCCCATTTTCTACAGGAAGTCTTCTCAATATCTCTTAAATCCAGTGCTTTCATCTCAACTGCTTCTTGTTTAACCCATACAGAGCTGGGTTGTGCATTTTTGTTTGTTATCTCTGAGACTGTCTTTTGCCTTTTTGTTGTTGCACAAAAGCTTAACACAGATTCTGGCATATGGTAGGTACTTAGTTAAACATTTCGGAATATTTACTCTAACGACTAGGGTGTGTACATACAACAACGTAAATTGCTGTTCCTTACTAGCACTTACCAGTATAGAAGCAGCTAGGTTGTGAGGTAGATGGAGTTCAGGCCCTGAATTCAGGAAGATCAGAGTTCAAATAAAGTCTCAGACACTTCCTAGCTCTGTAACCCTGGGCAAGTCACTGAACCTATTTTTCTTCAACTGTCTCATTTGTGAAATGGAGAAATAATAGCAACTACTTCCCAGGGTTGTTGTGAGGATCAAATGACTTAATACTTGTAAAGAACTTACTTAGCATAGAGTCTAGTATAGAGTAAGTAATTAATAAATGTATATCCCCTTTTTCCTTCTCCAAAAAGAAGACCTTGTCATCTATAATCATCAATATATGTGACCATATAATTCAAAGATCTAAGCCAGATAGTTGAGTAGGAAATATATTTTAAGTTTTTTTTACATTTTCTCCCAGTCCTTAATTAATATTATAATTTCCCCCATTTATATATCAAAATTTTTTTAGCATTCATTTGTACGAGGCTTTCAGTTGGAAATTTTTCTTCTTCCCTCCAATCCTTCCTCTCTTTTGAAAATGATAGGCAAACATGTGCTATCATGTAAAACATATTTCCATATTCATCACTGTTTTGGAAGAAGAAACAGATTTTAAAGAAACTAAAATGAAAAAATTAAGTGAAAAAACATGCTTTGATCTGCATTCAGAGTGCATCAGATGTTTATCTGGATATGGATAGTATTTTCCTTCTTTGTACTTGTCTTGGATAATTATGTTGCTGAAAATAACTGAGTTATCCATAATTGATCATCATACAATGTTGCAGTACTATGTACAATGGTACTGTTTCCTGGTTCTGTTCATTTCACTTTGTATCAGTGTGTACAAGTCTTTCCAGGTTTTTCTGAAATCTGACTGCTCATCATTTTTACAGTACAATAGTATTTCATTAAATTCATATACACCAGTTGGTTCAATAATTTTCCAATTGATGGCTATCCCCTCAATTTCCTAAATTTTGCCACCATGAAAAGGGCTGCTATAAATATTTTTGCACATTTTTTGTGATTTCTTTGGGATACAGGCCTAACAGTGATATTACTGGATCAAAGGGTGTACATAGTTTTGTTTCCCTTTGGGCATACTTTCAAATTGCTCTCCACAATGGTTAGATCAGTTCACAACTCCATCAATTAGGTTCCCAATACATTAGGGTCCCAATTTTCCCACATCCTCTCCAACATTTATCATTTTCCTTTTTTACTCACATTTGCCAATCTGATTGGTGTGAGGTGGTATTTCAGTGTTGCAATTTACATTTCTCTAATCAAAAGTGATTTAGAGCACTTATTCATATGACTAAAGGTATCTTTGATTGCTTCATCTGAAAACTGTCTGTTCACATCCCTTGGCCATTTATCAATTGGGGAATGGTTTGTATTATCATACATTTTACTCAATTTTCTATATATTTGAGAAATGAGGGCTTTATCAGAGATACTTCCTATAAAATTTTTTTCCCAGCTTTCTGCTTACCTTCTAATCTTAGTTGCATTGGTTTTGCTTGTACAAAAGCTTTTTAATTTAATATAATAAAATTATCTTTTCTAAATTTCATAATGCTCCCTATCTGTGGTATGGTCATGAATATTTTCCCCTCCTTATAGATCTGATAGATAGGCTATTCCTTGCTCTTCTAATTCGATTTTTTCATTGTCTCTGATACCTTTTAGCAAGATGTAGTTTCTTTCCTTATCTCTTTTAATTGTATCTATTTATTTTTGCTTTTATTTTGTCCAGTATCAGAATTGATATCCATCCATTTTTTTTTCTACTTCAGCTGAAGCATAATAGATTCTGCTCCAGCCCCTTCCCTTTACCCTGTGTGTATCTATCTGCTTCAAGTTTGTTTCTTGTAACCATAATATTGTAGGAGTCTGGTTTTTGATCCACTCTGCTATCCATTTCTGTTTTATGGCAAAGTTCATCCCATTCATAATCATAGTTATGATTACTACCTATGTGTTTCCCTCTCTCCTAATCTTCCTGTTTGTTCTCTCTCTCCTTTTACCCTTTCCCTCCTCAACAGTGTTTTGCTTGTGTCTACCATGTCCCCAGATCTGCTCTCCCTTCAGTTAGCCCCCACCCTTCCTTTACTTAATCTCCTCCCCTCCTACTTACTAATTAATTATATCCACTCTGTGCTAGGTGAGTGGGGACTTGTTGTCTAGACTATAAGTTCCAGATTTGGGTTTAAGGTTTGATTTTTGAGCAAGAAATATAACAGAGGAAAAAAGGTAGCTTTTGAGTGTAGAGGACAAGGAGGAGGGGGAGCAGGAGAGGAGCTGCTATTTACTCTCACTGCTTACTAAATAGTAATTGCTTATCTTTCACCCAGGAATCCTGAGGGTCTTTCCCTCCCAGTTTAATTTTTTTTTTTATTAAAGGGGCCATCCCTTAAGCAATTACTTAAAGAAACCTATTCACTGAATGGATGTATCTCACTCAAAGTGAGAATGTGATAAGACCTTAGCCTGAAAGGGCCAGGAACTCACAATGCATCCTGGGCCATCTCCAGTCATCCTGATCAATATCAGGCACTGGACCCAGATGGCTTGGGAGAAGAAAATGAGGCTGGTGACCTTGCACAGCCCTCCCTCCCTCAAAAGAGTCAACTGCAAGTCATGTCATCCTCTTGATGTCATGGTCCTCTTTGAGAACAAAGGACAAATACAGCAACAATCCCCTCCTACTTCCCTGTCAGGTAAGATAGATTTCTATATGAAACTTATTCTGTATATTATTCCCTCTTTAAACAGTACTGATGAGTAAGGTTCAAACAATACCCATCATCTACCCTCTCATCTTCCTCTCCACTGTAGTAGGTCTTTCTCACCTCTTCATGTGAGATAATGTTCTCCGTTCTACCTCTTATTCTCTTCTGCTCCAATTGTACACCTCTTTGTCATCCCTTTTCTTTTTCATGCCATTCCCTCAAATTCACTTTATAGCTATATCCTCTATGGATATATTCTTTCTATCTGTACTGTTAGTCATAAAATTTTCAAGAGTTACAAGTATTGTCTTCCCATATATGGATGTAAACTGTTTAGCTCTGTTGAATCCCTTATGTTTTCTTTTCGCTTTTTATCTGTTTATGCTTTCACTGGATCTTGAAATTGGAGGTCAAATTTTGGGATTAGTTCTGGACTTCTTCTTAGGAAGACTAGAAATTCTTCTCTTTTCTTGGATATTTTTTCTCCTTGATGTATTATGCTTAATTTTTGCCAGGTAGTTGATTCATGGTTGTAGTCCTAGCTCTGTTGCCCTCCAGGCTGTCATGTTCCATGAACTCCAGTCCTATAGTGTTGCAAAGGCCAGTCCTGTGTAATTCTGATTGTGATCGCCTGATATTTGAATTGTTTCTTTCTGGGTAGTGTTTTTTTCTTGACCTGATAGTTCTGAAAATTGGCTACAATCTTCCTTGGAGTTTTTATTTGGGACTCTCTTTCTTGAGGTGATCAGTGGATTATTTCACTGCCTAAATTGTCCTTTGGCTCCAGGACATTAGTTTGTTTTTTTTTTAATAATTTCTTGAAAGATGTTAGCCAGATCCTCATTTTGATTATGGCTTTCAGGTAGTCCAATGACTGATATTTTCTCTCCTGGATCTATTTTATTGTTTGGGTGTTCTTCCCATGAGATATTTTACATTTTCTTCCATTTTTTAATTCTTTTAAATTTGATTGATTCATGATGTCTTTTAAGGTATTGTTTTTCTCAATTGCACTCTTTAAGGAGTTGTTTACTTTAGTGAATTTTTGGTTACCTTGTTTTATTTGGCCATTTCTACTTTTTTCCAGGTTTTCCAAGCTGTTGTCTCTTTTTTTCCATAGTTCTTTTGTATCACTTTCATTTCTTTTTCCTATTTTTCATCTACCTCTCATATAATTTTTTAAGCTCCTTTTGGAGGATGTCCATAAGTTATTTTTGTGCTTAAATATACATTTTCCTTGAGGTTTTGCCCATATTTGTTTTGAAATTGTTGTCCTTTCTGAGTTTGTGTGTTGGTCTTCCCTTTCATCATAATAACTTTCTATGGTGAGACTCTTGTTTTTGTTCCTTTTTGCTCATCATTTTAGGAGCCCTTTTTTTCCTTTCTTTTAAATTTGATCTATGCCAGCCACTCACAAGTAGCCTGAGTCAATATAATAAAAATGACAATTCTATCAGTAGCATATCAATCAAACTATCAGATAACTATTTTCAAGAGCTAGAAAAAATGATAACAAAATTCATCTGAAAGGATAAAAGGTCCAGAATATCAAGGGAACTAATGAAAAGAAATTTTTGGGAAGGAAGCCTATCTCTACCAGATGTCAAATTGTATTAGAAAGCAGCAATTATCAAAACCACTTGGCACTGGCTAAGAAACAGAAGGGTAGACCAGTGGAATAGGTTAGGTACTCAATACACAGTAGTCAATGAATATAGCAATCTACTATTTGATAAACTCAAGGACCCCAACTTCTGGGAAAAGAAACCACTATTCGACAAAAATTGCTGGAAAAGCTGGATAACAGTGTGGCAGAAACTGGGCATATACCAGTGCCTGACACTGTACACAAGAATAAAGTCCAAATGAGTACATGATCTAGGTATAAAGACTGATACTATAAACAAATTACAGGAGCAAGGAATAGTGTATTTATCAGATTTATGGAGAAGGGAAAAAATTTTGACTAAATAAGAGATAAAAAACATTATGAAGTAAAAAATGGATAATTTTAATTACATTAAATTGAAAAGTTTTTGCACAAACAAATTCAATGCAACAAAGATCAGGAGGGAAGTAGAAAACTGGGAAAGAATTTTTGCTACTAGTGTCTGCGATAAAAGCCTCATTTCTAAAATTCACAGAGAACTGAGTCAAATGTGCAAGAATGTAAGTCATTCCTCAGTTGATAAATGGTCAAAGGATATGAACAGGCAGTTTTCAGAGGAAAAAATTAAAGCTATCTACAGTCATATGGAAAAAAAATGCTCTAAATCACTATTGATTAGAGAGATGCAAATCAAAACAACTCTGAGCTACCGCATCACACCTATCAGATTAGCTTACATGATAAAACAGGAAGATGATAAATGTTGGAGAAGATGTGGGAGAGTTGGAACACTAATTCATTGTTGGTGGAGCTGTGAGCTGATCCAACCATTCTGGAGAGCAATTTGGAACTATGCCCAAAGGGCTACAAAAATGTGCATGCTCTTTCACCCAGCAATCCCACTTCTAGGACTGTATCCACAAAACATCATAAAAATGGGAAAGGGTCCCACATGTAAAAAAATATTTATGGCAGATCTCTTTGTGGTGGGCAAAAACTGGAAATCAAGGGGATGCCCATTAATTGGGGAATGGTGGAATAAATTGTAGTGTACGAATGTAATGGAATACTATTGCGCTATAAGAAATGAACAGGGAGACTTCAGAGAGATCTGGAAAGACATATATGAACTGATGCTGAGTGAAAGGAGCAGAACCAAGACAACTTTGTACACAGCAACAACCACAGTGTGTAAGGAATTTTTCTGGTAGACTTAGTACTTCATTGCAATGCAAGGACAATAATTTCTTAAGGCAAAATGCCTTCCACATCCAGACAAAGAACTGGAATTCGATCTCAGAATGAAGCAGACCATTTTCTTTTGTGTCATGTTTTGTTTTGTTTATGATTTCTTCCATTCATTTTAATTCTTCTGTGCAACATGACTAAGGTGAAAATATATTTAATAGGAAAGTATGTGTAGAACCTATATAAAACTGTATGTCATCTCAGCCAGGGAGCAAGGATGTAGGATGGGAAAGGAGGGGAAAAAATATAAGATATATGGCAGGGATTGTAGAACATGAAAACAAAATTATATAAATAAATATATTTGATCTGTGCTCCCAAAGTGGAAGGGACACTGTCTCTGGCTCCTTACTCTAATGGCTTCAGGTCATGGTTATTTACCTAGTGTTGCATTGATGTTGCTGAGGCCCATGGGAGACCATCATGGTGCTTCATTGATGGGTGAGGGGAGGGGTTTATTTGTGTTATGGTGGCTATAGGGGATTGGCAGCTTACCTGGTGCTGAGCTGGGGTCCTAGTGGTTCTGTCTGGTGAGTTCTGAGGCCCTGTGGGGTGTTTTCATGTTTCTCTGGGGCTAGTGGAGGTATGGCCTCTGGAAACTGCCTCTTTGCCTGGGGCTACACTGAAGATGGCAGGCAGGTTCTGGCTGGAAGTTGCTTGTTTCCTTAGGTACCTGAAGAGTTGGTGCTTACCTGTTTGATCAGTAATATGCTGAAGTATGTGGAGTCTAGTCACTAAAGGAGATCTGTCTGCCCAGGACCACACTGAAGCATGTAGTGGATCTCAGACCTGGCATCTACCAGTTCCCCTGGTTATGCTAAGGCCTGTGGGGGGAGTCCTGGTGTTGGTGTTTTCCTGCTTCACTACACTGGGGCTCAAGATCTCCAAGTGCTTTGCTGAGTTAGAGCTTGCTGCTGACTTGCTGGGATGCTTCCTGTCCTGGATTAAGCTCCCCTTTTACCTGAGTGAGACAAACCTTTCTTGCCAATCTTTCAAGTTTCTTTAGCTAAAGATTATTTCATCCCATCTTTTTGCTGGTTCTGCTGTTGCAGGATTTGTTTTGAGGCTCTATTCAGAGGTTGTTAGAGGTTATTATGGGAAAGTTACAGCAATTTACTCCTTACTCCAACATCGAAGCTTGTGCAAATAGTCACTTCTGTCTTAGATTTATAGAATATTAGAGTTGGAAGAGATCTTGGTAATTGTCTGAGTGTGTGTGTGTGTGTGTGTATGAATGTATGTATGTGTAACTTGTTTGCACATAGTTCTTTGCATATTATCTCTAATACTAGCCTGAAGCAAGTACTGTGTTTTATTTTGCTTTTTCTCATTTGCTCAGAACTTAGCCCAGTGCTTGAAACATAGCAAATAATAGAGTAGGTACTTAATAAATATTTGTTGACTGACTGACTAAAGGCCCTACATTCCTTCCAGTTCTGTTGCTTAGATAGCTAGGTACCATCAGTAGGTCAAGTCATTCATTTCTCTGGTGCTCAGTTTCTTTATCTATAAGATGACACATTTTAGATTACCAATATCTCTTCCAGCTCTAAAATCTTATAAATCTAAGATATATGTCCTACTGATTTTTATAGACCATTTCTGAGTATTATATAGTCACACCTGAAAATTTCCTAGACTTCAGAGGAGAGACCTGTTGTCAGTCAAATAGGACCACTCTATGAATCATTTTTTGCTGTATTAAATATACTTAATGGCTACTTCAGGAGCAACTTCCCCACCCATCAGGATCTGGCCCATTGCATTTCTAGCAGTTACATTACATTTTAATAAAAATTCAAACTTCTTAGAAAACACAATATAGTCTAGCTATTAACCAGAATGTTGCTGAGGGGTTTTTGCTGTAGTATCGATATTTTGTCTATTTTTAAAGTCCATTAGGCAGTATTATAGTTTAAGGGCAAAATAACACAATGTGCATTCCCAGGTGAATTGTACTAGGAAAAATGAGCATTCTTTCAGGATTATTGATTTAGCTTTGACACATGTGGGCATACTGACTTTGATTCAAGCTAAGGAAAAAGACATTTAATTTTCAAACTCTCCTTCTTCCTCTATTAGCTCTTGGGATTGGGCATTGGGGAGAATGGGATAAACAATTAATTAATGTCTAATATGTAGGAGATATTGTTCTAACAAATTACAAATATTCTCTTATTTAATCCTCACAAAAACCCTGAAGGGTTGATGCTAAAATATTCAATTTATGGTTAAGGAAATTGTGGAAGATAGAGGTTAAATAACTTGTCTAGATTCCAAGAACTAGCTGATAGAGGCCAGACTTAAATTGAGCTCTTCCTGACTCAAGATCCCCTCAAGATCAGTGCTCTATCGAAAATTTGCTCTATCCACTGTGCCACCTAGATGACTAGTGGATCTAAACCGAGGATTCCATTGATATGGAAAAATCACAGGATGCAAAACCACAAATACAGACCAGCAAATTTTCTTCCACATATAATCTTAAAGAATTGCCTAGATACTTTTAGTGACTTCCTAGTGTCACAGAGTCAATATGTGTCAGAGGCAGATCATGGACCTAGGTCTTACTGATTGAAGCTGGCTTTTTGTGTACTAATTGCATGCTGCCTCTATTATTAGTTCCCTGGTGTCCAAGCAGGTTAAATTACAATGTTCAGTACATGATTTCCTTAAAGTTGAACTTATTTCTAGTCTTTATCTTCTTTCAGGCTCTTCCAAAAATACATTTTCATCACTATATTGGAAAATAAATGCTGAATGAGCAGCCTGTAAGACACTGATTGTGAGTAAGAACAGATGGGAATTCAAGACAAGGAAAAAATGAGGAAAGGGCAAGTTTTGTTTTATTTCTTTTTTTTTAATTTGACCTTCAATGGACTAATGTATAAGGCACATGCCAAGCCAAGTAAGCCAGACCTCACAGAGTGGAGACTGATTTTTTAGAAGGTGGAAAATTGCTCTGGTATTACAGATCCTTCCCCAAGACTTCACTTGCTCATTCCAAGCTTTTTAGCAGGGTAGCAATATGTAGGTAACATGAGAATAATGGAAAGGCTGCATACCTGTTGCATGTACCTTGTTATTTACATGTTGTCTCATTCATTAGATTTTGAGCTCCTTGAGAGCAGAGGCTCTTTTATTGCCTTTTTTCTAAACTCAATATTTAACACAAAATAAGTACTTAATATGTGTCTATTTACTGATGAATTGTAAGGGAAGAAAAAGAAGAAAGAGGTGGAAGAGGAGGAGGAGGAAGAGGAGGATAAAGAGAAAAAGGAGGAGGAGAGAAGGTTTCATAAAACTCGGGGAAAAGACATTTAAGATTCTATAATCTGGGGTTCTAAAGAGAAGACAGATAAGGAGAAATGTTCCCAAGAAAGTAATTATTACATCATTGCTGAAAACTGATAAAGAGAAAAAAAGAGATAGGGAAACTTCACTGGTTGGGTGCTCCCATGAACTCAGAGTCTAAAAGTAGATAGAAGTGAGAGAAGCAACAAAAGTGGAAAACAAAAGAGAGACAGAGATGTTTAACAGAGGTATCACAAAAGCTAAATGGAAGGAAGAGTTGAAAAAGAGTTTTTAATAAGCTATATTGGGGAAAGGGTAAAAAGAAATTAGAGGAAGTCTAATAGAGAGAAATATAAGTCTTCTTCTGGAAAAGGAACAAACAAACAAAGACAGAACAGAGCACACAGCCTGCACCACCGCAGACTCCACCATAATAGAGCAGGGCAACAACAGCCTGAGTAGCCTGAAGCAGAGGCAGCAGTGTAAATTTTCAAACATATCAGCAAAGGACAGAAGTTTAGCAGAATTGAATGAGAGTGAAATACAGGGTCCCCAGTAATAGCAGCAGCCACTTCAAAGACTATCAACCCACAGATTACATGTTTGAAAGTCACCCACTTGAACTTCAGGGAGCCAAGATGGTGGAGTAAACTGTAAGTGCTCTCAGTCTCCCCTTGTTGATCTTGAAAAACCCAGAGAATATTGTTCCAGGAAAAATCCTGAATTAGTGGAGTCAGCAAAAGGGGCACAGCAGTCTTTCAGCTTCAGAGGCTAAGGAGATCAACAAGATGAGTATGTCTTGCTGTGGCTGAAGGGGACAAGTACAGGACAGAAAGGGTCCCAGCAAGCCTCAACTAAGCAGACCAGGAGGAGACCCTGAGCCCTAGAGGATGGACCCAGTAAGCGCTGACACCAGGACCACAAGCACGCCTTAGCACAGTCACAGGAATTGATAAAAACCAGTGCAGACTGGGGTTCACCAGCTACTAAGGCTGCCTGTGCTTTAAATCAGCCCTAGGTAAGGAGAACTCCTGTGGCCAGACCACCCCTCCTCCACACCTCACGCAGTGAGCTTCAGTGTAACCCCCCAGGAAACTCAAAAAGACTTCAGCTGGCCTCAGCCTTGGCACACACCAGCCAGCTCAGCACCAGGTAAGCTGCAGCATTATATAGCTTCCAGCTGAAAGAAACAGAGGCCACAACAAAGTCATAACCAGGTCCCAGGTTCTCAGCACAAGAAACATGGAACAAAGCTCCTGTGGCCCTGTAATGTTAATGTAAGGTTAATGGGGGTGGGGGGGAGAGAGTTAAAGATTTCCACCCATTAATATGTCTGAATACCTTTTGTTATTTTCTGCTGAGGCACTGGATCAGAGGGTCTTGGCCTCTGGCTCTGGAAAGTATATAAATACTCTGAGGTGAGGTTTTACTGAGGATTATTAATTAGAAATATTTGTTTGGCCAGATAAGATTCTTGGTAGCCACAAAGGCATCCCCAGTTTTGGAAACTCAAATGTTGATGGTTCTTTCTCTGACAACTATGTATGCATGTACTGGTCAGACAATTGGATCTGTCTATTGATCTGTGATGTATGGATAGCTTATTGTCAGATAATTGGAAGCCCTGTTGTTTGATATTTATTTCTCATGTGTAATTTCTCTGCAGTTTAGAGTGCTAACATTTTCCCCTGAACCAAATGAACAATACATGTGCTTGATTAAAGTACATTGTTGATACCTCAAAAGTTGCTTTTCTTTTAGAAAAGCAGGTCTAAGAACCTGCATAGAAGGCCCTCCTGTGTATGCCAGGGTCCTTGCTGATTGAGCCCCAGAAGCAGAGATTCACTTTAAAAGCCAGAAAAAAGGTGATCACCATGAGCAAGAGCAAATCAGAAAAGCATAGAATCTTACTATGGGGACAGAGAAAACCACAATACGAATTCAGAAGACAGTAATGATAACATACCAACATCTGAAACCTCAAAAGAGAATATGAACTGGTCTCAAACACAAAAGGCATTCTTAAAAGAGCTCAAGAAAGATGTTAAAAGCCAAATTAGAGAGATAGAAGAAAAACTGGCTGATGATTTTAAAAATACAACTCACAAAATGAAAAATGAATTCATGGAAGAGAACAGTTCTTTAAAAAACAAAACTGACCAAATAGATAAGGAGCACAAAACCTGAAAAAACTGGACAAATAACAAAGGAAGCACACAAAGCTAACTGAAGCAAACAGTTTATGAAAAATTAGAATTTGGGCAAGTAGAAGCTAGTGACTCTATAAGACATCAAGTATAAGTCAAACAAAATCTAAAGAATGAAAAAATGGAAGAAAATGTAAAAGATCTCACTGGAAAAAAAAAACTGACCTGGAAAATATTTCCAGGAGAGAAAAAATCTAAGAATTATTGGTCTACCAGAAAGCCAGGATGAACAAAAGAGCCTGAACAACATCTTCCAAGAAATCATCAAGGAAAACTGCCCTGAGTTTGTATATCCAGAGGGCAAAATCATCATCAATCAATCACCTCCTGAAAGAGATCCCAAATTGAAAACATCAAGGAGTACTGTTGCCAAATTACAGAACTATCAAGTTAAGGAGAAAATACTGCAGGCAGCCAGAAAGAAAGAATTCAAATATCAAGGAACTACAGTCATGGTCACACAGGCAGCTTCCACACTAAAAGATCAGGGGTATAGGAATATGATATTCTGTTAGGCAAAGGAACTTGGACTACAAGCAAGGATCAATTACCCAGCAAAACTGAGGATAATCTTTCAGTCAAGGAGATGGACATTCAACGAAATGAGGAATTTCCAGACCTTCCTGATGAAAAGGTAACAACTCAATAAAAAACTTGACCTTCAAATACAAGACCCGAGAGAGGCATAAAAAGATGAACAGAGGGGAAAAAAAAAGAAAAAGTACTTGTTATTCAATATGGGTAAACTGTTTATATCACTACATGGGAAGATGATATGTGTTAATCTTGAGAATTGAACATTTATTATGACATTTAAAAGGGATATACATAAATGGAGGGAGTAGGTATAAATTAACTGATGGATGATAAAATAAAATTAAAAGGTGTGAAGGGATTGTAATGGGAGAAGAGGAAGGAAGGAGGCATAAAAAGGAAAAATCACATCATAGAAAGAGGCACAATAACTTATTTTAGTAGAGGGAAAGATGGGGAGGAGATAAAGACTGTTTGAGCATTACTTCCATCAGATTTGGTTCAAGGAAGGAAAAACATAGTTAAGTATAGAAATCCAACTTGTCCTCTACAGGCAATAAGCAGAAGAAAGAAAGGGGAGGGAAGGTTAAAAGAGAGGGGAGAAATAGTAAGGGAAAAGTGAAATAAAAGGGAGGGGCTGATAGAAGGGAGGGAAGGTTGAGAGAGGTGGTGGCCAAAAAGTAAAACTCTTTTGAGAAGGAGAAGTGAGAAGGGGCACATAAAACCATAAACAGGGGGTTGGAGGGAAGGGGATGGGATTGAGAGAAAGACAGAGATAGTAATAATAACCACAAATGTGAATGGGGTGACCTCTCCCATAAAACATAGGAGGATAATAGAATGGATTAAAAACCATAACTCTAAAATATGTTGTTTATAAGAAATACATTTGAAACAGGGGGATACACACAGGGTAAAGGTAAAAGGCTGGAGCAGAATATATTATGCTTCAGCTGATGCAAAAAAAACAGGGATAGCCATCCTAATCTCAGACAAAACAAAAGCAAAAATAAATCTTGCTAAAAGGCACCACAAATCATGAAATAACATCATTACTAAACATACAGCTCAACCTCCCCCTCTCTGAACATGATAAATCTAACCTCAAAATAAACAAGAAAGAAGTTAAGGAGGTGAACAGACTTGTGGGTAAGGTAGATGTGATAGATCTCTGGAGAAAACTGAATGGGATAGAAAGGAGTATACTGTTTCTCAGAGGTACATGGCATGGACAGAAAAAATTACTGACCATGCACTAGGGTACAAAAACCTCACAATCCAGTACAGAAAGTCAGAGATAATGCATTCTTTTCAGAACATGATGTAATAAAGATTATATGTAATAAAGGGCCATTATGGAATGACAGATCAAAAATTAATTAATCTAATCCTAAAGAACGAGTGGATCAAACAACAAATCATAGAAACAATCAATAACTTCATTCAAGAGAATGACAATAATGAGACAACCCACCAAAACTTACGGGATGCAGCTAAAGTAGTTCTTAAGGGAAGTTTCATATCATTGAATGCTTACATGAATAAAATAGATAAAGAAGAGATCAATGAAACGACTATGCAACTGAAAAAGCCAAAGAAAAGAACAAATTGAAAATTCCCAATTAAACACCAAATTAGAAATAATGAAAACCAAAGGAGATCTTAATAAAATTGAAACTAAGGAAACTATTGAAGTAATAAATAAAACTAAGAATTGGTATTATAAAAAAACAATAAAATTAATAAATCTTTGGTCAATTTGATTTAAAAAAAGAATACCAAATTCTCAATATCAAAAATGAAAAGGGTAAATGCACCTCCAATAAAAAGGAAAAAATTGAAAATTATGCTGCCCAAATCTATGCCCATAAATTTGACAACTAAAGTGAAACAGATAAATATTTTAAAAATATATAAATTTCTTAGATTATCAGAAGGGGAATTAAAACACTTAAATAACTCCATCTCAGAAAAATAAATTGAATAAGTCATCAATGAACTCCCTAGGAAAAAAAGTCTCAGGGTCAGAGGGATTTAGAAGCAAATTCTACCAAACAATTAAAGAACAGTTAATTCCAATATTATACAGACTTTTTAGGAAAACTGGCAAAGAAGGAGTCCTACCAAATTCTTTTTGTCATACAAATATGGGTCTGATAATTAAACCAGGAAGAGCCACAAGAGAGAAAGAAAATTATAGACCAATTTCCCTTATGAATGTAGAGGCAAAAATTTTAAATGATATTAGCAAAAAGATTATAACAACTTATCATGAGAATAATATGCTATGATCAGGTAGTATTTATACCAGGAATACAGAACTGGTTCAATATTGGGAAAAACTATCAGCATTATTGCTCATATCTACAACATAGCTAACAGAAACCATATGAATATCTCAATAGCTGCAGAAAAACTTTCAGCAAAATATAACACCCATTCCTATTGAAAACACTGAAGAGCACAGAAAAACATGGATTCTTTCTTAAAATAATAAGTAGTATCTACCTGAAACCATCAGTAAGCATTATATATAATGGTGATAACCTGGATGCATTTTCAATAGGATCATGGTGAAACAAGGATATCCATTATTACCACTGTTATGCAATATAGTACTAGAAATGTTAGCATTAGCAATAAGAGAAGAAAAACAAACTGAAGGAATTAGAATAGGCAAAGAAGAAACTAAGTTATCACTCTTTGCAGATGATATGATGATATACTTAGAGAATGCTAGAGAATCAAGTAAAATAACTACTTGAAATAATAAACTTTGGCAAAGTTGCAGGATACAAAATAAACCCACATGAATCATTTGCATTTCTTCATATTACTAACAAAGCCCAACAGCAAGAGATAGAAAGAGAAATTCTATTTAAAGTTATGGTAGACACTATAAAATATTTGAGTCTGACTGCCAGAACAAACCCAGGGACTATATAAACACAATTAAAAAATTCTTATCGCACAAATAAAATCAGATCTGAGTAACTGGAAAAAACACCAGTTGCTAGGTTGGGGAGGCCAAGCTAATATAATAAAAATGACAATTCTACCTAAAATAATTTACTTATTCAGTGCCATACCAATCAAACTACCAGAAAACTATTTTCTAGGGCTAAAACAAATAATATCAAAATTCATCTGGAAGAACAAAAGGTCTAGAATATCAAGGGAACTAATGAAAAGTAATGCTAGGGATCTCAAATTGTATTATAAAGCTGCAATCATTAAAACCATTTGCACTGGATAAGAAATAGAGGCTAGATGAGCGGAATAGGTTAAGTATACAAGACACAGTAGTTAATGATTATAGCAGTGTACTGTTTGATAAACCCAAGGACCCCAGTTTTTGGGATAAGAATTCACTGTTTGACAAAAACTGCTGGGAAAACTGGACAACAGTGTGGCAGAAACTGGGCATGGACCAATGCCTGACACTATACACCATAATAAAGTCCAAATGGTTACGTGATCTGGGTATAAAGGCTGATACCATAAACAAATTAGGGGAGCAAGGAGTAGGTTAATTTTGTGTAAGATTTATGGAGAATGGAGAAATTTATGACAAGAGACAGAGAACATTATGAAATGCAAAATGGATCATTTGGGTTACATTAAATTGAAAAGCTTTTGCACAAACAAATCCAATGCAAACAAGATTAGGAGGGAAGTAGAAAAAAAGATTAGGAGGGAAAGAATTTTTATAGTTATTGTCTGTGGTAAAAGCCTCATTTCCAAAATATATAGAGAACTGTGTCAAATTTAAAAGAATACAAGTCATTCCCCATCTTATAAATGGTCAAAGGATATGAACAAGCAGTTTTCAGAGGAAGAAATTAAAGTTATGTATATATTCATATGAAGAAATGCTCTAGAGAGATGGAAAACAAAACAACTCTGAAGTAGTCACACCTAACAGATTGGCTTACATGACAAAACAGGAAGATGATCAGTGTTGGAGAAGATGTGGGACAGTTGGAACACTAATTCATTGTTGGTGGAGATGTAAGCTGATCCAATCATTTGGGAGAGGAATTTGGAACTATGCCCAAGGAGCTATAAAAATGTGCATACCTTTTGACCCCAGCTTCTAGAGCTGTATCCCAAAGAGATCATAAAAATGGTTAAAGGATTCACATGTACAAAATTATTTATCCCAGTTCTGTTTGTGGTGACCAAGAACTGGAAATTGGGGGGAAGTCCATCAATGGAGAATGGCTGAACAAGTCCTAGTATATGAATGTAATGGAATCCTATTGTGCCATAAGGAATGACAAATAGATGGACTACAGAAATCCTGGGAAGACATATATGAACTGATGCTGAGTGAAATGAGGAAAACCAGAATCATCATCATACACAATAACAGTAACAGTATGCAAGGACTGTTTCTGATAGACATAGCCCTTCAAAGCAAGGCAAGAATCTAAAATATTTTCAAACGTCTCTTGATATAAAACACAATCCACATTCTGAGAAAGAGTACAAAGTTTACTATAGCACAGAGGAAGAAGTGTAGAATCAGTAGGAAGAATGAAGCAGAGCATTTTCTCTTTTATTAGGTTTTGTCTTGTTTTTTTCTCATGGTTTCCCCCATTCATTTTAATTCTTCTATGCAACATCACTAATGTGAAAGGTGTTAAATTTGATTGTATGTGTATAACTTATACAAGATTGCCAGCCATCTTGGTAAGGAAAGGTAGGGGGAGGAGGAGACATTTGAAAACATGTGGAAGTGATTGTTGAAAACTGAAAATAAATTAAATAAGTAAATAAATAAGGAAGAAGGAAGGAAGGAAGGAAGGAAGGAAGGAAGGAAGGAAGGAAGGAAGGAAGGAAGGAAGGAAGGAAGGAAGGAAGGAAGGAAGGAAGGAAGGAAGGAAAGAAGGAAGAGAAATTCCACAAATTCAAGATGTAGGAAAGGAGAAGGCAGAGGAGAAACTCTCCCTGCCACCCATAAAATACCTGTGAAAAATGATTCTAAACAAATTCTAGAGCAGCAGAAACCACAAAACGACACAGTGAAAGAGATTTCCAGCCCAAGATATCTTGGAAGTCCTACAAGAAAGGTCTATCACACCAGCTTGGAGCAGAGGGCAGCATAGTCTTGGCCCCAGCATGGCATGGCAGGGACAGGACTGAAGCTGGCTTGGGGGCACCAAATCACTGGCATCAGCTGTAGTTCCCATATTTCTCAACCCACAAATGCCAAAGATAGCTTCAAGGTTCAGTGATAAAGTGCTTTCACCTGGGTGAGAAGGGAACACAGTCTGGCCCTGGGTCCAGGGCAGTGGTGATTGCTGTGGCAACATCCAAATTGGAGCCCTCAGCCTAAAGACACTGGGGAAATCAAGCACCGAATCTGGGTCTCACCTGTGAGGAGCAGGACTGGGGTGAGGAGGAGCACTGTGCTGGAGCTGGACGTTGCTGTGAAGAGGGAATTCTGCTCACAAATCCTGGGCAGAAAAGCTTGTGGTTACTCCCAGACCAGAGCACAGACCAGGAGAAGAGTAAACTGCTCTCCCTTGACTGTGCCACCTTAGAGGAACTGAGAACTTACAAGTCCCTAGAGTATACCTGACACTTGACAAAGGACCCAAAACTCAAGAAACTGGCCAGGAAAATGCCCAAACACAGGTGGAAAATTTAGACCACAGAAGGTTACTTTCTTGGTGAACAGATATTTTCTTCCAACCATTAGGATGAAGAAGAACAAGGCATACCATCAGAGGAAGGTATCAAAGTCAAGACTTCTGCATCCAAAGCTTCCAAAATAAACATGCAATAGTCTCAGGCCATAGAAGAGCTCAAAAAATGATTTTGAAAATCAAGTAAGAGAGATGGAGCAAAAATTGGAAACAGAAATGTGAGCAATGCAAGAAAATCATGAAAAGTGAGTCACAGCTTGCTAAGGGAGACCCAAAAAAAGTGCTGAAGAAAATAAAACCTTCAAAAATGGACTAAACCAAATGGCAAAAGTGGTCCAAAAAGTCAATGAGGAGAAGAATGCTTTAAGTAGCAGAATTAGCCAAATGGAAAAGGAGGTTCAAAAGCTCACTGAAGAAAATAGTTCTTTAAAAATTAGAATAGAGTAGATGGAATCTAATGACTTTATGAGAAACCAAGAAACTACAAAACAAAATCAGAGGAATGAAAAATAGAAGACAATATGAAATATCTCACTGAACAAACAATTGACCAGGAAAATAGATCCAGGAGAGATAATTTAAAAATTATAGGACTACCTGAAAGTCATGATCAGAAAAAGAGCCTAGATATCATCTTTCATGAAATTATCAAGGAAAACTGCCCTGATATTCTAGAGCTAGAGGGTAAAATAAATATTAAAATAATCAACCCATCACCTCTTGAAAGAGATCTGAAAAGAAAAACTCCTGGGAATATTGTAGCCAAATTCCAGAGTTTGCAGGTCAAGGAGAAAATATCGCAAGCAGCCAGGAAGAAACAATTTGAGTATTGTGGAAATACAATCAGGATAATACAAAATCTAGCAGCTTCTACATTAAGGGATTAAAAGGCTTGGAATATGATATTCCATTAGTCAAGGGAACTAGGATTAAAGCCAAGAATCACCTACCCAGCAAAACTGAATATAATACTTCAAGGGGAAAAAATGCTCATTCAGTGAAGGAGGACTTTCAAGCATTCTTGATGAAAAGTACCAGAGCTGAATAGAAAATATGACTTTGAAACATAAGAATTATGAGAAGCATGAAAAGGTATACAGGAAAAAGAAATTGTAAGGGTCTTACTAAGGTTTAACTGTTTACATTCCTTCATGGAAAGAAAATATTTGTAGTTTTTGAGACTTTTCTCAGTATGTGGATAGTTGGAGGGTTTATATACATTTAGAGAGAGGGCACAGGGTGAATTGAATAGGAAAGGATGATATCTTAAATAAAAAGGGTGAGAGAGGAACATATTGGGAAGAGAAAGGGAAAAATGTAATGGGATAAATTATCACTCAGAAAAGAGGCAAGAAAAAGCTTTTTCAATGGAGGGGAAAAGGGGAAGATGAGAGGGAAAAAGTAAAGCTTACTCTCATCACACTTGGCTTAAGAAGGGAATAACATGCTCAATCAATTGGTATGAAAATCTATCTTACACTAGAGGAAAGTAGGGGAGAAGGGGATAAGTGGGGTGTAAGTGTGAATGATAGAAGGATGGGCAAATGGAAGGAGAGAGTAATTATAAATAAACAATTTTAGGGAGGGACAGGGTCAAAAGAGAGAATAGAATAAATAGGCAGCAACACAAAATGGAGGGAAATATAGTTAGCCTTTTACAACATGACTATTTTGGAAGTTTTTTGCATGACTAAACATATATAGCCTATATTGAATTATTTGCTTCTTAGTGGGGATGGGTGGGGAGGGAGGAAGGGAGAGAAGTTGGAACTCAAAGTTTTAGGAACGAATGTTGAGAATTGTTTTTGCATGTAAGTGGGAAGTAAGAAATACAGGTAATGGGGTAGAGAAATCTATCTTGTCCTATAAGAAATGAGAGAAGGTGGGGGTAGGGGAAGGGAGGGGATGGCAGACTGGGGAAAGGTGTAATCAGAATGTACAGTGTCTTGGGGTGGGGGGAGGGGAGTGATGGGGAGAAAATTCAGAACTCTAAATCTTGTGGAAATGAATGTTGAAAATGAAAAATAAATAAAGAAAAGTTTAAAAAAAAAGAAAAAGAGAGTTCCTGCAGACTTAATTTATCATAGGGATTACTAGTGTGTCCTTGTAGAAGTAGCACACAAGAGTCACAGTGACATTTTTCACATGAGCATTTGTACCTCAGAAATGGACAAACTCTATAGTTGTGTGAGATTTATTGTTTTGTTGATTTCTGGACTGGAAAAGTGATAATAAATGTTAATAATGGAGATTAAATTTAAAAGTGTATCAGGCATACATTTTGGGGAAAACTGGCTGTTAGATATTTATAAGGACAGGGAAAATGAGAAGAAAGAGCAAGAGGAAGAAGAGGAGGAATACGAGGGAAATTATTTTATATAAAGGAGAATATCCCCTTTTACGGTAGATTGATTTTTAAAATTTATTTAATATTTTATTTTCCCCAATTGCGTATAAAAACAATTTTAAAATTCATTTAAAAATTTTTGAGTTCCAAATTATCTTCCTTCCTCCCTCTCTGCATTCCTCTTTGAGAAAACAAGCAATTCAATATAGATTATACATGTGTATTCATACAAAACATATTTCCATATTTGTCATGTTGTGAAGAAAAACATAGACTCAAAATAAAAATCAAGAACAACAAACCAAGTTAAAAAAAATAGTATTGCCTCAATCTGTATTCATATAACATCATTATGTGGGGATGGATAGCATTTTTCATCATAATCCCTTCAGAGTTGTCTTGCATCATTGTATTGCTGAAATGTAGCTTAGTCATCTCATAATATTGCTATTACTTTGTACACAGTACATTTCACTTTGAATCAACTCAAGTCTTTCCAAACTTTTCTGAGAACATTCTGCTCATCATCTCATATTCCATCACTATGACATAACACAATTTGTTAAGCCACTCTTCAACAATTGATAAGCATCCTCACAATTTCCAACTTCCTGCCACCAGAAAAAGGTTGCAAATATTTTTGTTCACATAGGTCCTTTTCCCTTTTGTTTTGTTTAACTCTTTTTAGATACTGACTTAGCAGTGACACAGCTAGACCAAAATACATGCACATTTTTAAAGCCCTTTGAGCATAGTTTCAAATTGCTCTAAAGAAGTTTGAATCAGTTCACAACTCCAACTACAGTGCATTAATGTCTCATTTCTTCCCCATATACCCTCCAACATTTGTTATTCCTTTCTGTCCTATTAGCCAATCCAATAGGCATGAAGTAGTACCTCAGAATTGTTTGAATTTGTATTCCTCCAGACAACAGTGATTTAGAGCAGGGCTTCTTAAACTTTTTCCATTTCTGACCATTTTGCATTTTTTAGCAGTATTAGTGGATGTTTTGTGGCCTGAGGGCATGTATAGTGCAAAGTACACATGCTTTCTGTTCAGACCCAAGGCTGCAAGGAAATTGCTTAATGTAACATGGGCAAGCACTGCCAGAAACACCTCAGATTCATTACACGTTTGATTTGTAATAATGTTTGGTTGCTAGTATTCAGAAATCTTTTACCATTGCCAAATTTTTGCAACCTCATATGGGATCACAACACACAGCTTAATCAGTGCTAATTTAGGGCACCTTTTCATATGAATATAGATAGTTTTGATTGTTTCTTTCAAAACTTTTTATATATTTTGATCACTTATCAATTGGGAAATGACTTCTATTTTTATACATTTGACTCGATTTTCTATATATTTAAGAAATGAGGCCTTTATCAGAGAAATTTGCTTGAGAAAATTTTTCAGTTATGATTGCTAAATATATTTCCCTCCATTCTACTCCCCATCCTGTTCATTCTATTTTCTATCTCCTTTTACGTGTCTGTCCTCAAAAGTGCTTTGCTTCTGACTACTGCCTACCGCAGTCTGCTCTCCCTTCTCTCACCTCCCCCTTTTTTAATCCCTTTTCCTTTCTGCTTTTCTATAGAGTAAGATTATATTTCTATACCCAATTCTGTGGTAAATTATTCCCTCTATAAGTCAATTCTGATGAGAGTAAGTTTCACTCACTTCTCCCCATGTCCCTGTGATGGCAATCAGATGAGGATCTTTTGCTGGTTTTGTTTTTCTTTATATCAATATGTATAATGGCTCTACCTGAATGTGATTAAGGAGGATCTTCCTCATCCATTGATGAGCCTACTCATTGAGGGAAGCTTGAAGAGGGGAGTTGTTTTGTAGGAGGGTTCCAAGTACTTTTTTGTTTTTTCTATTGAGGCACTGGGTTACAGGGTATTCCCTCTGACTCTGAAAAGTGTATAAATACTCAAGAGGGTGAGGTTTTACTTTGGGGCTCACTGAGTAGAAGTATTTGTTTGGCCAGAAGCTAAGGAGCCCCGCTCCTCCCTTTGAAAAACCCAGATGTTCCCTCTCTGGTAAAGACGTATGTATATTAATGGTAAGACATTTTGAAAGCATATCTGTTGACATTTGATTTCTCTGCATTTTCTCTGAAGTTCAGGGAGCTGAGTTTTTCCCCTGAACTAACTGAATAATACATGTGCTTGACTAAAGTGACTGTTAACCCCTCAAAAGTTGCCTTTTGTGAATACAGGTCTAAGAACCTATGATAGCAGGCCCTCTATGTATGTTGGGGAGCTTACCATTACATAATGGTGACCGGGAAGTGATCACAAAATATCAGACTTCTATTTAGAGATGGAAGGGCAGAGGAGGCAGAGGCAAAAATGAAAATCCCAGGGTGCGAAGATTTTTGTTCCTCGCTAGAAAGAATATGGACTAAAAACACAGGGCTTTGTGAAAACTGGGAACCGAGGCTACAGAAGGGAGACCCCAGAGACTTAGAAAGATGTTTGCGGGGAAGGAACCAGGGAAATGGAACCAGTGAACCAATTCCATACAATGGAATTGTATGTAAATGGGCTGCTGGAGAAGTTTCAGATGGAAAGGGAGTGGCTGGTTTGCAGGAGAGGCTTTTTGTCCTATAAATCTTCAGCTGTCCTTTGGGAGAGGAAGCTGGAGAGTTTTGGGTGGTAGAAGAAAAGGCTTGGTTGACTCATGGGAGGCAAAAAGTTAACAATAGGAAGGTGTTTGCAGCCCTTGCACAGGCTGGGCTTGATTCAGGCCTAGACACAGGCCAGGAGGATGTGTGGGAGTTGAATGAAACAAGTGAGGAGAGATTTGGTCAGTACTAAGAAGGAAGCAGGGGCATCTGGGGGCCCCCCGTAGAGTTTCAGGAGGTAATTGAGGATTTTGCTCAGCACAAGGTCACAGATGTTTTGAGTTGGTTCACCCAAAATTGGTGAGAATTAGTGAAAAACATAGGTTTTCTTGAGAGAGAAGAATGAATACCCAGTAAATTCAGAGTCAGAGTGGATTGAGAAGAAAGAGTTGTTTGCTGCTCTGTTCAGAGCAAGGGTGGATTTTGAAAGAATAGATGGCATTCCAACTAAATGTATCAAGGAAAGAGGTTTGATTTTAGACTGAGCTGGGAGGTAGGAGCTGTCCCTGAAGATCATTCTGAAACATTATATGCAGGTTCATCACACTTGCAGGGAGAATGGGGAGGTTGGCCAAGCCCCAGCTTACATTAAAGAGGGTTACCTCTAGCCAGAATGATGATCCTGGGACTGCAAATTGGAAAACAGTAAACAATAGTCAATGAGGCTATGATAATGAGTACACAGACTCCAGAAGCATGGTTGACCCTATATCCAACCTGTTTCTGGTCATTGTCTCCTTATTTCTTTTTGTTTGTCAGATTTGTTTGTCAGATATGTTTTCTGCAGGCTTAATACCCTGCAGATGTCTGATCACTTAAGACAGATGTCATCCCCTATCCATGACTGTGCCATGTCTTCTCTGGACCTGAAGTCAACCAAACTCCAGATGCCAGCTAAAGAACTTATCTTTCAAAAGGGACCTGTTGCAATAGGGACAGCTTTAGGTCTAGTCTCAGCAGAAAGTAGCTATGGAAGAAGAGACTGTCACCGCTAACCCCAAGATTTTGGACCCCATTTGTTCAAGGGGGAAATGATGGGGTGTTTGTGCTCAAACTCCACCCTAAGATACTGTTTTATGTGTTCATTTTGTGTGAGCCCTCTTATATTATGGAAAAGTTCTGTTGACACCAGTTGCCCCACCAATCTATATAATAAATATGAAAGATCTTAGAGCTGAGTGTAATGGTAATTTGAATTGCAAAACCTTTCCTATTCATTCATAGGCCCATTAAGTCACATGGAGCCTGTGGTGGGAGGAGTTTGCTGAATGGGTGGAATAGGAAGAGGCAGAGCTAGAGTAGAGCTGAGAGGAAGGTAGTCTTGAGAGTCGTGAGAGCTGGGAAGGATGCGGGCTCCTGGGTAGCGTGAGATTGTGTGATTGTGATTTTGTTTAAGACAGCCTGCTTGTGATGAGTGTAATGGACCTGGCTTGTGGGAAGCCTAGCAGGGGAAGGCTTAGAAATGGTGTTGTCTTCTGCGTTGTTATTGTGTATAGATTTTGCTGTGATGGACTTGAGTCTGAATAAATGTTTTGGTTCTGCCTTCCATTTGGAAGGTCTGTGGTATTGCATGATTCTGAATTGCACCATGATACATTCATGGCTTCCATGGGCACTATGAATATTTCATTGGTACTACATTCCATCTTCCCTTCCATTTTAAAAGCTCTTTTTTGCATCTTTAATGAGAGAGAATTTACTCCATTCTACTCCCTCCCTTTCCCTTTCTTTCAGTGTCTTCCTCTTTCTCACCCCTTAATTTTATTTTTTAGATATCTTCCTTTCATATTCAACTCACACCTGTGCCCTCTGTATATGTGTGCATGTATATGTGTGTATATACACATATGTGTGTGTGCATATACATCTATATATGTGTGTAGATATATTCCTAACTCCCTGATAATTATAAAGTTTTTTGTTTTTGTTTTTTGAATTTTTCAACATTCATTTCCACAAAATTTTGAGTTCCAAATCTTCTCCCTATTTCTCCCCTCCCCCCACCCCACACTGAGCATTCTGATTACCCCATCACCAATCTGCCCTCCATTCTAACATCCCTCCTCTTCCCTTATCCCCATCTTCTCTTTTGTCCTGTAGGGTAAGATAAATCTCTATACCCCATTACCTGTATTTGTTATTTTCTAGTTGTATGCAACAACAATACTCAACAGTTGTTCCTAAAACTTTGAGTTCCAACTGCTCTTCCTCCCTCCCTCCCTACCCATTCCCACTGGGAAGGCAGGCAATTCAATATAGGCCATATCTGTGTAGTTCTGCAAATAACTTCCATAATAGTCGTGTTGTGTAAGACTATATTTCCCTCCATCCTATCCTGCCCCGCATTTCTTCTATTCTCTCTTTTGACCTTGTCCCTCCTGAAGAGTGTTGACTTCCAATTGTTCCCTTCTCCTATTGCCCTCCGTTCCATCATCCTCCCCACTCTACTTATTCCCTTCACTCCCACTTTCCTGTACTGTAAGAGAGGTTTTCATACCAAAATGAGTGTACATTTTATTCCTTCCTTTAGTCGAATGTGATGAGTAAGCTTCATGTTTTTTCTCTTGCCTCCCCCCTTTTTCCCTCCACTGAAAAGTTTTTTACTTGCCTTTTTTTATAATTTGCCCCATTCCATTTCTCCCTTTCTCCTCCCAATATATTCCTCTCTCACCCCTTAATTTCATTTTTTTAAGATATGATCCCATCCTATTCAATTCACCCTGGGCTCTCTGTCTCTGTCTCTCTCTGTCTCTGTCTCTCTCTGTCTCTGTGTGTCTGTCTGTCTGTCTGTCTGTCTGTCTGTCTCTCTCTCTCTCTCTCTCTCTCTCTGTATATGTGTGTGTGTAATGCCACCAACTACCCAGATACTGAAAAAAGTTTCAAGAGTTACAAATATTGTCTTTCCATGTAGGAATGTAAACAATTCAACTTTAGTAAGTCCCTTATGAATTCCCTTTGCTGTTTGCCTTTTCATTCTTCTCTTGATTCTTGTGTTTGAAAGTCAAATTTTCTTTTCACCTCTGGTTGTTTCATCAAGAATTCTTGAAAGTCCTCTATTTCATTGAAAGAGAGTATGTCAGGCTTTGGGTGGGGGATATGTTTTCTCCTAACTCCCATTCCTATATTAACCATAGAAAATAATACCTTTCCAAAAATTAATTGTATGAAGAATTATGTAATATCAGATATTGGTCACTGGGGAAAAGCACCACAGTAAGGGTTCCTAAGTGATAGTATTAGAAAGATATCATTAATCCTACATTTCTACCCCTGCAATTTTGTGGAGATATATATCAACTGAGTTTTAGGGTTTTTGTCTGCCAATATAAGTTCAGAGTGGGAAAAGGTGGGTTGATAGAGTAAGAGTTCACAGAATTTTAAAAAAATTCTTATATAGTCTAAAGTTTTTTGCTTTTTAAAAACATTATTGTAATCATCATGCAAATTATCCTATTGGTTTCACTTCATTCTGTATCAGTTAATACAGGTCCATCCAAGTTTCTCTAACTTCCTCATATTCATAATTTCCTATGCCATAATAATATTTCATTTCACTCATAAAAAACAATTCATTCATTTATAATCAATAGGTATCCACTCTGTTTTTATTTTTTGGCAACCAGAACAATTGTTTTTGTATGCATGTATGTGTGTATGCATTTGTGTGTGTATATAAACTTAACTGTTGTTCATTTTTATTGGCCCCTTCCATCAGTGACCTCCTTAGAGTTATATGTCCAACAGTGATATGTCTAGGTCAAGGGGAATGAACACTTTCATCATTTTTTCTAGCAAAATTCCAAACTGTTTTTCTAGAATCAGAGACCAAATTTTATCTTTGTTAGAAGTTCTCCCCACAGTCCATTCAAATCAACTATTTGTCTTTCACCTTCTTTGAAATTTTCCTGAGTGTAAGGTAAAACCTCAGAGTTGTTTTAATTTAAATTTCTCTTACAACTTTTTACATGAAAGATTTTCCATATAGCTATTGGTAGTTTTTATTTCATCTTCTGAAAACTGTTTCTATGGCCATGATCTACTCAAAAATTACTTTTGATTGGAATAGCATTTAATAAATACTTTCACTATAATGTTCTAGTAACATTTTTACCACATGTACACTAAAGACAATGAGATGGACTCATGGGTAGAGAGCACTTATTTCAAATGACTTCAAATTGTGTCTCAATCACTTATTAGTTATGTAACCCTGGGCTAGTGATTGGACTTCATTAACTTCAGTTTCTTCATTTTAGTAGATGAAGAAGTAAAACAACTTGCCCAGTCACACAGTGAATACGTGACTGAAACAAAAGTAAGCTTTAATCTTTCTTGATTCCTATCTTCCAGGCCACCTGGCTGCCCTGAGTGTCAAAGCAAGAGAAATGCTATTAGAATATTGTACTCAAGCACTTTTGAAACTGCATTTATCTGAAGGTTTTTTGTGAGGATAAAGTGAAATCATGTGTAAAGTACTTTTCAAAACTGAAAAATCTCTATAAAGTTTCTATAATAGTGATGATAATAATTGTTTTTCTTCTTATGGTATTTGGAATAGTGTGATATTGACATGCAAAAATCTATGAAAAATTATAAAATATTAAAATACAAAGAATTTGAATTTTCACTTAAGAAAAGATATTTTACTTGGATGAATTTATATATTTTTTCCTTTAAAAATATATAAAATGACCATAATGCAATTCATTTGCTGCCTTTCCTACATAGTTTTAAGTGTTCATTATGGACTCATTTGTTTCCATGAGCCATTTGAGAGAAAATACAGTACTGTATTTGAAGACCTGAGTTCAATTGCTGTGTCTGAAACGTATTAGCTGTGTGACCTAGTGCAAGTCACTTACTAATAAATGTCCTAGGCAATGACATGAAACTTACAATTTGCAAAAGAGTTGCTTAATCACTTTAGTTCTCACTCTGTGTATTCCTCACATGAACTCAGATTCAGATAAAAAAAAATATATATTACATTTTCCCCCATTTATCAGTTAAAAACATTTAAATCTAGAAAATAAGATAATGTCATATCATAGAATATAATGCGTTAAAAGTTTCAAATATATTTTAAAATAAAGAATTAAGAAGAGTCCTGAGGGGAACATTTTATGATTTAATAGCCATTATAGGAATCTTAATTTGTATCACCAATTTCCTGTTTTCTCTTTGTTTCATTTGTCCATGCATACATACCCAATGTAAACTAGCTTCCGTATTTTTATTGTGTTTGTGTGTGTGTATTTAGGGTTTGCATCCCAGTACTTTTAGTCATCAGGGATTCTATTACATAATTGTGGATAGTTAGCAAAAAAGCAGGGGGAGAGATTAAAATACTATGCTCAGGTTCTTGCCAGTAGCTAAAAAATTACCTGCCAAAACTCATGGAGCATTCAATAGAAATACAGGAAAAATCAGGTGACTCTAATCTTCAGGAAATTTTTTTTTTCAACAACAACAAGCAGCTAATTGGACCCCATCATACTCTCTATGTGCCTTGACTTTCTTGGCTATTCATATTTCTAGTATCTTTTCAGAAAAATGGAAACCCCATAATCACTGAGGAATGGATGGGTTTGTTTAGCTTAGGCAACTAATAATTAGTTTCAAATGGATTGAAAATTTTTATATAACTCAGAATAACTATCTGTGATAAATGAACAATTACATACACATACGTATACACAATCGTACATACACAAATATACAATTACATACACAAGTCTTTTGAGAAAGAGTTCCAGAATAAAGTGAAAAATATGAATAATGAGATTAAATTTAATAGACAACCTCAAAACAAAAAAATGTATCACCAATTAAAAGACATACAGAATGCAGATTCATTTCAGAATGGACACTAATCAGCTCCCCTTGCAGGAGACTTTGTATTAGCATACGTAAAAAATAGATAGAAATTATAAAAGAGCATTTAAGAAGTCATCTATGCATTTGAAAATAAAAAGGAAATTATGTAGATATGCTATGGTGAGGGGGGAGGAAAAGGAAGAAAAGCTTTTCTTTTTTCTAGGAGAGTACAGTCAGGTTTTTAATCTGCTACACTGTCCGAAAGAAATGTGCTGCTGGAATTGAGTAATAAAAAGAACCAGCTGTTGGAAATGTAATTTTGGGGGAATTATTCAGGTGGAAGAACTGTGGTAGGCTGATACTTGAAAAATATTCAGACAACCTTGAGGTTTAGTGATCATGTGATTTTTTGCATGAAGATTTAGAGGTTCCGAATATGTATGTATAGTATTTTAATGTATCTTACACATATGTATGTATTATATACATACACATATATATTATGCTTCTTGCATAAAGTAAAACAGGTACACACTAATATTAAAACTTCAAAACAATTGCATTTTTGGGTGTAGTCTGGTAAATCTCCATCAACTCTCTGCATTCTTTTTAGCTGAATTTTTCAGCAATGTATCCCTGATTACTGAGAGAGACCCACGAGAGGTAATTATATGCCAGTACCTGACTTTCAAAAAGTAGTATTTCATTAAACAATGATTCAGTATACCTCTAAGCCATTCACAAATTCAAAGGGACTCATAAACCTAGTAAAAAAAATGGGCAACTCATCACAGAATTTCTGTTTGAACTTGTGTAAGGCAAGCCACTGATTAGTAACTGATTGCAAATAGAGTTATGTTATTTTATGTGTGATGTCTAAAATTTTCTCAGTATCTCAATGTAGAATATATACTTTAGAATGTTTGCAGTGTTTGCAGTGGCTGTTTGAATGAAATGTGTTCTCTTTTTTTTTTTTTTTTGCTTTAAAAAAATTATATGTGAATGGACAGAAAAGAAAGCCCTCCATGAAGTAACCAAAAGCAATTAGAAACCCTTTCATGCATGGAAAATGCTAGGATGTACAGCAAGTTATTTTTAGGAATAATGTAATTATTCAACTGGTAATGAGCTTAACCTAAGAAATACTCTCTAGGAACAAGACAGGAAAGAAGCAGTCTTCAAAAAAAAAAGGATGGGATAAATAAATACTCGCTCTGTGTATGTATATATTATGGTCAAAACACATTAATCTCAAACCTCACAATTACGATTTTATCCACTTCAAGAAGATAGAAAGGAAGCTGAAATTTATATAATACAAGATATTAAATAAACAATCTCCCAAACAAGATATATGTGGCCAAAGGGGGAAAATAGGAATGCATCACAGGGAAATACTTTAATATTTCCATATGGCTAATATAATTTGTTTCCTTAAGTGACATGTATCTATTTTTATGAGTGATAAAATAAAATACCTACATTTAATATGGAATGGGACAGTTTTATGTACTTTCTACATGTAGAAACACATTTTGAAGCTCAAGTATTTTATAGACGTCAGTGAATTAAGTCTAAGAGCACCTCTCTGTGGCAGAAGTTCATTACTGTTTTAGGCTCGAGAAAGCCATGAAAAAATACTAAAATGATTGAGATGACATGAAGAAATGATTCTTCAGGATCTTATTATTCGTTTTTGTATAATCCACACCACTTTGCTTTCCCTACCAAAATCCCCACTTTGGCCATTTTACTATTCATTAATTACCACCAATAGAAAAAACAAATAAAATGAGCTGAATTTGCAATAAGGATTTTTACACTATTGTAAATTTTGGCTTTATATATAAATATATATAAATAAATAGAGATATTTATACATATACATATATGCATCTGTATACACACATGTATATATTTATGGATAGAAGGAAATTACTAATTTATATTAGTTTAAAATTGTGTGATGTGATCTTCTGTGGATTTCAATTATCTACCTTCTTCCTAGTTCCTCTTACTATGAGCAAACAAAATTTGACATCATTTGATTAAACACTATGATTTGACATAATATGATTAAAATTACATAAAATGAATAAATTCCTATACTTGGAATTCAGAAGAACTAGGTCCAAATTCCACCTAAAATACTTCTAGCTATATGGCACTGAGCAAGTAAGTCACTTAACCTCTCAAAGCCTCAATTTTCATAACTGTGAAAAGGGGATAGTAATATCTATAGCACTCAACTCATGGCTGTATGTATCAAATGAGATCAAGTACTGAAAGTAATTTATCATCTTTGCTGCTGAGAAACGCTAAATAGTAGATAGAGCACCGTGTTTTGAGTCAAGATCGAAGTTTGTCCTGACTCATGCATTTATTACCTGCTATAGCACCAATGTGATATACCCTAGTGCAATCTCTATCGTGAAATACCACAGACTCTCCATATAGAAGGCAGAACCAAAACATTTATTCAGACACCAGAAAGCCAAATCCATCATAGTAACAAAAATCTATACACAGTAACAACGCAGAGAACAACACTATCCCCAAGCCTTCCCTCTGCTCGGCTTTCCACAAACCTGCTTCATCAAATCACAAACAGGCTTTCCTTAAACAAAATGCCCTTCTCACACTCATAACCAGCTGCAGGCTTGCTTGCATCCTTCAGTTCTGGCTGCTGTCTGACTGACTTCCTCTCAGCTCTGCTCTAGCTCTGCCTTTTCCTGTCCCACCCATTCAGCAAACTCCTCTCACCACCTGTGACCCAGGCACATCACATTAATGAAAGAGAAAGATCTCCCCATTTTAATTACCATTATATCTGCATTTTATTCTTGTCCATTGTCCACTCATGTCCAACTCTTCATTACCCCTGAACCATACTTGTCTGTGGGATTATCTTGCTTCGCATTTCCTTCTCCAAACTATGTGTGTTTGTTTCCCTGGGCAAATTATTTATCCTCTCTTCATTGTTTTCTCATCTTTGCAAAATCAGTGATAACAATACCTACTTTCTACAGTTGTCATGATTAAATGAAAGAACATATTTAATTTCTTACTGATCCTTAAATTGCTGCTTAAATGTTAGCTGGGAGATACTGAGAGGATCTGTAATTTCATTAGTATGAATTGATGTAGATCGAAATCTCTCTAGAAAATATTTTGGAATTGTTGTGGCAAAAAATTGATAATACTTCCAGCAAACTGATGGTGAGAATCTCCAGATTCAGCAAATCTGGTCCTTTAACAATTGATGTATATCCTTACAAGAGTGGGAGGACCTTCTGGAGCTTGAATTCCACTAGCTTCCCTTTCAGAATTCCAAGCTAACAGTCAGATAAAAATGAAGCATCAGAAAAAGACTTCAGTGAACATACTTTCCTAAACCCTACAGTTACTCACTCGTCCTGTAATGAGTCTGTATATATACACACATGTATGTGTACATATATGTATATATATACATACACACCATATATGGATTGTATTGTTTCCATACATAGAACATAAACTCCTTCAGAAGAGGGACTATTTCTAGTACAGTCTATCTATCAAATAGTCATTTAAATGCATCTGGACTGACTGGCATTTCTGTTTTTCTGCAGAATGTACTAAATGACAATGGCAAAGATTGTGGAAAATTACTTAAATATTCATTCTATGACAAAAACTCCCTGTTATATACAGAGGCATATAGCTGAGTGCTTTCACACAGCCTGGAGAATGTCAATATACTGATCAACTTAAGGCAAATTAAGGAAAGAAATTTTCTTTCACTTCTCTCTCCCATTTGTTCCTGAACACAAAGATCATAATAGTATACAGATTACTGTAGAATAATATTTTGTAGGGATAATTCCATGCTGGAAATTAAATATGCTTTGTATTTATATATTTGTTGCTTAAGTAAAATGTATAATAGTGAACATTCAATGGGTTTGAGGAAGTATATATATACATATATATATATATATATGTATATATATATACATATATATAATAAAGAAATTTCATAATTTCCCATCCAAGTTACTTTGCTTTTGGAAATATTATCACAGTCCCATATATGTGAAATATTTTTGTGCACCCATGGAATCCAAATTCTATTTCTGTTTACCATACTTTAAAAGATAATAAATATGTGCTCTCATCATTATGGGTATTCTCTCCTTTTCTACAAATTGTCACTAAAACATACCTTCTCATCCTTTGTTCTCTGATAGATCCTCTGCAAAAGTTGCCCAGTTCTCATGACCGAAGAATACACAAGATGTTGGTCTAATAAATTCAGAAGTTAGGATAATTTCCTCAGAAAGCTAGCTGTCAAAAGATAGACAACCTATTTCCATCCCTCTTGCTAGAACAAATTTTTAAAGCATGCTAACATATTATAAATCACAGGGAAAATTATAAGTTTATTGGGTAGGATCATAAGGGAAATATTAAAGGCACTGCAATGATTAAATCTAGAAAGGAGACTGCTAAAAGAAGACAATAGTGGAAGAGTTTATAGAATATTTTTCTCTAGACATTAAAAAAGGGTTTATGTGTCGAGTGGTGAAGAGAAGGGCATAAATCATTACATTCAGAAATTGTTTTGTCTACCAGATAAATTAAGTTTGATTAGTCACTTTTTAAATTCCCCTCAGTGATATATCTTCAATTCCAATTTGGTCCAAGATTTTTTAAAGTTTAAATTCATTACTAATATTTAGAGTATTTATGGATCTGAACCCTTTGTAAGTCAGTGCAGTAGAATGAGCATTAGATTTAAAATGAGATGTCAAGTTTAGAATTCTGTTTCCCTTCCTTTCTGTAAAAATCATGGGATCTCTCTGCACCTCATATAGATCCATCCAGTTCCAGATTCAAGGTCCTATGTATGATCCCATGATTATGTTGGTGTGCATATTTGTATGCCAAGTATTTGATTCACAGGTACTTTCACAGAAAGCTTCTCCCAGCCCCTCTTAATTCTTGTGTCTTCCCTCTTTTATTACATCCTATTTTTCCCATGTATATTTTGTACATATTGGTTTGCTTGTCATTTATTTGAGTGTAGGGACTGTCTTTTATCTCTTTTTGTATCCCCATCACTTAGCATAGTGCCTGGAAGCTAGTAGCTACTTAATAAATGTTTATTGACTGGTTAGCTGTCTTAATAAATGTACTATGGAACTGAATTGTTAAGCTTCAATTATTTTTTTAATGAAGAAAATATATTTGGCTTCCTTTGCAGATAAATGCACAGGAATTAAGCAGAAAGTTTACACAACCTGCTGTTTCTTCAAGTTAACACCTTGTTAAGATACAGTAAATTCACTAATTTATTTACTATATTTGATACTGATACCTCATTGTGCAGCAGGCATTCCTCTTGTGTGATCCAAAATGATGCTGATGAAAACCTCCAAGTCACCATTGTGACTATCAATAACTTACTCTCCTTTTGTTTAAGTGCCTTTTACATTTTTTTCCTGCTGTGATTTTTACTGCTTTTCAGACGGAGACTATGCAGCATCCCTTATCACTCAGGAAGCCCTCCTTGGTAATTCACATTGGCTGGAGTGATTCTTTTGTAGGAGTACAGATGATTAACTGCAAACTCTCCTGCTGTTCTCAGTCAGCAAGCAGCAATTCAAGGTTTCAACAGATGTTTCTCTTTTAGAACTTTAACAACTATAATTGGGTTGAAAAATAGTTACTGCTAGTTTCCCTTAATTGAAACTACTGTTTGTTCCCATTTTAGAGGAAGGAGGAAAAGTATTTCTAACTTTGAAAACTGAAGTCTTACACTGAGAAAGCAAAGATGATGGCTTACACTCATTATCATGTCTGTCAAATGTAATTTAAATGTAAGCTATTTTTATATAGTGATTGATGATAATATAATACAATTTAACTAGAATTTAGTTTTTTTTTTTCCCCTCGGAGCACATGGGCTTGGGCCTAGATCACTGATTACCAAAGAACTGTTGGGTTTTTTTTTTCAACTATTTTTACTGATATTCAATAAGTAAAATCAATATTGGAACAGAAAATGTGTTTTCAAACATGCATGAAGAGTATCATGTATTCATAGATCGTGCTAAATATCTACATGCTGTTGTTCAGTCATTTTCAGTCATGTCTGACTCTTCATGATCCCATTTGGGAATTTTTCTTGCCAAAGATACTAGAGGGGTTTGCCATTTCCTTCTCCAGCTCATTTTAAAGATGAGCAAACTGAGGCAAGCAGGATTAAACTTATTGTCCAGGGTCATATAGCTAATAAGTGTCTGAGGCCAAATTTGAACTTGGGAAGAGGAATCTTCTTGACACCAGACCCAGCACTCTATGTACTGTGCCACTTAACTGCCTATTACATGCCAATTACAAACATTATTTTCAGTGAATTTTACTTTTATATAAACTAAAATCTTTGCATAATGTCTAGATTGGAAAAGCATCACACATTGCATTGGTTGACTGATTCTAATGGATAAATGGAGCCAGCTTTGGACGCCTAGTAAGGACTTTACTGTAAGAAAAATCATGCCATGTGAAGCATAAACTGGAATGAGGAGAAACTTGAGGCAGGGAGACCAACCAAGAGGCTACTGACATAGTCCAACAAGGACAAGATATGGCCTTCCACCAAGACAGAAGCTCTATAACCAAAGAGAAGTTTACATATAGGAAAAAGTGTTGTGATGGCAGAAAAGACAGAGCTTTAATGTGTGGGATAAATTCCATCAAGAATGGAACTGAGATATTGAGCGTGCATGACTGTTCTTTGTCCTTCATACTCCGAGGATTAATGACATCACAATGTTGGGCTCAAGATACGGTGTATTCAACTGCAGTTGATCAGTTCAGTATGAGCGCTCCAAAATTTCTATCACAAGCCAAGTGCATATAATCTGATTATTTAGGATGTAGATACCTCTAAATTTGTATATCAAACATTTCCTTTATGTTACTGAGATTCTGCTTTGCACTTCAGGACAGTGTCTTATTTTGATACAGGCATGCCATGCTGGACAGTCTTGTGTCAGTATTTCCTATGTCTCACAATCAATGCTAAAGTTCTTCAGGGATACCTTAAGAGTGTCCTTGTAGTACCTCTTCTGACTTTCTTGAGGGCCAGGGTGGAGTGCTATTGACAAGATCAGGAAAGACCTTGGGGAAACTGTTCTTGGAGACTGTGCTCATTATCATCCGGAATGGCTCTCCATGCCCCCCAGATGTTGCTGTCTCCGTGAGACAAACGTGGGAACTACAGAAAACAAGGGATATGTAAAATAGATGTCCCCTAGGCTAATAGCCTGTGAAGACAATAAGTCTGGCCAAATCACTGGGACAGGAGAGGAGCAGAATTCTGTCTATATAAACCCTAACCCTCAGATCAATAAACGGAACTGGTCTATCTTTTCCCGCCTCCCGTGACTCTATCCTTTCAACCACATCACCGAGCCGTGTAGGGACGTGGGCCGTCTGCTACACTCGCCTTGTGTGAGTTCCATGTAAAAACAGGCTTTTAGGTAAATGTGTAGTTGGTATTTGGGCTACATGGCCAGCCCATTTGAGTTGCACTCTGTAATAAACTCTTGTAATAGGGTTTAAATGCCGGAAGTTCAGCACAAGAGAAGACCTCACTGCTTGGTATTTTATCTTGCCAGGTAATATTCAGAATCTTTCTAATTCAAATGGAAGTGGTTCAGTTTTCTGGCTTGTAGGCAGACTGTCCAAGTTTCAGGAGCATAAACAATGAAGTCAGCACAATGGCTCTGTAGAAAAGTAAGATGATGGAAGATAGGAGATTTCTCTTTGCTTGCTTGTGAGGTTTTTTTTTTTTGGAGGGGGGAATGAGACATAATGAATTATGTTTTGTACATGTTGAGATTAACATGTACAAAAAATTGATCTTTCGGTCAAGGTTGGTGCAAGAGATCTAAGAATCATCTGCATAGAGGTGAAGGAAAAATCATAAGTCTTGCTTTCATAATCTTAAAGTTAAATTGACCAATTAGTGAATAAAACAAAAGATAGCAGCAGAATATCTGAACAAACTCTTATAATTCATGGTATACAAGAAACTCATCTAAAAGGCATGCATAACCAGGAAAAACAATATACTGCTAAAAAAAGGGAGGAATAACAAAGTTTGCCCCCAAAGGTGACATATGAGATGGTGCCGCCTTCCTTCCTTTATAGTGGTGAGGAACTATGAGTGTAAAACACTGTAGATAATGCCAGTCTTTTTGATATGTTTGAAGTTATAAGTTTTGCTATTTATTTTTCCTCCTCTTTTTAAAAATGTTCTTGTTATAAAGGACACAGTAGGAGGGAGAGAAATAGATACATCAGAAAAGGTTATTAATATAAAAATAAAAGATATTTTATATTTTATATATATTTATATTTTATAAAAACAAAATGTGTTTGTAAAAGTTGCTGAGTCCAGCCACCAATCCTATTCTGAAACTGTTTAAATGAATTATTGTCTACTCCACTTCTCCCTCTCCCTCTTCCTCTCCCTTTCTCTCCAGATCATATTTTTCTGCCTGACTTCATTCAGATACCTAACCAGTTTTAGCCCTTCTATAACTCAGAACTTGTGACCTCAAATGATCTACTATCCTCAGCTTCTCCTGGTAGCTCAGATAGTCACAATACAGCTAGTTTACATCTCTCCTCAAAGACAGCATGAGATACTTTAGTGGAACCAGGATCCCAGGACACTTTTTTGATAGACCTACTAATTATTTTTTACGCTGGTAAAAATTTGACATTAATATGAAAGCCTCTATGTACCCTGGGTACTGCTAATTATGCATAGGTTATATGCATAAACCATGCAAAAACCTACTTTCTTTAAGACAATGCAAGTGCTTGTTCTATTGGCTGTAATCAATTTTCCATTAAAATATTTTATCTCTATTTTATAATATCCCAATAATCTGCCACCCCAGAGTGATTGAGCTTCAGTGATTTCAACTTATATGCTTCCATTATCATGTCTAATTTGTGTAGCTCCATTAATCTCCCAGGTCCATCCATTAATCTTGTCTAAAATTCTCACTTCAAAGCCTTCCCTTCGAAGAGGATACACATGTTTAGCCTTGCACAATTAGATGAATCTCTGAAAAGTTATTTTAACACACATAATAAAACTATTCTTTGATTACTGAATTAACTTTTCAAAACCTTTGTTAAAAATACAGGCAAAGTATATTACACCATACCTTTCATCTATAACTTTAGTACCTTTATCAGGAAAGGAAATGAGGTTAGTGTGGCATTGAAGTATACTTGATGAAATTGTACTAACTCTACTAACTTTTTGTAATAATTGCTTCCCTTTCTAGATATTTGCCAATCATTCCTTTAAAGATCAGTTCTAGAATTCTCCCAGGAAGCAAGAGCAAGAACAAGCTCACCTACCTATTCTTTGCAGAATTTCTTCTTTTTCATTTAAGATGAAAATGAGACATTTGTGTTTCTCCAATATTACGGTACCTCTTCCATTTCCCACAGTTTTCAAATATTAGCAATAAGGGTTCAACAATTATATCTATAAATTCTTTCAATACCTAATGATATGGTTGATTTGGGTCAGGAGACTGGAATTTATAAAAGATTAACTAGGAATCTTACCTTTTCTTCTGAGTATCAGCCTTGGCTAGCTATTGTTATTCTATCATTTCCAATACAAAAATGAATTCTCTCGGCAGAGAAATCAGAAGCAAAATAAGGATATTTTAATACAAATATTGGGGGATGACCTTAATTATATGTTAATCCTTTTACATCAGACTTTTAGTGTGTGGAATTATACTTTTCTTGTGATCCATTTGGACTTTGCAATATGTGCATTTGTGTTATAATGGACTTCATTATAACAAAATTATACTGTATCAGAGTCAACAATTAACCTTACCAAATTAGTACTGACTTTTATTTACTTCCCTGGAGGACCATTATACCTCAATAAATAAAAACATTACTTCATCCTGATTAAGTGAAATCATGGTACTTGACAATTATACTCTTTTATTCACTAAACAACTATTAATTTAGAGAGTCTTTTGGTGAGCTTGTCTTTGGTGAATATGAATCACAGATGAAGAAGCTAGTATATTTTTAATATGGTGACCAAAAAACTTCCTTCAACACAATGAAAGTTATATAGTATCAGCCCAGCTAATTATAGATATGCATCTATAGTCAATGAATTATATCATCTAACTTTTCTATTATAATGAACAATAAACTGTTCTTCCAATGTATTTCAACAGTTATGACTGATAGTAAGATTATTTGTCAAAAGAATCAATTATATATATTGTTGATAATAATGGGTTCTATTATGTGATAAAGTCTTTGTCCAATCCAATAAAAGGTGGAAGGGGAGAGGATGAGATCTAAATATATCTTTCTAAATTAATTGTCTTCAAAACATGAAAAATATGCTTTAGGTACCTAAAGTTTTGAACAACTAATGTGGAATACAAAGAGCTACATTTATTTAGTAGTACACCATCAAAATTAATGTAACAGCTCAACACAATGCTGAGAGGCAGACAAATGAATTTAAAATAAGTGAAATTGTAATATGTATTCTTATCCTTAAAACAATTGAACAGACTCAACCCTATACTTTTAACAACTTTATCTACCTCAGGTACAAAACTGAATTATTACCATACTGCCACCATCTTTTATTCAAAGATTTTTCTCTTTCAATATGCCAACCTTACTTCTTGTTTTTAATTTCTCTGATTTCCTAAATCCATTGCTAAATCTGATAATCTAATTATCTTTTTTTACCATTAAGATCGTTCTACCTTTGTATAGGAATTTTGATCTTCTTAACAAAAGACACTGACACATCAAGTCATTCACCCCATCTGCAACCATTAGTCAGAGGCATCCTCACAAGGTAACCTCCCTGAGACTTATTGTGAAAATGAAGAATTAGATTAAATGACCTCTGAAGTGTCCGCTAGTCTTGCATCTATTATCCTCTGGGAACTCAGGAAAATTGCCCGCTGTGGAGCTTTTCCAATAATTCTATATAGGTGAAATTGTGTTACAATTAATATAAACGACAACTATGTCAGTGGACAGAGTATCATTCAACCTAAATAATATGTAAACAACTAGGGAGGATCTTTAAAATCTTGGAAACATAATTGCATATTTTTAGAGGCAATCTAGGAAGATCTCTTTGATGATGCAGTTATTCTCTGTGATAATTTTCATTTATAATCACCTAACAAGGAATTCTCTCTAACAGTTTTTATAAATGAACCTTTATAAAAATGTGTAGCGACAGGAAGCAAATCACTATTTTAAGCAGCTAAAATTCCAATATAGATTACTTCCAATCATTATAAATATACTTCTTGGCATACAACCTCTGTACACTCTTCTGAGGGAAAATGAGGTTGGCAAATTGCTTGAGTTCAAGGTTCTGAACTACCTCAGTAGGGCTAAATATATGGGGGGAGAGGGAGAGAGAGAGAGAGAGAGAGAGAGAGAGAGAGAGAGAGAGAGAGAGAGAGAGAGAGAGAGAGAGAGAGAGAATATTACATTTTAAAACTAAGTCAATATAGTAATCCCTATTCCTAATTAAGTTTGAAACAAGTGGGTTAGAAAAGAACATATTTACTTAGTTCTAATTCACATGCTAGTTAAGTTGAGTTGATTTGAGAGCCAAGACTTTCACATTTCTCTCTTTTTTTCCCATACAAAAAGGATGTCTTCACAGAGTATGGAATCCACCAAGGCTGTAAAAGCAGAAATCTTCCTCTGTGAAGGCTTTCTAAAGGGTCAAGGGGATGCTATGGCCTGCTTTACCAAGGAAATCTTTCTGTCATTCATGGAAAAAAAAATCCTAATGCAGTATCCAACAGAATTACTCAATTATCAGGTTTTTTGTTTTTTTGTTTTGTTTTGTTTTTGTGGTTCAGTTCTTTTTCAGTTGTGTCTGACTCTTTATGGCATCATTTGAGGTTTCTTTGGCAAAAATACTGGAGTAATTTGCCATTTCATTCTTCAGCTCATTTTGCAGATAAGGAAATTATGGGAAACAGGGTTAAATAACTTGCCCATGGTCACATACCTAGAGAGCAGATTTGAACTAAGTAAGATGAGTCTACTTAATTCCAGGCCCAGCATTCTATCCACTCTGTCCCCTAACTACCCAACTCTCAGTAATTTGTAATCATCGATCTATATAGCTCAAGGACTTTCTCTTTGAAAATACTATCTGCTTCCCATAGCCAGTTCCCACCCTTGTAATGTATATAGGTACAACTATAAGTTATATAATAGTCTGAAATATTTCACAAATCCCCCAGATTGAGAATGTATATCAAATATCCTTCATTTGACATAATTTCCAGACTTTCCATCATCTTGGTCACCCTTCTTTGCAAATTCCTTTTGCTTCAGGGAGAGGTAGAAAGGTGGGAGGTTATTTTGTATACTGGAATATGCATATCAGATATATACATGCATATGTATATAAAACATATATATACAAATATTTATAAACACAAATTTATATATAAATATATAGATATACATATAAATATACATTTAAACTTTGTATATATAGAAAATCTATTACTTCTAGCTGTCCAGATCCATCTCATTCTCTATTTCCTTTCTTTGACTAATTCTCTGAAACAATGAAGCACAGTATCTTTAGGTTGAAAAAAAGATAGAATCCCTAAAGTTCAAGTTCTGGTATTATCAATTGTAATTGTCCATCAGTAGTGAATTAATAAAAAGACAAAAATATACTTCAAAATTATTCCTTTCTGATATGCTCATTTAGCTGATGCTATTAGTAATAACAGAATAGAAAGACATCCAAGTATCACAATGGATGGAATGCTGGAATTGGAGTCAGAAAGAACTATTTTTTCTCAGATAGTAAATGTGTGACCGTGGATAAGTCAACTAACCTCTCTCAGGTGGATTCCTCAGATTTCTATTTGTAAGTGAATAAGAATAGCATATATCTCACACAGTTGCTATGAGGCTTAAATTACATAAAATAGGTAAAGTGTTTGGCAAAATTCAAAGCATTATATAAATATGTAGTTTATTCTTGTTATAAAACATTCTGAATTTAGAAGAGGAAATGGTCATTTTCAAACATCTCAGAGCAGTTTTTGAGTTGTAGCAATGTAGAAGATCAAGGTTAGGGAGAATTTTGGTAGAATTCTGATTAGTGGTATACTCACCTTTTTCATTTTTTGATTCTGGTATTCTTTCTTCTTTTTCAAATTAAATTAATGAACATTTTATCATCTATTCTATTGGGTTTTTTAAAATAAAAACCAGTTCCTAGTTTTATTTATTCTCTTTTTTAAACTTTGAATTTCCATTCCACTTATCCATTCCATTTTCAATTCTGTGATTTTTCGGATTTCAAATTTGGTGTTTAATTAGGGATTTAATTTTTTTTTTAGTTTTATGCCAAATTGTTGATTTGCCCTTTCTCCCTTTTATTGATGTGGACATTTAAAGATATAAATTTTCCTTTACTGTTTTGACTGTATTTCACAAATTTTGGTTTGTTGTTTCAGTGTTGTCATTATCTTTAATAAAACTATTGATTGTTTTCATTGTTTTTCAATCCACTCATTCTTTAAGATTAGTTTGGTTCCATGGCTCTTTATTGAATGTAATTTTTTGAATTTTAGTCCAAAAATGGTATTTTAATATTTTTCCTTATGTGCATTTCCTGTGATGTTTTTATCTCCTAATATGTGATCATTTTTTGAAGGTGTCATATGCTGCTGAGAAAAAAGATATGCTCCTTTCTATTTCCATTCAATATTCTCCAACAGTCTAATATAGCTAAACTTTCTAAAATTTTCTTCATCTCCTTAACTTCTTTCATATTAATTTTATGATTATATTAACCTAGTTCTAAGGGAGTTACAGTGAGGTCTAGTATGATTTACTGTCTATTTCTTCCCATATTTCAGGAGATTTTTTTCCTTTAAGAATTTGTATGCATATATGTTTAGTATTCATAGTATCTAATTATCTTTGGCACATTTTAGTAAATGCATTTTTCCTTATTATTTCTTTTTAGTTAGGTCTATTTTTATTTTCTCTTTGTCTGAGATGATGATTTTTTACTTCAGCTGAAACATAATAGATTTTGTTCTAGCCACTCATTTAAACTGTGTGTGTGACTACTGCAAGTAAGTTTCTTATAAATAACATATTGTTGGATTCTGAATTCTAATCAATTCTACTCTCCACTATTTTTTGTGAGTCAGATCATCCCATTCACATTCACAGTTATGATTACTATGTACTTTGAAAGTTTTGATCTAAGCAACACACCCACAACCTGCCACATCCAATGACCAGCCAACCTTGGGGTTAATCCCTTCTCTATGGGTAGACCCTTATTAGAATTACTTCAGATATTAAGGATGAATTGACCCTCCACTAATAACTATACCAGCTGATCAAAGAAAGAAATTTGAAAATGGGGTTAAGATAGCTAATGGGCTCTCTGAACAGTGAGAAAGTCTGCCATCTTACAAGATAGCCATAGGACAGTGACGACACTCAGTCGGGACTTTTTAGATGTGAGTCCTGAAATATGCAGGAGGGAAATTCGGCTCCAGGGCCATTACTTTACCCAAGTCTAGGACATCCACCAAAGTTCCTGCCTCATCTGAATGATTCACAGGATACTTCAAAGGGCAAACCATGGAGGCAAGGGATATGATTGACTCTTGGGAGTCAATATCTGTGTGAGACATCTCAGCACCCTCTAATTATGTCACTGTGAAATAGAACTAAATGGGAATTCTTGGAATTGCCATACCGTTTAGTTTACACCAAGTGATTTGGATCCCTGGGGAAGAAGGGTGAAGGATAGCTCTTTTCTAGTTATGGAAATGAAGGGATCTGGAGTACTTGATTTTATACCACATTCCCTTTCAAAAATTCTGTCCTACAGATCCTTTTTTTTTTTTTTGAAAGTCTCTTTCCAGGCTGAGTAGAGCCTTTGGAAGGGATCAAGAATAAATACCTATTAGCCTTTTGGAGTTACAAGTTCTTCAAAGCAGTCATTGATTATACCAGATGACATAAAAGTTACACCATTTATTTGACTTGAAAAAAATCTCAAGCAGCAAGAACACAAGGCATATATATATATATATATAAATATATATATATATTATATATATATATATAATATATATATATATATATATATATATATATATATATATACACAACTACCAAGGAAGGCACAAATAACAAAATAAACTACCCCAATTCTTGAGACTACTGAAAAGTAAAAGAGACACTTTGAAGTTTGTGATACAATGAAAACTATTTTGACTGGTTTTTTGCCCTAGCATACAGGATACAAGAATGGTAAGGCTTCAGTAACACAGAGAGCGAACATTATCCCCCTTGCAAACTGCTTTCCTACTGGGTCACAATTAAAGCTGTTTGCTGAGTTTCTGCCCTCATTCTTTATTAGGCAATTCACAATATACATCATTTCAGTGTTCCAGCTTATCCTACTGCCTTTCCTCGCTGGAATTGGAGCAGTTTCCTGTCAATGCCAAATATTTCATTGTCTAAAACTTCTTTCTCCATCAAGTTTGATCCATTAGTGGCTTGAGGCCTTCAATCAGTGTGCAACCAGCTGCCAAGTCTGGACTACTGGTCTTCCTATGAAGCTGGGACAGAGAGTCACCTGCCTATATGGTTTCCCATTTACATCTGGTCTACTCCCATGGCTTCCATCTCTTTGTGGCAGTGTCATTCTTTGGGAACAGATTCTTACCCCTTTGGTCTGTTAGTTAAAAAAAATAACAACAGATGGATGATTAAGATATTTCTAAAAATTCTTAAGATGCTAAGGATGAAAACAAAAGTTAAAAAATAGGAGAAATTATTAAATAAACTACGAACCAGACTTCCTCCAATTCTCTTATAAGTGAATGAGTTTGTTTTCTGTGATCAGATGGCACAATGATAGTAATTATAAGAGAAGAGAGGTAGAAGATAGAAAAAAATATATAATACCCTGATTTAATCAATGGTAAAAAATTAATGGAAAATAATTCTCACTAGGAATAAAGAAGTATAGAAGAATGAGCAGTTAGATGATGCGGTGAATAGACAGCATGCCAGTGGAGTCTGGAAGACTGCAGATACTCTTTGTGTACCCCTGGGCAAATCACATAATCCTGTTTGCCTCAGTATCCTCATCTGTAAAATGAGCTGAATAACAAAATAGCTGAATGGATGAGGTTGCAAAGAAAATAATTTAAACGGGAGGAAGAAATTATATCTCAATGAATTAGAGGGAAGGAATCTCACTCAATCACACTCCCATGGAGGAAATGATTGTCTGCAGTGTTAGACTGGTATACACAGGGAATCTGTGCATCTGCAGGAATTTAATGCTTAGCAAGGTTACTAGAAAGTGTAATGCTTTCATGAACAGCATCCTACTTCAGAAGAAGTCAATCAGGTGTCCAAACATGATGAGCCCCCATGCTGTAAAGGGCCATCAGCTTACCTAACAAGGAAGAAATTCACTATGTTAGGAAGATGTGTAGAGGTTAAAACTTCCATAACAGTCAATACTGGGATCATATCATTGAGTAACAACTTCACACTGGAGAGACCCAGTCTAAAACAAAACAAACAAAAACAAGAACAAAAAAAAGCAGAAAAAATCTACTCTTTCATTATTATTTGGCAGTTCATTGCACCTAAATTTGTAAAGGAAAAAAAAAGTATTATAAGATAACGTAGATAGCAACACAATAATAGCATGCCATTCTCAGCGTTGGCCAAATTAACAGAAAGATAAACAAAAAGGAAACTATAGTATTGAATAAATTTCTGGAGAAGCCAGAACTAAAAGACTTGCCACATATTTTCATTGAAATCACATATACCTATTTCTGAGCATCATGTGGAACTTTTACAAAAATGATCCATGTATTATGGCATAGCGATATTGCAAAAAAAATGCAGAAATAATAAATATATTTTATAGAACATAGCATGATAAAAATTAAACAATTCAGAAACACAATCAAAAGACAGAAATCCAAATGGTAACTTAACCATGCAATACTAAGTAAAAAAAAGGAAAAAGAACAAAACAGGAAAAATGCTTATGTGAAATAAAATGAAGATAATTAAATAATGCCAGAATTTCTGATTCAGCTAAAGTAGTTTTTGGGGGCAGAATCACCTCCCCTCAAATATGTATTGATGAAATAGGAGAGGGGTGAACTAATTAATTGTACATTCATTTTTTTTAAATGCAAAAGTTTGTAAGAGATGATATAGGGAAGAGTGTGCCCCCAAAGTCTTGGGGAAGATATTTATAATTCTGTACCTGCTACACTTTCAAAGTAAATATTCCTTTGTAAAAGCTCATTGTTTTTGATTGTTTAAATGGAAGTGGGGATTCCTGTCACTGGTACTGTGACTGCTAATCCCACCATTTCACCATTTCTCAACAGCTATCTTGTTTTTAGAGTTCTTTAGGCTTCTTCATCTTGCCATTAAGCTGGGTACCTGCTTTGCCCCTTTCCCTGCCTTGCTTTTCAGCTTCCTTTTCTGTGTTGTCTTTCCCCAGCAGATTGTAAGTTCCTTGAGGATGGAGACTTTCTTTTTGTACTTAAATCACTAACACTTAGCACAGTACCTGGCAAAAAGGAAGCAAAGAAAAATATTTGATTGATTGACTGGCTAAGGGGAAAGGAAAATCCCACCTGAATAGGCACTTGATCCAAGAGAAGTAGAGAAGACATAGAGTGGATGTTAATTTAAATATCTAACTTTTGTATAGGTACCTACAAAAATTAGATATTTAAATTAACATGCACTGTAATATTATGGACTACACAAAAGGATTTAAAAATACAAAAGGGGTAAATACAGTTTAGGGTAAATACATTATTCAGCTAGGAATCAAGAGACTTTGAGTGTAAATTCTTCTGTGGCCAAAAATTCTTTAGTTGACCTGAGTCAAGTAATTTAATGCTCTCTAAAGCTCAGTTTCTTCATTTGTCAAATAAAGGACTTTGTCCAGATGATCTCTAAGGTCCTTGTCCAATGTAATATTCCATTTTTCCTCCAGATTTAATTATATGATGAAAATGTAGATAGTACCATGGATAGATCACCTGACCTGGAATCAGGAAGACCTGAGGTTAAAACTGGCCTCAGACACATATGCTAAAGCTATCTCTGGCCAAATTAGTTAAGCCTTGCTTTTTTTTTTCCTATCTGTGAGATGGGTTTGTTGTATCATATGGGATAATAATTCTAGAGTGCTTAGCACAGTAAATGGTGCAAATAAAAAATATGTAAGTATTATATGTTAATAGTGGTAGTAGCATTTGAATTATTAAAATAAGTGGATGTTTTGATGCTTATTTAATAAGACTTTGCTAAATAACACTGTGCACTTATATAATAATTTCAAAAACATTGAAAACAAAATCTTAAGTAATTAATTTTATGGTATGTTACAGTATTTTCTGTCTTTAAATCAAAAATGTTAATTTTTTTCACTTTCTCAAAAGGTAAACTATGAAATGATCCTGAGGACAGCATGAAAAACTAAGAAATTTCAGAAAGTTAAAGGGAATTTTCTTATACTGATGATGCCTTTGAAAAAGAAGAGGAGCATAGTTGAAATTTGGAAAAGCAGAAGAATTAACATTCAAGAACAGTAGTGAATTCAGATACAGGCATCAGAAAATGAATAATAAACATATGGAAGATGTCACCAAGGAGACCAATTAAAAAGCTGGAAATACTAGGATATAGTGTGTCCATTTCCACTCAAGATAGATGTGAAAAAAAATAGAGACAGGGGATGCAAGTATAAGACAGAGTCATAATTGAAAAAGTTGTTCAATTATTGTGATATCCCTTTTAAAATATATAAAATACAAATGAATTGCTCTATAGGTCAAAAATGTCTAATTATCTCAAATTTATGTTCTTGCATATTTTTCAAATCTACTTTACTATAGATTTGCATACTAATATAACAATCTTGAATATTTCTGTCACTGACACATGAACCGAAAATCTAGAATTTTGCCACAGCTATATTCAGAAACCTGTCTTCCTTTGTTTGTTTACAATTGTTTTTGATCAATATATATTCCACTGTGTCTCCAGGAGCAATCTTACACTTCTGAATGCTGAGAGAATTCTGCCTCTTGTGTTGAATTTTTTTCCTGTACTGGAACATGAACATGAACAATCAAAAGAGATCTTTAAGTTTCTTTGTGGGTTAACTTTTAACTGATGTTAACAAACAAGAGAATTCAAGAAGAAATGGGGAATACTTCTTCAGAATGAAGATAATGAATGACAGTATGGCCTTAACTAAGTCACATCACCTCTATGAAACCTGCAAAATCAGCAAGGTACCCTGAGCTACCTTTAAGGGTCTGTCTAGCGCTAACATCTGGATCTCATAAACATTTAATTTACTTCAATTTTCTACTGTGAAAAGAATTATTTTATCACTGATGGAACACTACAAAAATGGTTAACACACAGTAGAAACCTAGACGGTATGATAATAATATTGATATGTAGCATTTATACAGCGCTATAAAGTTTGTAAAGCAACTTACAAATCATGTATCATTTCAACCTTCCAATAATCCTGGGAGGTAGGTGCTAGTATTATCATCATTTTATAGATGACAAAATTAAGGCACATATTTAGAATCTGAGGCTAAATTTGACCTCAGGTCTTCTTGATTCCAGGTATAGCTCTTTACCTGGTGAATGTTCCATATGTTTATTACTCATTGTTTGATTACTGTATCTGAATTCAGTGCTGTTCTTGAATTTTAATTTTTTGGCTTTCGCAAAATTCAACTACAGGCTTCTTTTCAAAATATTCACTAGTATCAAGAAATACTCTTCTTTTTTTCCTGGATAGATAAATTTATTTATTTAACTTTTTTTTTACATTTATTTCATGAAATTTTGGGTTCCAAATTTCCTCCCCATTTGTCCCCTCCCCCCACCCCAATACACCAAGCATTCTAATTTCCCCTATCACCAATCTGCCCTCTCTTCTATCATCCCTCCCTTCTCTTGTCCCCATCTTCTCTTTTGTCCGGTAGGGCCAGATGACTTTCTATTCCCCATTAACTATATTTCCTACTTCCTAGTAGCAAGAACAATACTAAACAATTGTTCCTAAAACTTTGAGTTCCAAATTATCCCCATCCCTCCCTCCCCACCCATTCCCTTTGGGAAGGCAGGCAATTCAATATAGGCCCTATCTGTGTAGTTTTGCAAATGACTTTGATAATAGTCGTGTTGTGTAAGATTAACTATATTTCCCTCCATCCTGTCCTGCCTCCCATTGTTTCTATTCTGTCTTTTGATCCTGTCCCTCCCCAAGAATGTTAACTTCAAATTGCTCCCTCCTCCCATTGCCTCCCTTCCATCATCCCCCACCCTGCTTATCTCCTTCTCCCCCACTTTCCTGTATTGTTAGATAGGTTTTCATACCAAAAAGAGTGTGCATTTTATTCCTTCCTTTAGTCGAATGTGATGAGAGTTAACTTCATGTTTTTTCCTCAGCTCTCCTTTTTTTCCCTCCACTAAAAAGTCTCCTGCTTGCCTCTTGAATGAGAGATAATTTGTCCCATTCCCTTTCACCCTCTTTCCTCCCAATACATTTCTCTTATACAATTACCTTAAATTTTTAAAGATATGATCCCATCCTATTCAACTCACTCTATGCTCTCTGTCTCTGTATGTGTGTGCATGTGTGTATGTGTGTATGCACGCACGTGTGTACATGTGTGTGCGCGTGTGTATGTCTGTGTATAATCTCACCAACTACCCAGATACTGAAAAGTTTCAAGAGTTACAAATATTGTCTTTCCATGTAGGAATGTAAAGAGTTCACTTTTGGTAAGTCACTTATGACTTCTCTTTGCTGTTTACTTTTTCATGCTTCTCATTCTTGTGTTCTAAAGTCAAATTTTCTTTTCAGCTCTGGTCTTTTCATCAAGAATGCTTGAAAGTCCTCTATTTCATTGAAAGACCATATTTTCCCTTGAAGTATTATACTCAGTTTTGCTGGGTAGGTGATTCTTGGTTTGAGTCCTAGTTCCTTTGACCTCTGGAATATCCTATTCCACACCATTCAATCCCTTAATATAGAAGCTGCTAGATCTTGTGTTATCCTAATTGTATTTCCACAATACTGGAATTGTTTCTTTCTAGCTGCTTGCAGTATTTTCTCCTTGACCTGGGAATTCTGGAATTTGGCCACAATGTTCCTAGGAGTTTCTCTTTTTGGATCTCTTTCAGGCAGTAATCGGTGGATTCCTTGAATACTTATTTTGCCCTCTGGTTCTAGAATATCAGAGCAGTTTTCCTTGATAATTTCATGAAAGGTGATGTCTAGGCTCTTTTTTTGATCATGGCTTTCAGGTAGTCCCAGAATTTCTAAATTGTCTCTCCTGGATCTATTTTCCAGGTCAGTTGTTTTCCCCATGAGATATTTCACATTATTTTCCATTTTTTCATTCTTTTGGTTTTGTTTTGTGATTTCTTGGTTTCTCAGAAAGTCATTAGCCTCCATCTGTTCCATTCTCATTTTGAGAGAACTATTTTCTTCAGTGAGCTTTTGGACCTCCTTTTCCATTTGGCTAATTTTGCTTTTGAAAGCATTCTTCTCCTCATTGGTTTTTTGAACCTCTTTTGCCAATTGAGTTAGCCTATTTTTCAAGGTGTTATTTTCTTCAGCATTTTTTGGGTCTCCTTTAGCAAGGTGTTGACCTGTTTTTCATGCTTTTCTTGCATCTCTCTCATTTCTCTTCCCAGTTTTTCCTCCACCTGTCTAACTTGATTTTCAAAATCCTTTTTGAGCTCTTCCATGGCCTGAGCCCATTGGATATCTATTTCAGATGTTTGGTATACAGAGGCCTTGACTTCTATGTCTTTCCCTGATGGTAAGCATTGTTCTTCCTCATCAGAAAGAAAAGGAGAAAACATCTGTTCCCCAAGAAAGTAACCTTCTATGGTCTTATATTTTTCCCCTTTTCTGGGCATTTTCCCAGCCAATTACTTGACTTCTGAGATTCCTCTCCACCCCTGCCTCACCAGTGCTTGGGGTCTGAGATTCAAATGCTGCTCCCCAGCCTCAGAGCTTTCAGTGGGGGGAGGGGCTTCTATTCAGTGAGAGATTAAATACTGCTGCTCAAGTGGGGGCAGGCTCAGTTCCCTCAGGGGATTTATGGGGAGACCTTCAGTAATGGATCTGAGGTCCTGTCTGCTCGGGGAGCCCCTGGCCACCGCCTCCCCTGCTGCTTCCTCCCAAGGGGTCCCAAGTCATGGAGACACCCTGCTCCCCTCTCGGCCAGTCCAGAAGTCTCTCTCACTAACCTATAGTGCCTGTGGGTGGAGGGACCCTCATGGCCGCCGGAGATTCAGTCCCTGAAGCCTGCTCTAATCTGCTCCTCTGGGGCTGCTTGGCCAGGGCAGGGGCTCCACTCTGCTCTCTGGTGCCCAACGGACCTTTACGGTTGGTTTTTCAGGGCTCTCTGGAACAGACATCTCCTCCACTCTGCTGCTGCATCGCTTCCACTGCTCCAGAACCCCTTTGGGAGTTCTTTTCATAGGTAATTTATGGGCTGTGGGTTCAGAGCTCACATATGTGAGTCTTTCTACTCCGCCATCTTGGCTCCTCCTCCCAAGAAATACTCTTTATCACTTTAGAGACAATGACTCATTGAACTTTATTCTAGGCACCTGAGGGAATTGGCAGATACTATTAATGAACTGTTGTCTGTGATTTTTGAAAGACCTTGGAAAGTGGAACAGGTGCTGTGGAACTGGAGAAATGTACATTTGATTTTAACTTTTATTTATTTATTTATTTATTTATTTATTGGGAGAGAGAGAGAGAGAGAGAGAGAGAGAGAGAGAGAGAGAGAGAGAGAGAGAGAGAGAGAGAGATGAACTTTACTTTTCTTCCTATCAAAATTCTAAAATGCATTAAGAGCTCCTACACTCATAAGTTTTCAGTGGCTGTCCCCCATGTCTGGTATGTTTTTTCTTTGTCTCTATCTTCTTCTGACTTTCTTCAAATCTTACTTAACATCTCATCTTGTGCAAGAAGTCTTTCCTAATATTCTTTAATGCTGGTGTTTTCCCTCTGAGATTATCTCCAATTTACCCTGCATATATCTTGTTTGTATTTAGTTATATATATATATATATATATATATATATATATATATATATATATATATATATATATATATATATATATATATATATATATATATATATATATATATATATATATGTATATATATGTTGTCTACCTCATGAGATTAATTTTTAAGGGGGAGTATCATTTTTGCCTTTCTTTATATCCCCAGCGGTTGACAAGTTATCTGGCAAATAGTTGGCACTTAATATATATTTGTCAACTTGAATTTTGGACTTGAAACATTAGTCATAAAAGGATCCAATATACCTTCATCAAGAACAAGTGGTGTCACACTAAACATTTCTTTTACAAACAAGGTTCAGATGGGTAGCTCATTGGAATACTCTTTTCATAGTTTTAAAATAAGAACAGTATTACTATACATGTAGTAATGCTATACATATAGCTTTCCCATAAAATATTGGAGAATGCTTCTCATGATATAATTCTATAAATGTAGACTGATACAGGGTAGAAGGGGAGATTTGGAGTTGACAACACAACTGGAACAAAACAGTAATGATTAAGTGGGTTACATTACTTTACAAGGAGACCTCTTCTATGTGTGTACTTGGTCTTATGCTGTTCAAAATTATTATCAATTACTTGGGTTAAGGTATAAATAATATATTTGTCAAATCTGTAGATGGCACAAATCTGAGTGGAAAATTAACATACCATAATTCGAACTCATCCATGTTTGCTCAATCTTCCATATTCCCTACCTCCTGTGACCCTGTCCCTTTTCAGCTTCATTTTATGTATTGGCTTCCCTATTAGAATATAAACTTCTTAAAGACAATGAGTGTCTTTCCTTTTGCTTGTATTTGCTTTCCCAGCACTTAGCACCTTGTGTGGCACATAGTAAGTGCTTAATAAGTATTTGTTGATAAAACTGACATAAAAATTAACAAAATCCATATCCAAAAATGAGCTTGGTAAGGTAGACCAGTAGGCCAAATAAGATGATTGATAGATAGATAGATAGATAGATAGATAGATAGATAGATAGATAGATTTTTTTAAAAAATAAATTAATGTAAAGTTCCATATCTTGGTATCTGAAATTCACTTTACATGTACAGGAAGGCGAACATGTGGCAGACCTCTATTCTTGTCAAAAAATTGTTTTTTGTTTTTTTTTTCTGGACTGACATTTCAGTAGGATGTAATGGGATGTTACAGCCACGAAAAAAACAATGTGTTTCAAAAGAGGCAGAATATTCAAAAAATAGGAGTTAATTATTCCATTTTATTCTGCCCTATTCAGGCCATCATATATATATAGCCTTGTGTTCAGTTCTGGGACTGACAGCAGTAAGTTTGCAATGGTGAAAGGGGAAAATTCATATCATACTTGAATAGATTTAATTATTTAACAAAATCAATGCTCCTGGAATTACTCTTAGAATATCTGCCCTTGAAACACCTAAAAAAATGTGTATCAAAGGAATACCTGTCCAGTTATATCCTACAAGTTCATTCTGTAGTTATTTAATGCTTATTATTAGTTCATGCTTACATTAACTAAAATAAAATGGTACCATTCTTTAAGATTTATTTCTCTACTGTGTATTTCAATTAAATTGAATATTCCAATTTTTGTGAAGTCAGCCAAAAACACGCTTTCATATTTTTCTAACATTCCAGAAATGTCATAGAGATTTTAAAAATAAAATAAAACTCTGTGCTCAGTTATGTTGCATGGTTCTGCTCATTATGTTGCATGTGGTGAATTTATTGTCTAATTCTTAAAATAAACGTTTATTGTTTCTAGGGACTGCAGATAGAATATCACAGAAATAAGATCATAGAAATGTTTTCTATTAACTTATATCATCATCATAATAAACATTGTTCAAGGGCTGTCTCTGAGCAATTAAGGACATAGGTAGTGAGGTTTTTTTTTTCAAATTTAGATGAATAATTTATCAAGTATTTATTAAGTGCTAAGTACTCACTCCAATCCAAAAGAAAAAAAAAATAAGAAGTGTAACATCCTTTTGAAGCTACAGGCTAGGCTACAGGTCAGTTGAGAAAGCTGAGAAAAAGACATAATCCCAGCTCTCAGGGAAGTTGCCCTCTACTTTGGGTCAAAATCCATGTTAACCACTGCGGGATGCACAAGTATAAAATATAGCCACTGCCCTAAATACATCTATATTTTGGTTTGGAGGAGGGACAGAAATATTTAGATAAGCGTATAAGACTGTGATGTCAAATTCAAATAGAAAAGGATGCACATGGGCACATATTGATCCACAAAATAGCATCTTCTATGTTGTACTGTATTTTTAGTCATTGTGTTAAACATTTCCTAATTCCATTTTCTCTAAAAAGAAAAAAATATATATAGGATATATAGTGGAACTGCTATGGTCTTATTCATCTCTTAATGAAGTCAATTATCATTAAAAATAACAATAAAAACAACAGTAGCAACAACAAAAATAATGATAATTTGAGGGATTAACATAATTGAGCTCAGTTCATCAAAACACCAGAACTACTTCAGACAAAATTCTGTCTGATAATACCACCATCACATTGTATTTTCAAAATTGTTTTTACAAAAGTTTTTTATATCTATTAAATTAGATCTTAATAGATTCAACTCGGTATACTTACCTGTTAAAACATTTTTGGATCCCAACAGTCTCATCCAATGTGCTAGTCGCCCTTTCTTTAATATTTGACGAGCATGCCACCTGTGTATTTACCTAAGTCATTGATAAAAAATTTCAAAAAACCTAAGAAAAAGCTCAGATCTATGGGATACTCTTTGGGAGACCACCAGTCATTTTGATATTAAACCTTTAATGACTACTCTCATTCAAGCTATTTTGAATCCAAGGATCTATAATGTTATTTTGCCCACATTTCTCTATGTATTCAATTAAAAAATATCCTGAGAGGCTTTATCCAATATGTTGACCAAATATAACTAAGTTGTATCTCACTCTTCTAACCCTGATAATCACTGAAGGTGACTCCTCAATCACAGTTGCTAACTTTTTGATTATTCAAAGACGTAGCTCATCTGGATCAGATGACTTGGGTGAATCAAGGGTATTTTTGTATTATTTTATTATAAATTTATTTATCTTTTATACCAAATGCCTTCTAGATGCTTTGCTCTTTCTCTATCCAAATGTCATTCTCATTGGCATAGGGCAGAGGTTGGCCAGGGGGAGGAAGGATGAACCAAAGGCAACATAAGAATTAAACATCTCTGCGCTCTTTCTCTCATTAAGCATCTCCATTTCATGCATTCTTAATAGTGACCTTTTCCCTTCTTTTATCTCCCTTTTTTTCCTAATACAGTTTTTCTTCTATAAAATCAATAAATTATCCCCTTTTTGTTGTCCTTACCTATCCTTGCCAATTTGTTACTATTAGAGTACCATGATAAACTTTTGTCTTTATCCTGTTTCTGGTCTTTCTTTCTTCTATACATGACTTTAAAATCTAAGTTACTTAGTGACTCCCCTTCCCAGTAGTTTCAGATATCTTGTCTTTTTTACTCTTCTTTGGATTTAATATTTTTTTGTCTTCAAGACTGAATTTTTTTGTGCGGTTTCTCTTCCCCTAGTCTTATTTCCCTTGAAATATTTCATTGAATACTACTTATTCATTCAATACTCCTGCTTTGTCAGACCCTGATTGTGATCCCTTAATCTGCTATCCTAGTTCCAGGTTTCTGAGTACCTCTAGAGAAAATTATCATAATGGGTTTATCAACTGGGACCTAAAGGCTATTAAGGAATTTTCTTATTAATTTCATATTTATTAACTTCTGTTAAGTTCTGGCTAACTGGTTGTTAGCTGGTTTAAACTATTTCCCTTCTCCTCAGGCCACTAAGCCCATTATTTTTATCTTTCTTCTCTGAAGATAATCTAGCCTTCTCCTTAACTGGGATAAAATCCAGGATATGTGGATTTTACCTTCTATCTCTGCATCCCAAACAAACTTCTCCTTATTTTTTATCTCAGAGAAATTAATTTTCCTTCAGAGAACTCCATTTATATTCTCAATCCTACTCTTTTTAAAAATCTCTATCATGTTACTTCTCAAATCCAAACTGTAGGGGAATAAAGACATGGAGGCCTGGGCCTCATCTTTAAAATGGTGGTTCAGCAGATGTCAGAAAATCAAAGGTAGAGGATGAAAAAGGGTATTTCCAACATGTTAATCTGAGAAGTGAAGTGAGCTTCCCATGTGTAAACTCTATTTGTGAGATTCTACTCCAAAGAGTAGGCTATACTACTGGAGGAACTGAATCACATAAAACGTACAATTCTCAGTATAAATAAAGCTTAAGAAAGACATCTTTTAATGTCAGCAGAAAATAAAGAAGGCTTCCAAAATATTGGAAAGGAGTTCTCCACTGTGATCTTTTGAGAAGACAGGGGAGATAATCACACAGGATGGGCACGCATGAATGGGTGTGGATTTGCCTTATTGGATGTCCCATCTTATCTCTCTTGTTCCTACTATGCTGTAATTTCCTTTGCCTTAAACTATTTTTTTCAGAAGGACCCACCCCCCCACCCCCGTCCATCTTCTAGAGTGCTGAGCGTGGTGCCATTGGAGAGCAGACATTAAATATATACTCAAATAAATGAATGCATCACAAAGTTCTCTTCTTCCTGCCATAGGAAGCATGGGGATGTTCAACAGTAAGCCTGTAAATCTTGATATTTTTAATTATTATTACAAGAGTGTATTATTTATTTATGATTTATCATGATTGACATGGAACAGAAAATGGATATATTTGTTCAATGCCTAATGAAAAGCATTTTGAAAATGCTGTAGATTGGAATAAGGAAAATAAATTATAATACCTTATATTTATAAGAGTAGATACATCATATATTGACTTAGAGCTTTAGGAAATAATATATTATTATGCAATTATAAATATTTGAACATGTTAAAATATATTTTCTTTTTATACTAATAGGCAGGGTAAGTGAGATCTTTCCATGAAATCATTAATTGTATACACATTACTTTCTAGCAACTTATACATCTTTTTCATTTTTCAAATGTCATAAAATGAGTAGGTTTTCAAAATCACAAATGTCTAAAATGAAATCATGAACATGACCATTTAAATTTTCTATTTTGCAGTTTGGGCTTCTATTAGCAGTAGCAAGATAAGGGTCATTTTCACTTTCTCACAGTTGTCCTATAAAGTCACTTCAGGCATTTTGTACAGCTAAGATTTTTCTCTGTGTATTCTCACCCAGTCAAAACTGTACATCAGAGATTGCAAATGAGCATCTCTATTTAAGGAATATTGTGAATGACATTTAGACAGCAGGTGCTATCCTGGTAACTTTGTTAGAATTCCCTTCCCTGAAGACAGAGACTTTGTCACATTCAAGATATCACATAAGACATTGCTGCCATCCTGTTGACAGAAAGTCATAAGTCTGTTCTCAAAGTTGATTTAAATTGACACATTGAAAAGCCAAACTAACTTTAGTATAAACCACTCAAGGAGAAAGAAATAAGAATTTTTTATAACATACTACTATGAAGTTTCTTATCCCATCTTACCAGAAAAAGGGGGAGGGGGAGGTGGTAAAAATGGGCAAAGGTCCTGGATAATTTCATAAGGTATGTTGGTTGAAGAATATTAAGGTTGTACTGTTGAGTTTTCCATCTGTTAATTTGACACAATGAGTGCTTAATTTGTGTCAGCCTAATTTATAGCTTTGATTCAAGGTACAAACTTCTAATATCCAAAGGAAGTTCCTAATAAAAGATGTTTTATTCAATTTGGTATTGATATTTTATCATTATAACAAAAAGTCAAAAAATAAATAACTAGACTTCATTAAAATATAATGTTCAGTTTTGAAAAGCTAGTCTCCAGGCTCCTTATTAACAAAAATATGGGAGAAATAATAGAATATGTCAATGACTTTTGCATTCATGTCCTGTGAATTTTCTTTCCCTGGTTGTGCCCTAGACAATATGCTCTTCTTACCTCTTGTTCATCCTGGGTTTGTTCATTATTTCTGATTTCTGTGATTCTCTCTCTCTCTCTCTCTCTCTCTCTCTCTCTCTCTCTCTCTCTCTCTCTCTCTCTCTCTCTCTCTCTCTCTCTCCATATGTATATCCATATATATATATACATATATATGGATATATATCTTCATATTAATGTGTATACACATATATGTGTATATAAATGTACTACCTTGATAATATATATTTTATGTATAGAATGTAAGGTTCTAGAGAGAAGGGGTGGCTTTTCATTTTTGTCTTTACATTCTCCTCTCCTAGAGGAGTGACTTGAAAAGGGAGTCACTTAATAAATACTGACCTTGGCCAAGTTACTTACCCTCCCTGGAAGTTAGATTATATGGTTTCTTAGGTCCCTTATAGTTCTATGTACATGATGCTATAATTCTGTTATAGCCCTCGTTATCCCCTCTGCCAACAAATGCATACAGCTTGGGATAAATATTACATTGGCCACAGTGTAATTCTTTGGCTTGTGATAACCCATGGACTAAGAAAGCATGTAGTGTTAAACAAAGGATGATAGTGGGTAAGAAATAAGATTCTAACGAACAGCAAAAATCTTTATCATTTTTTGTGTTGCTTGCAGAAAAATATATTCTCATTAGTCAGTGAGTTCTTCAAGCATGTAATCTCAGAGACAACATGGTAAAAGTGTTCTTGGAGTAAAGAAATGTGTTTCAGTGGCAATTATGCCTCATAGAAATCACCTAGCCACACAAAACTAGCTTAAATCTCTCTGAGTTCATTTTCCTCATTTATAACATATTTCCAATATCACCTTCATTAATTTTTTGTGGGCAGCAAGTATAAAGCACTATGTAAGTAAAAATTAAACAGTTATTAAAGTTTTTTTTATAATGAATTTATCTTTAGGTACTTCAGTACTCATAATGTGTTAGTAAATAGTAAGTACAGATTAGATGCTGCACTAGAAAATGCCTCAAAGTTTTAGGAACAAATATTGAGAATTGTTTTTGCATGTAATTGGAAAATAAGAAATACAGGAAATGGGGGATAGAAATCTATCTTGCCCTACAAGAAAAGAGAGAAGATGGAGATAAGGAAAGGGAGGGGGTGTGATAGAAGGGAGGGCAAATTGGGGGAAGGGGTAATCAGAATGTAAGGTGGTTTTGCATGGGGGAGGGGAGAAATGGGGAAAAAATTTGGAACTCAAAATTTTGAGGAAATGAATGCTGAATGCTAAAAATAAACAAAAAAAGAAGAAAAAATTAGTCTAAAGGAAACAAACTCTAAGGGTGTGCAAAAATATGTATAGACACTTTTTGAGACAGCAAAATATGGAAATCTCCATAAATTAGAGAATGGTTAAACACATTATAGTACATTCTATGATATTTTTCTTATGGTTTTGGAAGATTTCAGTGACTGATTTTAGAGACTTTTTCAGAGAAATTTGGTAAGGCTTACATGAACTGATGTGGAGTAAATTGGACAAAACCAAGATCTTGATTTGTACTGTGACATCGATATGGTGAATACAGACTACTTTGAAAGAGTGAGGAACTCTAATCAGTATAATCAGCAATCTCAATTCCAGAGGTCTAATGAAGAAACACTCTACTTACCTCTGTGGAGAGAACTGAGAGATTCAGAGTCCAAAATGAGACTATATATGTGAAAAGTGGTTTTTGCTTAACAATATATGTTTATAATAGCAGTTAAAGCAGTTTTCTTTCATTCTCAATATGGCAAGATTGGGGTAGAAGGGAGAGGAAGCTGATTTTGGCTGATTTTTTAAAATTAAATATAATTTTTAAAAAATAGTCATCTAGACAGTGGATGACAAGAAGTCAGATAAGCCTGTTTACACAAAAATATCAAACATATACCACGGTGCTTGAAATTGTGTCACTAGAAAGTTTGTCTTTTGAGGTCTTGAAGATATAAAATATTAATATTTTATGAGAGACAATACTTTAAACTATTTTAGCTAACTCCTTGATGGGATAACAATGGGTAGGAGTAGACTATCAGAACAGGATGGGTTCTTGAAAGGAAGAAATGATCAGGACATTAGGAGTTCAGAGAAGAACACTGAAAGGCAGAACTGGGACTGAGCCTAAGACATCCTCCTCACTTCACACATTTTTCTATGAGTTAACACTATTTAATAAATAAGAGGACTTTAATGTTTGTCATATATTTTCCTCAGCACAATTCCATGAGGCAAATATTTATGGGCCTCAAAATTTCAATCTTCAGCAAAAGCCAACTGAGGCAGAGCTCCAAGCATAATTAATTTATTAGGGAGACTAGTGATCCCTAAGGAAGTGGATCTAAAACCTTCCTCACAGTCAAAGATGCCCCTGCTCCTGGAATGAGGGCCTTCCCCAATCAGGAGGTCGTTAAAATAAGGCAGTAAAATTTCACCAATGTTCACTTTCAGAAGTGGGAAAACTCCTATGATTGTCTAAGGAAAAGAAATGTAGGAAACCCCAGGATTGGTTAAGGACAATATCCATCATTTACTCTATTACTACTTTGTCAGCTGCATACTTGGGCCTTCTAGTGATCATCTCAGCTTATGCTTCCACTGTCACTATACACTAAGGCTTGATCAGCCGGGGGTTAATACAGGCCATATACTCTAGGGTTCAAGAACACTGTGACATGGGACCAAGGAAAGTCTTTCTTTCAAGCAAAGGTCACTTAGGAGTAGAGAGGGAGATCTAATACAATATATTCCTAAAACAATTTAGTATAAGTTCTTATAACAGGTCTGACTAATACAATATAACTATCTTATACATTAAATGCAAAAAATATTATCATCCCAGAACTTTATTTCAGTGAAGTCTTAGATATGCTTCACTTCACACCTTCCTCTCTGGTTACTCCCTCAATAGCCTTGCTATCACTCTTACTCTTTCTTCCCCCATCCCACCTTTCCCTCACAATTTCTGGAACAATAAAACATGATCTAATTGAGTATGCTTTTGTTCCCAAATGGGATAAATCACAAATAAATCCCATGGCTCTACTAATCATCCAACATTCCATTTTGTATGTTGAGTACCCCATTAGAATAAGGTAAGGGATTTGAGGGTAGGGACTAACTTTGCTCTTATATAATAGTAATGATTGCATGAAAGATGATGTCTAGGCTCTTTTTTTGATCATGGCTTTCAGGTAGTCCCATAATTTTTAAATTGTCTCTCCTGGATCTGTTCTCCAGGTCAGTTGTTTTTCCAATGAGATATTTCACATTCTTTTCCATTTTTTCATTCTTTTGGTTTTGTTTTGTGATTTCTTGGTTTCTCAAAAAGTCATTAGCCTCCATCTGTTCCATTCTAATTCTGAGAGAACTATTTTCTTCAGTGAGCTTTTGAACCTCTTTTTCCATTTGGCTAATTTTGCTTTTGAAAGCATTCTTCTCCCCATCGGCTTTTTGAACCTCTTTTGCCAATTGAGTTAGCCTATTTTTCAAGGTGTTATTTTCTTCAGCAGTTTTTTGCGTCTCCTGTAGCAGGGTATTGACCCATTTTTCATGCTTTTCTTGCATCTCTCTCATTTCTCTTCCCAGTTTTTCCTCCACCTGTCTAACTTGATTTTCAAAATCCTTTTTGAGCTCTTCCATGGCCTGAGCCCATTGGATATCTATTTCGGATGTTTGGGGTACAGAGGCCTTGATTTCTATGTCTTTCCCTGATGGTAAGCATTGTTCCTCATCATCAGAAATGAAAGGCAGGAACATCTGTTCCCCAAGAAAGTACCCTTCAATGGTCTTATTTTTCTTCCCTTTTCTGGGCATTTTCCCAGCCAGTTACTTGACTTCTGAGATTCCTCTCCACCCCCGCCTAGATTTGCCCAGCTAGTGCTTGGGGTCTGAGATTCAAATGCTGCTCCCCAGCCTCAGGGCTTTTTGTGGCGAGTGGGGCTGCTATTCAATGTGAGTTTAAGTTCAGGTGCTCAGGTGGGGGCAGAGCCACCTCCCAGGCTCAGTTCCCCCAGGGGCTTTATGCAGAGATCTTCAGTAATGGCCCTGAGCTCCTTTCTGCTCCAGGAGTCCCGGGCCACCTCTGCCTCTGCCTCCCAAGAGGGCTTGAGTTATGGAGACACCCCACTCCCCTCTTGGCCAGCGCAGAAGTTTCTCTCACTGACCTGTAGGGCCTGTGGGTGGAGGGACCTTCGCGGCTGCCGGAGATTCCGTCCCTGAAGCCTCCTCGGATCTGCTTCTCTGGGGCCGTGCAGCCAGGGCAGCACAGGGTCTCTGCTCCATGTCTGGTGCACGGACCTTTGGTGTTAGTTTTTCAGGGTTCTCTGGAACAGAAATCTCCTCCCCTCTGTTGCTGCATGGATTCCACTGCTCCAGAATTTGTGGTGAGTTCTTTTTACAGGAAATTTATGGGCTGTGGGTTCGGGAGCTAGCATACATGAGTCTTTCTACTCCACCATCTTGGCTCCTCCCTATATAATAGTAATGATGATGATGATGATGATGATTATGATGATGAGGATATACTTAACTTTAAGATTTACAGAGGTTAAGTGGCTTGTCCAGTCACATAGCTACTAAATTTCTGAAGCTGGATTTGAATCCAGGTTGTACTGACTCTAGGTTTGTGTCAACCTGCTGTCACTATTTGTGTTCGCATTGTTCAGCTCAGTGTTTGACCAAAATTGAGCATTTAAGAACTGTTTTTTCCTTATCTATTTTTTTACCAGAAGTTTACTCTGGTCTAAAACTTTGTGCAATGTTATAAGACAAGAGAAAATGACAGAGTTGAAAGAGTGGTGGGGCTCAGGAAACAGCAAAATGGGGGCAAAGAGTCTTCATGAAACACAGAATTTTCACTGTAATATCTTGTTTTCTGTATGTTATGATCAATTGTGCCATCTAAATTTTAAAAACAATGTTTGTCACGGATATGGTTTAAATGCATTTTTTATTCTCTGAGGGAAAATTTCTAATCAGTAGAATAAGAGAGTAGACAGTAATTCTGAAATGTCAAAGGGTTATATGCACAAGTATGAAGATTAGCTGTCACTAAAGAATCCATGGGTAACAGCAAGAGAATCAAGCAAAAAATAAAGACAGATTAGAGATCTTCATGATGACAGCAAATATTTTTGAAGGAGACTCTGGAAAATACTGATCATAATAAATGAGTCAAGAGAAGGGACTAGAAAACGATGAATTTTGGGAAAATTATAGCTCATGACAATGCTTTCTTATGCTTGAAATATAGATGGTGTAATGTGTTTAAGCTCTATTTAATCCTATTGCCTATGATATAGCATGGGATCCTTAATAAGACTTGGTAGTAAACAAGACCTGGATTTAATTTCTTCCTCTGTCACCATCATGTTATACAGCTTCTCATTCCTCCCACATAGTATCAAAGACCCAAAATTACTGAATAGTTGCTGATCAGAATTAGAATTAGGAGGTTTTGTTTTTCTCACCAAAGAGATACATTCAGGAATGAAATCCCAAGTTTGGATTTTTAAAAAATCAATTTGCTATTTATAAATTAACTTGGCAATTAATAATTGATGACAAAGATGATTTCTAATAGCACAACTGCAATTTGTAATTTTTAATTATAGGATGAAATATAAACTCCACTAAATGTCTTTTAAAAGTTCTTCACAACTTGGTTTTTTGATCTCTCAATCTCTCTCTCTCTCTCTCTCTCTCTCTCTCTCTCTCTCTCTCTCTCTCTCTCTCAATCTCTCCCCTTCCCTTCCCCCCCAGATAGATAGGTGTAGCTATATATGAAATTTCCCCTACCTCAATTTACAGTCTAATTTGCACTGACTTTCTCTCTGTTCCTCATATACTGCTCTTCATCTGTCAGTATACCTTTGTACTGGTTGTCATTCATGCCTGAAATGAATTCCCTCTTCACCTTTGCATCACAGAATCCCTTACTTCATTCAGAAACAAACAGCTCAAATGCCACTTTGTATACTGTCTTCCTTCATCCCTGCACCACTAGTGTACTCCCTCCCTACCTTGTGTTATTTTGAAATCAGATTGCATATACTTATGTGCCTGTATGTTGTCTCCCCAGAGGTAACTAAAGATCTTGGACAGCAGGAGTTGTTGCATTTTTTATTTTTTGAGTGTATATTATTGTTTTTGTTATCTGTTATCCCTAGCATCTAGCACAATGCTTGGTACATAGAAGAGGCTTAATAAAACTGATTGATTCATTGAATAGATAAGCATCTCAAAATAATTTTGTCAAATTTTCATTATTTATTTTAAAATATTTCCCTTTATATCTAATGTGGTAAATGGTGCAATTTGCAACAAAATGTCTATATAAGTATGATAGATACATACGTTATGCACATACAGTATGTATATGTTGTAGAGTAAATATATCTATTTAAATATCCATACCTATCTATATCTGTATATGAATTGATAGGTAATATAGTTATGCATCATATCAATACAGATATTGATATAGATATGGACAGAATATAGATAGAGATGAAACTTACAGTTGGAGATAGAGGTAGAAATAGAAAAAGAGTAAGAATGAGGCCACTAAGCAAAACAGTTGATAGAGCAATGTTTTAAGAGTTAAGATCTAAATTCAAATCTGATCCAAATCCATCTCTTCTAATTCAGTGACAGTGTGATTCTATAATGTATACTTAAGCATAAGGATTCTTTCCAATGTACTATGAAGATACTGATAAAATAATTTGACTATTCATTTTTTGTAATAAGTATTTTTTCAGACTACTTTCAAAGCAAATCAGTTTTGTATATTTTGTCTTTAGTGGGCCAGCCAAAATTCGTAATATCTAGGGCTTGAGTCAAGTAAGACATTACCACACTGTATATCACCACTAACTTTTCAAATAAGGCTGTAAGATGTCAAGTCAATAAGTACCTATTATGTGCCTTCCATGTGGTAATAATTGTTCTAAGAATTGTGTATTAAGTAAAAGATATAAAAGGCAAGAACTTTTGTTTCATCAGTCACAGTCACCCCTAAACTCCATGTTTTTCAACCATGGGATCTATTGAAACACAAGAATTGTCATCAGTCAAGAAATGGCTAACAATTCATATATGCTTGCTTGGTCTGAATGAATTAAAGGAGTACTGGTATACTCATGGGATTTTCTAGAGCAAAACAGTCAACCAAAATATTATTAAATATTTGTATCTATATTTACACAAGAATGGATCAGTAAAGATGTTGATATGGACATGGACAGAGATATAAATGTTACAGATGAAAGTTAGAGATAGAGATAGAAATAGAGAATGAGTCAGCTAAGTGACACAGTAAAGAGAGCACTGGGTTTGGTTACGGCACATTTTTTTGCTGAGAATATTTAAAATACTGGTTTTCATGAAAAGTCACCAAGAGAAATTGTTTTCCGGGGGAGGAGCCAAGATGGAGGAGTGGAAAGACTCACATATGCTAGACCCAAACCCACAAGCCATATATATTTCCTGCAAAAAGAACTTCCCACAAATTCTGGAGCACTGCAAGGCACACAGAAACACAGTGGAGAAGATTTCCATTCCAGAGAGCCCTGGAGAGCCATCCCCAGGGGTCCGCTATGGTCTGGACAGCAGAGCCCAGCCCTGCGCTGCCCTGGCCACGTGGCTCCAGAGGAGCAGATCAGAGCAGGCTTCAGGGTCAGAATCTCCGGCAGCCACGAAGGTCCCTTCGCCCGCAGGTGCTACAGGTCAGTGAGAGAGACATCTGAGCTGGCCAAGAGGGGAGCAGGGTGTCTCCGTGACTCGGGCCCACTTGGGAGGCAGCGGCAAAGGTAGTGGCAGAGGCAGAAGCAGAGGCAATGGCAAAGCAGCAGCAGAGGCACCTGTGGCGTACCAGGACTCCCAGAGCAGCAGGCAGAAGTTCAGGGCCGTTACCGAAAGTCTCCTGAGGGAACTGAGCCTGGGAGATGGCCCTGCCCCCACCTGCCCCATTACTGAAGGTCTCTGCATAAAGCCCCTGAGGGAACTGAGCCTGGGAGGTGGCCCTGCCCCCACCCTAGCACCAGAACTTAAGCTCACACTGAATAGCAGCCCCTCCTGCCTCAGAAAGCCCATTTCAATCTCAGACTCCAAGCACTAGCTGGGCAGATCTAGGCGGGGGTGGACAGGAATCTCAGAAGTCAAATAACTGGCTGGGAAAATGCCCAGAAAAAGGAAAAAAAATAAGACCATTGAAGGGTACTTTCTTGTGGAACAGATGTTCCCGCCTTTCATTTCTGATGACGAGGAACAATGCTTACCAATAGGGAAAGACATAGAAGTCAAGGCCTCTGTACCCCAAACATTCGAAATAGATATCCAATGGGCTCAGGCCATGGAAGAGCTCAAAAAGGATTTTGAAAATCAAGTTAGACAGGTGGAGGAAAAACTGGGAAGAGAAATGAGAGAGATGCAAGAAAAGCATGAAAAACAGGTCAACACCTTGGTAAAGGAGACCCAAAAAAATGCTGAAGAAAATAACAACTTGAAAAATAGGCTAACTCAATTGGCAAAAGAGGTTCAAAAAGCCAATGAGGAGAAGAATGCTCTCAAAAGCAGAATTAGCCAAATGGAAAAAGAGGTTCAAAAGCTCACTGAAGAAAATAGTTCTCTCAAAATGAGAATGGAACAGATGGAAGCTAATGACTTTCTGAGAAACCAAGAAATCACAAAACCAAAAGTATGAAAAAATGGAAGAGAATGTGAAATATCTCATTGGAAAAACAACTGACCTGGAAAATAGATCCAGGAGAGACAATTTAAAAATTATGGGACTACCTGAAACTCACGATCAAAAAAAGAGCCTAGACATCATCTTCCATGAAATTATAAGGAAAACTGCCCTGACATTCTAGAACCAGGGGGCAAAATAAGTATTGAAAGAATCCATTGATCACCGCCTGAAAGAGATTCAAAAAGAGAAACTCCTAGGAACATTGTGGCCAAATTCCAGAATTCCCAGGTCAAGGAGAAAATATTGCAAGCAGCTAGAAAGAAACAATTCTAGTATTGTGGAAATAAAATCAGGATAACACAAGATCTAGCAGCTTCTATATTAAGGGATCGAAGGGCATGGAATAGGATATTCCAGAAGTCCCAGCAAAACTGAGTACAATACTTCAGGGAAAAATATGGTCTTTCAATGAAACAGAGGACTTTCAAGCATTCTTGATGAAAAGACCAGAGCTGAAAAGAAAATTTGACCTTCAAACACAAGAATGAGAAGAAGCATGAAAAAGTAAACAGCAAAGAGAAGTCATAAGGCACTTACCAAAAGTGAACTGTTTACATTCCTACATGGAAATACAATATTTGTAACTCTTAAAACTTTTCAGTATCTGGGTAGTTGGTGGGACCACACACACATACACACACACACACATACACACACACATACACACGTGCGCGCACACACATACATACATGCATGCACATACAGAGACAGAGAGCACAGAGTGAATTGAATAGGATGAGACCATATCTTAAAAGAAATTAAGGTAAATGGTGAGAGAGAAATGTAGTGGGAGGAAAGAGGGTGAAATGGAGTGGGGTAAATTATATCTCATTCAAGAGGCAAGCAGGAGACTTTTTAGTGGAGGGAAAAAGAGGAGAGCTGAGAAAAAAACATGAAGTTTACCCTCATCACATTCAACTAAAGGAAGGAATAAAATGCACACTCATTTTGGTATGAAAACCTATCTTACAATACAGTAAAGTGGGGAAGAAGGAGATAAGCAAGGTGGGGGGGATGATGAAAGGGAGGGCAATGGTAGGAGGGAGCAATTTGAAGTCAACACTCAGGGAGGGACAGGATCAAAAGACAGAATAGAAACAATGGGGCCAGGATAGGATGGAGGGAAATACAGTTAGTCTCACACAACACGACTATTATCAAAGTCATTTACAAAACTACACAGATAGGGCCTATATTGAATTGCCTGCCTTCCCAAAGGGAATGGGTGGGGAGGGAGGGATGGGGAGAATTTGGAACTCAAAGTTTTAGGAACAACTGTTTAGTATTGTTGTTGCTACTAGGAAATAAGAAATACAGTTAATGGGGAATAGAAAGTCATGTGGCCCTACAGAACAAAAGAGAAGATGAGGACAAGAGAAGGGAGGGATGACAGAAGAGAGGGCAAATTGGTGATAGGGAAAATTAGAATGCTCGGTATATTGGGGTGGGGGGAGGGGATGAAAGGGGAGAAAATTTGGAACCCCAAATTTTGTGAAAATGAATGTAAAAAGTTAAATAAATAAATTTTTATTAAAAAAAAGAAATTGTTTTCGATGATAAGCATATTTATTGCAAAGTGTTTGTCTTGTCTTCCTTTGCAGGAGGAACAAGGCAAAAAACATTGAAGTGTCAGGCACCATTCCAAGGAAATGCTTTATAAATATTTTCTCATTTTCTCAATCCTATGAAGGTTGGTGATAGCATTTTCGTGATTCCACAGTTAAGAAATGGAGGTAGACAGAAGTTAAGGGATTTGATGAGGGTCACATAGTGTCAGAGGCTGGATTTGAACTCAGGTCCTCCTGACTCTAGGCCCAGACTTCTATCTTTTGGACATTGATTTTATGTACGTGGCACCATCATTCAAGTGGTCCATGAGAATTTTTGTTTTTTTTTTTCCCTCTTCCTTACTTCTCAGATACATTCAGTTACTAGGTCATGTCAACTGTGACAGCTTTAGTTCAATCTGGAATTGTCACCTACCTGGAGAATTAAAATTGCTACTTACAGTGATTCATACCTTCCTACTCTCCCCCAAACCCCATTCTATTGTTCCTTCATCTGCTAGAATACTCTTTCTACATATCAACCAAATTATATCACTCATATCCTCAAAAAAAAAATTCCAGTGGTTCTTTATAATATACTGAGTAAACCTCAAATTCTTATGCCTGATTATAAAAGAATATGATATCAACTAAATCCATTTCACCTTTTCAGACTTATCTCATGATCTCCTGTCATATCTTCTCTGATCATACTAAACTATGTACATTTTGAAAATGTTTTTTTCATTCACATCACTGTGCTAATGCTTTCACTTTGTCTTAAACCAACACGCTCTTCTCTCTTTTAACTTTGTGAATTTCTTTAAAGTCCAAGTAACCTTCTTTCTCTTCCCTGTATTGATCCCCCAAATTGATCATTGGATCATAAACTTAGAGCTGAAAAGGACATTACAGGACATCTAGTGCAACTTCCTAATTTTATATGTGAGGAACTAAGGCCCAGGGAGATGAAGTTACTTGTCCACAATCATACAGTTAAGTTAGCACAGCAGTATTTGAACCCAAGTCTGGCCTCAATCACAGGATCTCATATAGTTCATTGTAACTTTTAAAGCACATAGCAATGCTATTTTCCATACTATTTATTTTAATGTCATTCTCCACTAGGTCTATAGATAGAAAAGAAAGGGTCATAGCCTGTCCAAGATTTCTACTTCTATCACCAGCCTTCTGGCACTTATTAATCTTAGAGCTGCTGGTATTAAAAAATATCTAAGGCCCTTATCTTCTGATGATTAACAAAATACAAGATAGCATGCAAAATCTTCCTTTTCCCCAACCTTTCAATTTGGAGTTCTATGATTCTTTTCTTAGCTTGTTTAGCTATGGGCTTGAAATGATAGAAATAGTAATATTGTTAATTAACCAAAGAATATGCACTTAATGAATGCCTCTTACGTCAAAGGTATTGTATTAGATGCTAAACAGGTGGGACAAATAAGCTATTTTAGCTTTAACTTCCTACCTTGGTGATAATATGTCTCGATCAATCAATTACATCTAGGTCCTGATGAGTGTGAATAATGAATCTATTTTTCGTATGTACCATCCAGAGGTACATGTACCATCAAAAAGTATGTGTATTAGAATTTGAACTATTTGAAGTTATATTTATGTAAAATACATTAATTGGTTCCTGTCCAATGCAGATATGTTGTGCAAATTAAAATAGGATGACTTCAAAGAACCCATTATTCACACTAATGGGACCTACCAGTAATAAAAATACAGACTGGGGTTTCTTCACTTTTTGTGTGATAGACCTCTTTGGAAGGTTGTAAAGTTTATATATCCTGTTTTAGAATAATAATTAAAATTTTTAAATAAAATGCATAAGATTTCAAAGAAAATCAATTCCATTGAAATAATATCTGTCTATCTATCTATCTATCTATCTATCTATCTATCTATCTATCTATCTATCTATCTATCCTTGTAAAACAAATTCAAAATCCCCAATTTGAAAACTCCTGCCTCAGACTAAATGCAAAAATGTCTTCAAACTAGGAAGTCACTCAAAAGTCCTTTTTGGAGAAGACATTTTTCCTCACCTCAAGTTTCATCTGTATATTTTCCATCAAGTTGAGAAAAGAGAACACATTCCAGAAACTATGATGTATATATAATTCTAGTTGAACTTTGTTCTCCCCTAACAGTATTTTTTCAAGTTGATGTAAAGATAGTTTTCAACATTTGCCTTTGTAAAATTCCAAGCTCCAAATTTTCCTCCATCTCTCCCTTCCCTCCCCTCTCCCCAAGACAGCAAGCAATCTAATATATAGTATAAAGGAATATATATGTAGTATATATAAAGTTTGTATATAATATAATATACTATATATAAATATACTATATATGCTATATATAAAGTATGTATATAAACATATATAGTATATAAAGTACATATATATGTAGAACTGTGCCAAACATAGTTCCACATTAGTCATGCCATGAAAGAAGAATCAGAACAAAAGAGAAAAAGAGAAAGAAAAAAATTAAAAAGTGAAAATAGCATTTGATTTGATTTGATCTGCATTCAGACTCCAGAGTTCTTTCTCTGAATATGGTTAGCATTTTACATCAAATCTTTTGGAATTGTTCTGTATCATTGTATTGCTGAGAGGAGCTAACGCAATCATAATTAATAGCGCAATATTGCTGTTATTGTGTACAATGTTCTCATTCCTTTCACGACACTCAGCATCAGTTTATGAAAGACTTTCCGGGTTTTTTTCTGAAATCTGCCTGCTATTCATTTCTTATAGCACAATTGTATCCCATTACATTTATATATCACAACTTCTTCAGGCATTCTCCAATTGATGGGCATCCCTTCATTTTCAATTCTTGGACACCATAAAAAGAGCTGCTATAAATATTTTCGTACCTGGGGCTCTCTTTTATGATCTCTTTGGGCTACGGACCTAGTAGTGATATTGTGGGATCAAAGGGTATGCACAGTTTCATAGCCCTTTGTTGAGAGGTATACCTATAATCAATCAATCAATCAATCAATCAATTTCTCTCTCCTTCCCTCTCACAGGTAAGCATGTTCATGTACACACACATAAATGTATGCCTACACATGAAAATACACATATATGTATGTATATGTAAATATGTACACATATACATATACATATAGCCAAATGAACACATGCTTATACTCACTTGTAGGCAAAAATGTAGGCATATACTGTATACACAGATTCAACAATGTGTCTATATATGTATACATACACATGTGGGACATGCTGACATGCATATTGCATAAAATGCATATACAAATGCATGTATGCATAACTACATGTACACATGCATGCACATATGTACATCAATAAATATACACACATTGCACCGAGTGCATGTATATACACATACACTTGTATATACATATATACACATGTGTGCATACATAATGCAGTGCTTATACATGCACATATATATGTACATATATAAATGCAAACTTACTGACATGGCTGTTAAGGATTAATCTCAAGATTTCTAACAAGATGACAAATTGTGGTTTCCAGAGACAGAGTTCTCCCATGAAAGAAAATGATTATACTAATATTCAATTACAGTCAAGACAATAAACATTGATTATCCCTCTACTATATGGAAGGTACTGCACTAGGAGCTGAGCAGTGGGAAGGAAGAATGATATAATCTTTTGTCTCAATGATAATATTTTTCCCCCACAAAGGCAGTTGGGAGAGAAGGGAAGGAGAGTTGAAGAATTTAGATTGTGTACTCTATTACGAATTGTTTGAGGCCAAGGCTAAAAAAAAGTGCAGCCAAGGGATCTATAGCGGAATCCTCCAGGTACAGAGAGCCATAGTGAAAGTCCTGGGAAGAGAAGCTGACACAAAATATGTAGCAAGATTGAGGGAAAGAAAATACTAGGATGATAATCATCCAGTAAAAGAATACATTTTCATATTTATTTGTACTGAAGCTTCCCTTGACATAAAAAAAAAAACCTGTTTCCTAGATAATAAGATAAATGCACAAAGTAGCAAAATACATTTCTTCTTTTAGTATTGGCCAGAGAATAGGAAAAAAATGTGAATTTTTTTAATTGAACAGTACACAAATGCAAATCACATGCAATCATGAGTACACAATGAAAGAATGCCTCCCAAACCAGCAGAAATGATACGTCTTTACCAAACCCAGATGAAAAAGTCAACTGTGGGCGAATTACAAATATTCAAAATTATATACCATATATAATGGTAAAGTTCTAGACCACAATTTCCTGAGCTTAGTGACATCATAAAAGAACAAATTTCAACAATTCAATTTAAATAAAATGTCTACATAGGCCATGACAAAAAGGACTTCTCCCTTAGTTACTAATGAAGCATAAACAATGAAATCTATGCCACATAGCTCATGGAGCCCATCACAAAATTCTAGTAGCATCAGCTGGCAGATCTAGAACCTCTCAAGCTCTCTTGTACATACTTAAATGGATCTGTGATATAATCCACTAGAGATTCCTCCAATAATGCAAAATGAAACACATTCACGTCTATCCATCCTTTGCTAATCTTGTTCTAGCTCTTCCAAAAGTAAATTACGGTCACCTGTCATAATTACAACCCAGATTCTTATGCCATCTTTTTAGCAGTTTCTATTTTTCAGGTAATGTTCTGTACCCTCTCTTACTGAGCTCTCTTTTCCAAGGAGTCAATCACACTTCAGAAGATTGAGTTGTCCTTGTTTTCTAAAACCTACTTATTTATTGCCAGCACATTATGAGTAGTTTCCTATTGACTTTCCTCTGATATTTCCATCACTTCTCTATCTCTAAATTCTATTTCAAGTCTTCAAAAGCCATTAGAGCAAAGGCATTCTATGTATATGAGAAGAAAGCAAATAATGATGCTGTAGTACACAAGAGTACAAGCAATGTTTAATTTGTGCTTTCTTGTCAATCAGAAAGGAATGTGGTTGTGGGTCTGTAACCAAGCTTGATCCATTTAATTTCTAAAAATTCAAGTCTTTAACCTGTCTTCTAAAGAGTACTAATTGGTTATGTGATACATTGGTACTTTAAGATAAATAACATGGAAAACCATGCCTCACTGTCTAAAAGCATCAAAGCTGTTAGATACAAATTACTTAGAAGAGGAACAGTGAGGCTAAGTCTACATCAGACATCTAGTCCCTGTGGCATTATAAACATCCAGCTAGTACCACTTATGACATGTTAGTGTTACCTTTTCAATGTAGTTGAGACATCTGACAAGCAGAGATGCCATGCTAGAATGCACAAGCTCCCCAGATACTTTAGGTTTCCAATGATATTAATCCAACCAGCTGGATTTTGCAACAGTTCCGATGAGTCAGAAAAACCAGTGGGATTTATTTTTGTTCCATAGGCATTGAACTAACAGGTATTAGATTGTTTCCAAAGGTTAGGTGGCTAAATGATTATTCCACTAGCTTTCCTTCTTTCTGCCTTGAATTAAACATCAGTTTTACACTATCATGTGAGACAAAGTTGAGATTTAGTGACAAAGTGCTGAAGCCAAGCTATATCACAATTATATTTGTCTTTTAATTCCTGATAATTTAATGTATGCTTAAAAATCTAATCTCAAAAGAGGAGGGGTATTTTTGCTTGGAAGGTCTACTTACCATCTAAACTTTTAAAAACAGATCAAATGAGATGTCTGTAAAGCATTTTGCTTTGTAAAGGTTACTACTCTTCTTAAATAGTAAAGGGTGATCATGCTATGGAATATTAAAGAGAAAAGGGATTAACCATTTATATGAGCTATTTATATAGCTCTTATTATGTGGCAGGCACTGTACAATTATTATCTCATTTGATCCTCATAAAATCCCTGGAATAAAAGTGCTATATTAGCATCATTTATAGATGAAAAAAACAAGGTAAACAGAGATTAAGTAACTACCCCAAGTCACACAGCCAATAAATGCATGTTGATAGATTTGAATGTAGGTTTCCCTGACTCCAAGCCTGGTCCTCTATCTAATGAACTACTGGTTGCAGGGAATACATAGATGAAAGATGTTACCTATGCATGCAAAAATATAAATATGTGAATATACATGGCTTTTTCCCATAAGCACTGTTTTGTTCTTATATGTGTTGTGTATCATTCATTACATTTTTATCACACTCCTTTGCCTCTGTGTACTGCCTCTTCCCCTTCTAAATTCTAAGCTCCATGAGGAAAAGAAATTATATTAACTGCATTCTCTCTCTTCAGAACCTATCAGTACTCTGTATACACTTCATGCTTAATGAATATTTTAACAAAGGAAAGACAAATTAAGAGACTGATTAATCTAAAATCACCACAAGTTGACATTGGAACGTATTTTTGTTTCTTGTGCGTATGTGTGTGTATCTGAGTGCGTGAGTGTCATGTGTGTGTGTTTCTGTGTTTGTAACATTAGCATTTTTACTTTCTTGTGTCATGTAATAGGGGAAAAAGCAAATACATAGTGGACTCTTTGAGGCAGTTAAGAGTCAGGGAGCATGATGTAAATAAAGGCATAAAGGACACTTATGAGCAATGAACATTTGAAAACCTAGATTGTTCCCCTATGTGAACTGACATCTGGACACTTGATAAATTTTCCATGTAGAAATAAATTCTTGCTGAAATGTTTAACACATAGCGATATAGTGGATAGGCATGTTGAAGACAGTAGAATGGAAAAAGTGCAACCGAGTTGTCACGGAATAGAGAAGAAGAACATAAGTAATTTTTTACAGGTTTATGTCAACTGGAGCCTTGACTTCTATCCCATCAGTTAAGTATGCAAGTATTTGTAAAACACCAGTTTTGTGTAAAACAGTGAACTAAGGAATGGGGATATAAAGAACAGGAAAAAAAATCAGTTTCAAGGAGCTCACAATCTAATATGAGAAATAACATGGAAATGACCACATAGAGATTGAAAGGTAATTTATAAGAATAAGTGGCAGTCATTTCTTCATACTAGTAATCTAATCTATTTTACTCTTGTTTAAGACAGGCAGATTATTATTAAGTGAAACACTGTTGAACAGAATAAATTGAAAATGTTCAGGTTATGTGAACCAGAGACGTCTTTGGACACAGTGTTTAGAAAGTCTCACTCTGCATATTTGTTGGCCTAGTGAAACCTGTCCATTAGAGCACGTATATGTGTATGTGTGTGTATTTTTTGTGTTTATTTGTATGTATGTACAAAAGCACTGATTCTAAGAGAACGAAGACCTCTAGAAAGAGTACTTATTGCTTCTTTGTTTTTGGACAGAAAGGACCTAGAGAGAACTTGGGTATTTAGGCAGCACCGCTAACGAGATCTCACCCCAACTAGGCTGTCAGCCTTTTTTAAATAATGAAGCCATGTGTCATGCCCCCATTTTTTGTAAGTAGATGCCAGTAAATCTCAGAATTCCTACAGTATTACAAGTGTGCGTTGAGTTTTTATGGATATAGTTGATGGAGTGATCCAAGACATGAAATTCATATGGAAAAAAAAATCCAGGAAATGCAGATGACAATATCACAGTTGATTACACAACTCTTTCAGAAGCCCAGAAAGTAACTAAAGTCACCATAATTGTGATAGTGTCCAAGAGTACAGAACAGGGTTCCTAATTTTTTTTTTTTTTTTGCGCCAGGGACACTTTTGCCCATCAAATAATTTGAAATAACTTCTAAGAATATTTTTAAAAGTACAAAATAAAAACATAGTATTATAAAAGAAACCAATTAAATTGGAATAATTATCAAAATATCAAAACAAAACAAAAATCACAAGTCGTAGATTAATATCCCCTTCCCCGTTCTCCCATAGGCTATGATACACAAGTGTACACTTAAGTAATTAGTCCCAGAATTCATTACAGACACCTCATTTAAATAGCCTGCTATCTAGTACTATGATGACAACTCTATCATCACTCTTTTATGAAGGTCCTAGCTCTTAAGTTTGTTTGAGAGATCTACAAATCATATGCATTACTCATCTTCCTATGCTTTCCAAATAGTAATCTGGATTTCAAGACAGTGTACATTCATAAGATATTCCACATTAGTGGAAAAGGATATAGAAAATAATTACTTAATGCTGCATGTATATAAAGGGCAAAGTTTGTGAGAACCCGGGAGAGACATATTTGCGTGTTTTAACTCAAAAAATGACATACAATCCCAGGCTCTCTTCAACCCCAGAGAGTCAGGGATTTTGTTCAGGTTTAAATTACATTGATAACCTCTAAAATCTCTTGGAACTTTGTGATTCTGTAAAGGTCAGGAAGCTTACCAAAAATTCCAAAGTCTATTATTGAATTACCTGATTATATTTTAAAGACATATAAAAAATTTTAATAAGAAATATAACTACATTGTAAAAGTGAGGATAGTATAACTACTCTTAAGTTTCAAAAACTTTTCTTATTTTTTAAATTATCCTCATTTCTGATTTACTTATCTTTATAATCTCAAATTTCAACATTTGGGCATAAAAAGGAAAAAAAATAGTATAAAAATATGCAAATCTCCACTGTTCTTACTCACAGTACATGGCTCCCACACATACTACTCTTCAGTTCATATTCAATTCAGTTTAATAAACATTTGTCAAATGCTTATTCTATGCAAGGCAGAATTCAAGACCTTATAGTCAAAAATAAATAACCCAAACCCTCAAGGATATCATAATTTACTTGGAGATGACAATATACACACTGATAAGTAAATACAACATAACAAAATAACAACATGAAAAAACAGCTAGAAGTATCTATAAAAGACTGAAGTAGGAAATGTCCCTGGAATTGCTCTTCAAAAGAATCTAGGGGTTGTTGGAGGTCAAAGGAAGGAAGAATTGCATCAGAATTCTGCGTATAAGATATGAAATATGAAATATAAAATCTTGAGGAGTAGGTGATAATTCAGTTACCTGGAAAATGAAGAGACAGAAGGGAAGTCATGGAAATTACAATGCATTCTAAAGATCATGTTTTCCTCCAAATAAAGGTAGTTTGCGATAACTGACAAAACCATCAATAATTTTAAAATTTCCAAGTTAAACAGGAAAAATTTAAAAAATAGGAGCAGTAATTTAGTAATGCCATTTCCTGCCCTACTTTTGAATATTACTGAAATAGGCACAACACCCCAAACTTAGTTTTTTAGTATTTCAGGTAATGAAATGAAGAGGAATTCAAAAGCAAAGGGAAAAAAATACACACAATCCACTAATTCCTTTTGTCCCCCAAAGATAACATTGATGATTTGGAAGATTAATTGTCAAACGAGAAAGATTATGTTGAAAATGAAATGAGGTTAGTTCATTCTCTCATTCACTATCTCTCTGTGTCCATTAGACTCTAGTCTGTCTAACTCTCTCCTTCCCTCCCCAGAAGACAGATAGAGAAATAGATAATAGATGATGAATAGGAGACAGGCAGATGGACACATACATAAACATAGGAATACGTGTGTACATACACCATATATATATGTACATGCATATATACATGTATATACACATATTCCTATATCTATCTATATGTGTTTCCATATGCATGCATATGTGTGAGAGAAAGAGACAGAAAAAGACATATACCTGTTGGTCATCAGTTTCCAAATATTCGTTAATTTCCCATTTTTGCCCTCTATATATGTTGAAGTAGACCCATTATTGTATCTTTGTGAATAGTTCATTGAAAAAAAATTTTCAGTGGCTCTTTCAAAAATGAATCTACAACACTTATGTGTGTGTCACAATCATTTAATCTTCAGTGAAACACAGACATTTAGCATTAGAAGTCTTTAATGTTACATAATTCAACCCCTTCATAAAAATGTGGAAACTGAGACCAAGAGTGGTCAAATGACTTTGCCAAGGGTTCACAGGCCAGGATGGAGCCAGTATCTCCACCTAGGCTTTTGACTAAAAATCCAGCATGCTCTCCATTATGCCATTACGTTACGATTCATAGCATGAATTTGTTAGAGGACCAAATCAAATAAGAAGTATAGTCTGGGTAATGGAAAAGAATAAAATCTATGCAAAGTATACTTTAACATTACAGAAAGCAAACACTGAGTTTGGAAAAATCTACATTAACTAACCATGTTTAACAATACCATAATTTTAACTTAAATGTTACTTTATTCTACTCTCATACATTGTCCCTATAAGTCTTCTTTTTTGTTTTTTATTGTTCCTATAAGTCTTGTTTTCTGACTCCAAATCCAACATCCTTCCCATTGTAACACTTTTTTTTCATAATTTCCTACTATAAAAAGACTTTCTGTGTACCTAACATTACCAGCAAGTGAATAAAATCCTTGAAGAATTGGGTTGAATGTGATTTTATATCATAAAGATAATATTAAGATAGTCTAATAAACACTAATCATCGGAAATAAAAGGGAGTTTCTTTCTAAATGCTTGATGATCTACAAGCAAAATTTGTAAGTACTCCAGAAACCAGACAATCAGATTTCTTAATTCTACAAAACCATGTACTGTACATAAGCAAGCTATTCTTGAGGGGGAGGGAAAATCTGATAATTGAAAAAAAAAGTATGTTCCATGCCCTCAACTTGTACACCAAATTGCTGCAAATATTGTGACCTTTGAAGCCCTCAATTACTTATTAGTAACTCAATTTTTACCTATGATTTGCTTCATAGAGATTACCTAAAAACTTATATCAATCCCTCAGCTTAAAGGTCAGAGTGTTCTGCCATGTTACCTGAATTTTCATTATTTCCTCATAAACTATGACATTTTCAAATGTCAGCCTCTGAGGAAGCTTGTGTGCTCTCTTCCTCTCCCTCATATCATGTATGTATAGGAGAGGCCACTGAAATAGATTTTATATTTATATATTTATTTGAAAATATTTATTCTAATTTGGGAGGGTGTGGATATTCAGTGGGGAGAATGAAATATGACCACAATTAATAAAGCTATTTCTTATCACTTGTGTGTTTTAAAGATGCCTGGGGAATATATTTTTAAAGGAGTTTAGGATTAAAAATTCAAGGGATTCATAATTTGCCACGACTGCCTTAAAACAAATTATCTCTTGGGTTTCTGCTCCTTCCAGAACCTAGCCGCTGACTTGCACATACATTCTGAGAATGAAGGAAAGAGAAATCAATAAGACCTACTGTAAACCTAAAATACAAATTTTAAACTAATAAAATAAACATAAAGAATGTTTCCTTCAGTGTAAAAACTGTACTCCATGATTTCTTACTTAAACTGATCATAGTGGTATGTTTTCTGGTGGTTTTCTAATTTGATATATTAATGTCAAACATTTTTATTCTCAGCATCATCTAGTGTAAGATTTACAAGGCAGCAGTCATAATAGACATAAATTACAAGGACTGTGTGTGTGTGTGTGTGTCTGTGTGCCTGTGTGTGTATAACCCAAATCCCAAAGTCATTGCAGTAGGATTCTCTTTTCATTGGCAGTGATAAATGTCCTATGTCTACATGAGGATCCTGCTCATAGAAAGAGAGAAGAGAGCACCAGGATCTTTGAGTCTCTGAGTTTTTCAAACTTGCTAATTCTCTTTGGATTCTGTAATCACTTCAAGTACTTCTGGCTTCCAGCTTTGAAAGAGAGGATGGATTATACCAATTAGACACCAGGTTGCTAAAGGAAAAGACTAGGAAGAAACTGAATGAGAACTGGCAATCTCCATTGTAGCCTTATCACCAGCTTACTGTACTAGAGACTTCAAGGAATTTCCCTTTGGGTGAGATCTCTGACTCTCCCTCTTATTTGTTACGTAACTTCTAATGAGAGATCTGACATATGTTCTCAGTGTAGGTGCTGCAATTTTTGTTTTGCTATTGACTTGGACAAATGGGTTTCTTTGCTAAGTGGTACGCGCGTTCATTGTGAAACGAGTACCCAGTGGGAAAGGAGTGAATATAATTTGGACAATATTAAATTGAAAAGTTTTTGTACAAACTAAACCAATGCAATCAATTTTATAAGGAAAGTAGAAAGTTGGGAAACAAGTTTTACAACCAGTGTCTTTGATAAAGGCCTCATTTCTAAAATATATATAGAAATGAATCAAATTTATGAGAATACAAGCTATTCTCCAATTAATATGGTCAAAGAATATGAACAGGCAGTTTTCAGATGAAGAAATCAAAGATATCAATAGGCATATGAAAAAGTGCTCTAAAGCACTATTGATTACAGAAATAAAAATTAAAGCAACTTGAAATACCACTTCACACCAGTCAGACTAATATGAACAAAAAAGAAAAGTGATAAATGTTGGACAGGATATGGGAAAATTGGTGCACTAATGAACCAATTGGTGGAGTTGTGAACTGACCCAACCATTCTAGAAAGCAGTTTGGAACTATGCCCAAAGGGCAACCAAACTGTATACTCTTTGATAAAGCAATATCACTACTAGATCTGCATCCCAAAGAGATAATAAAAAGGAAAAGGTATCTATATCTGCAAAAAATATTTATAGCAGCCTTTTTCATGGTGGTAAAATAATGGAAATTGAGGGGATGCCCATTTTGGGGAAATGGCTGAACAAGCTACAGTATATTAATAGAATGGAATAATATTGTGCTATAAGAAATTATGAACAGGTAGATTTCAGAAAAAAATAGTAAGATTTTCATGAACTGAGTTGAGTGAATTAAGCAGAACCAGGAGAACATTGTATACAGTTAGCAGCAACATTGTGTGATGATCAACTATGACGGACAGCTCTTCTCAGCAATAAAATGATTCAAGACAATTTCAAAAGACTCATGATGGAAAATGCTATCCACAGTCAAAGAAAAAATTGTGGACATTGAAGCATATTCTTTTCATTTTTTTCTTGTTATTTTTTTCTCTCTCATGAATTTTTCCTTTTGTACTGATTCTTCTTTCACAGCACAACTAATGTGCAAATAGGTTTCAAAAAAAAAAGAAATAGATACCGCTGGGGATTGTCACTGGACCAGCTATTTCCTTTTCATTTATAGAAATAGAGAATAGAGAAATCCTTGAATTCCTGGAGGATAACTTCCTCTTTTCATATAATTCAGAAAATTTCAGTCAGTTTTTTTTAATGTGATGGTGCATAGATGCACAAATATTATTCACATACAGGAGGAACAGAGGCATGTGGTTGGGTGGGGTCCCTCTTCCACATCAAAAAATAGAGAAGAAAAACTGGCAGTTTTGAGAAGGAGTTGGAAACTGAGGATTCCATATAGGAAAACTTGATCTTTTTTTTCAGTTTTCACTTTAACAAACTATGATCACAACGTGCTAATGCTTTTCATTTGTGAATGTAGAAGATTACAATTTTAACAAAGAAAAGAATCCAGGTGATGCATGGATACATAAACTGTATCTAACCCATACATTTCATGCTTTGTGGTTTGGGTAATATTCTTTTTACCTGCCGTAATTAGTTTGGGACTAGGGTCCTGAGGTATGAACCCAAATTCTCCCCCCACCTTTTATTCTGGACAGTAATAATACTAAAGACTTTTAGGATATTACACAGAAAAACTCATAAAACCACAGTATTCCTCATGGCTCAAATAGAGCCTCATTTTGTGTGCATTTCAGACATTGAATTCCCTCCTTGGACAATTACTAAATTAACACATGCTATGCCTATAAGCTTAATAATGGTAATATTCCAACCACAGAACTCAAAGGTATCATGGAAAAGGCAATGAAAGACATAGGTATGACACTGATAACATATTACATTTACAAGTGCCATCTGTACTTTTCTCAGAAATTGTCAAAAGTTTGCAATAGTTTTATTATTTATTAACACTTTAGTGCAACAAATATTTGTTGAGTAGCTTTTGTTTTTTCAGCATTTTACCTTCAGGAAGCTTAAAATCTTGTGGGAGAAAAGGCAAATGATGCAAATTTTTCATCATAGAATTTCCTTTTCTTGGCTTCTTAAAAAAAAGGAAGGAAATTACAAAAAATAAACAGAATCAAACCTGTGACTTTTATCATGTAGTTGAATGAAAATAATAATAATAAACATGATAGAGCAAAATTTGGCTATGAAAAACCATGAATGTTTCCTGTTTTGGAATATTTACAAAGCACTTTCAGCTTATTGAACTAATTTAAAATAGAATGAATAAACAAATAAATGAAATTCTTCCATGCTGGATAGAAAATTTCATGAGCTATTGCAGTCTTACACCCCGCCATAAAAAAAACCTGGTGATCAACTCTTTGCTGGCATCATGTTCTCATATAATGGTTTTCAAACCATCATCATAGGGCACATACAGGGTCTTCCAGATTTCGTGCTCAATTAATATGGGTTTCAAGAACTCAAGGCCACTTCCATGCCATGATGAAATATTATGGTAGGTAATCCTTTGGAAAGAAGTCTCCTTTAAGAAATATGCACAACTGATAAAATCTTTTGAAGAAAACCTGTTACTATTTTTAATCTGTGTCTTTTCTTCTTCAATGTTCCAAAACATGGTAAAAGTTTTTTAGCGCTATGTATTTAGGTGGCAGATCGGATAGAGTACTTGAGCTAGAATAAGAAATGCCTGAATTCAAATCTAGCTTCAGAACTGGGGAGTGCTAGCAAATTTTTAACAAGCAGAGAACTGGAACATTAGTAATTTTAAGGTGGCTCCATCTTACCTCTGCTTCAAACACTTACTATTTCTGTGACTCAGGGCAAGTCATTTAACCTCGGATTACCTCAATTTACTCATATGTAAAACTGGGATAAAGAATCTAATTCCTAGACTTAGTGTGACGATCAAGTGAGACTATGTGAAGAGTGCTGTGTAAACATTAAAACACTACAAAAATGCATGTTGGTAGTGCTGGTATGGGTACTAATAGTGGTGGTAGCAGCAACAGTAGCAGTAGAAGTAGCGGTAGTAATAGCAGTAGCAGCAACGGCAGTAGTAGTCGTAGTAGCAGTAGTAAAAAAGAAATAAGAAACATATTGCTTGGGTTAAAGAACAGGAAAACAGAAGATACTACCAATAACTCTAAATGAGGCCATCAGCTCTCTCCCACTATGAGGCTTCTAATGGACTGATTATTATTAATACCATTAGAGTTTGTTATTATCATTATCAGCTTGTTGTCATCTTTTTCAAAGATGTTGAGATAAAGATGATCCTGGGACAAATCACTATCCTACAATTATGCTTTTATATTTAATATTGTAAAGCAGGAGTATGTAAATTTGTTTTGTGTGATGGACTCCGTTGTCAATCTGATGACAATTACAGAACTCTTCTTAGGATAATGTTTCCAAATGTATAAAGTAAAACTATCACAGAAAGCATAACAATGTAGGATTACAAATGAAACCAATTATACTGGAATATGGTCATCAAAATATAGTTTAATGTCTCTGGAATCTCATTAAGAACTTTAAGGACAATTGTACAAGTGGATAATTAAATACAACTTTTCAGATGCGATTCCTTCTATATGCTTACTGAAACCCCTTTAAGGACAACCCCACTGGCAGACAGGACAATGACAATGATGTGTATTTCTTTCTATTTCCATTTAATATTGATTTCTTCCAATAGATCTCTATACCTTGAGAGATTTCCAGGACACATAGTTTTGAGATTATGAGTATGCAACAAGGGACAAATGTAACATGACATCTTTTAACATTTTTCCTAATTTTTTAAGGACTAATATTAGTCTTGGTGATGGTGAATTAGTAGTTTTATTTGTGATGTAATTGCCAGTTTTAGTACAATTTGTTGAATTAAGAATAGTGTGAGATTATATTTTTATTAATTATATGTTACTAATAGATTAAGATAGCTGGATGATGCCACATACAGTGCTTAAAGGTCTACAAAGAGTTTTCATATATATTATCTTATTCTACCCTCACAATAACCTAGTGAAGTAAGTGTAGTATAGGAATTATTATATCATTTCATAGATGAGGTACTGGGTGGAGCTTGAAGAAGTTGTGACTTGCCCATCATCACACAGTTTATAGGGGTTATAGGAAGAATTTTAAATCAGGTTTTCATTAACTCTAATTCTACCATACTTTTCCATGGTGCTACCAAGTATGCCTAAACTGGTGTCCTCTACACTATCCCTTACATCATGATTTTAAAGGTGAGGAAGATGACAAGATGGGGAGCAAAGGAGACCTATGATGTGTCAGAGTTCAATTTTAGGGAATTTGGCCCTCTTTACTTCCTTTCATTGTATGTAAAATCTGTATACCTCAATTTTAAGCACTTTCTCTGGGAAAAACCTTATATTGGATACAGTAGATGTAATGACAAGTAAAGTAGAATCTTTTGCTGTTTTTGTTTTAGTATAATCAAGAAGTGTAATGCCTCTACTTGAATGTGACTGGGGAGCATCTTTCCCACCCATTGTCTGGCCAGGAAAGATTTGTAAGAAAATCCACGCATTTTGTTTATGAGGCACTGGTTTTCAAGAGATGTGATGCCCTCTGGGTCTAAAAAGTGTATAAATTCTCTGAGATGAGGTTTTACTTTGGGGCTTAGTTTTGGTAAGAAGGTTTGAGTGCCAGAGGAGGACTCTGGGAAGGCCCTAAGGAGTCCCCTGACTTTAAGAACTCAGATGTAATATTTCCCTCTCTGGTAATTGTGGTCAGACAGTTGTAACTGTTGTTAAATTATGGTCATGCAGAGGAAGCCATATCGGTTGATTACTTTGGGGTTCAGGTTGTTGACTCCCCTGAACTAGGTGAATGATATATATATGCTTGACTAAAGCTTGATTAAAGTGATTGTTAACCCCTCAAAAGTTGCTTTTCCTGGGGGAGGAGCCAAGATGGCAGAGTAGAAAGACTCACTGTATGCTAGCTCTGAACCTACAGCCCATAAATTTCCTGTAAAAAGAACTCCCCACAAATTCTGGAGCAGTGCAAACTGCGCAGAATTGCAGTGGAGGAGATTTCCGTTCCAGAGAGCCCTGAAAAACCGACCCCAAAGGTCCATCGCGCACTGGACGCAGAACCCACTCCTGCGCTGCCCTGGCCGCACGGCCCCAGAGGAGCAGATCCGAGCAGGCTTCCGGGACGGAACCTCTGGTGGCTGCGAAGGTCCCTCCACCCACAGGTGCTCCAGGTCAGTGAGAGAGACTTCTGGGCTGGCTGAGAGGGGAGCGTGGTGTCTCCGTGGCTCGGGCCTCCTCAGGAAGCAGTGGCAGAGGCAGCAGCGGCAGCTCAGGGTCTTCCGGAGCAAGCAGGAGCTCCACTCCATTACCAAAGGTCTCTGCATAAAGCCCCTGAGAGAACTGAGCCTGGGAGGCTCATGGAGACGCTCCGCCTGAGCACCAGAACTTAAGCTCACATTGAACGGCAGTCCCACCCACAACTGAAAGCTGGCTGGGAAAATGCCCAGAAAAGGGAAGAAAAATAAGACCATAGAAAGCTACCTTCTTGGGGAACAGATGCTTCTTCCTCCTTTCATTTCTGATGAGGAAGTACAAAGCTTGCCATCAGGAAAAAATGTGGAGGTCAGGGACTCTCTATCCCAGACATCCGAGGTGGATGTCCGGTGGGCTCAGGCCATGGAAGAGCTCAAAAAGGATTTTGAAAATCAAGTTAGACAGGTGGAGGAAAAACTGGGAAGAGAAAGGAGAGAGATGCAAGAAAAGCATGAAAAACGGGTCAATACCTTGGTAAAGGAGACCCAAAAAAAATGCTGAAGAAAATAACACCTTGAAAAATAGGCTCACTCAATTGGCAAAAGAGGTTCAAAAAGCCAATGAGGAGAAGGGATGCTTTCAAAAGCAGAATTAGCCAAATGGGAAAAGAGGTTCAAAAGCTCACTGAAGAAAATAGTTCTCTCAAGATTAGATTGGGGGGGGCAGAGCCAAGATGGTGGAGTAGAAGGACGCACGTTTACGAGCTCCGAAACCAAAACCCATAGAATTAATGTAAAAAGAGACCCCCATAACTTCTGGGTCAATACAAGGTGTGCAGAAACGGAGTGGAAGAGATTTCCGTTCCAGGGAGCCCTGCAGACCCGTCCCCAGGGTCCATCACACCCCGGAAAGCGGACCCCACCCTCAGCGCTTCCCTGGCCGCGGCCCTAGAGAAGCTGATCCGAGCAGGCTTCAGAGACGGAAGCTCCGGCAGCCGGGAAAGTCCCTCCGCCCACAGAAGCAACAGGTCAGTGAGAGAGAAGGCCAGGCTGGAGGAGGGGAGCGGAGCGTCTCCATGACTTGGGCCCCCTCGGGAGGAAGCAGCGGCGGCAGAGACAGGGGCATGAAGCGGCGGAGGCAGAGGTGTGGGCGGCGGCTGAGGCGGCAGAGGCCCGGGACTCAGGAATCCCCCAGCAGCAGGCAGGATCTTCATTACGGAAGGTTTCTGCATAAAACCTGACGGAGCTGTGCCTGGGAGACGGCCCTGCCCCCACCCCGCTCTATTACTGAAGGCTTCTGCATAAAACCCCTGACGGAACTGAGCCTGGGAGGCGGGGCCCCCACCCCGCCCCCACCCGCTCCATTCCTGAAAGTCTCTACATAAAGCCCCTGAGGGAACTGAGCCTGGGAGGCGGCCCTGGCCCCACCCCAGCACCTGAACTAAAGATCACGGATTGACAGCCGGCAGGAGGAAAGCCCATTTAAATCTCAGAGGCCAAGCACTAGCTAGGCGGATCCAGGCGGGGATGGAAAGGAATCTCAGAAGTCAAATAACTGCCTGGGAAAATGCCTAGAAAAGGGAAGAAAAACAAGACTATAGAGAGTTTTTTCCAACAAATGCAAATGATCCCGACCTTCGGATCTGATGACGAGGACGTATCCTTGCCATCAGGGAAAGATGTGGAGGGCGGGGCCTCAGTACCCCAGACACCCTAGGGGGGTGGCGGGTGGGCTCAGGCCCTGGAAGAGCTCAAAAAGGATTTTGAAAATCAAGTTAGACAGGTGGAGGAAAAACTGGGAAGAGGAATGGCAGAGATGCAAGAAAAGTATGAAAAACGGGTCAATACCTTGGTAAAGGAGACCCAAAAAAATGCTGAGGAAATTAACACCTTGAAAAATAGGCTCACTCAATTGGCAAAGGAGGTTCAAAAAGCCAATGAGGAGAAGAATGCTTTCAAAAGCAGAATGAGCCAAATGGAAAAAGAGGCTCAAAAGCTCACTTAATTTAATAGTTCTCTCAAAATTAGAATGGAACAGATGGAGTCTAATGACTTTATGAGAAACCAAGAAATCACCAAACAAAACCAAAAGAACGAAAAAATGGAAGAGAATGTGAAATATCTCATGGGAAAAACAACTGACCTGGAAAATAGATCCAGGAGAGACAATTTAAAAATTATGGGACTACCTGAAACTCATGATCAAAAAAAAGAGCCTAGACATCATCTTCCATGAAATTATCAAGGAAAACTGCCCTGACATTCTAGAACCAGAGGGCAAAATAAGTATTGAAAGAATCCATCGATCACCACCTGAAAGAGATCCAAAAAGAGAAACTCCTAGGAACATTGTGGCCAAATTCCAGAACTCCCAGCTCAAGGAGAAAATCTTGCAAGCAGCTAGAAAGAAACAGTTCCAGTACTGTGGAAATACAATCAGGATAACCCAAGATCTAGCAGCTTCTACATTAAGAGATCGAAGGGCGTGGAATAGGATATTCCAGAAGTCAAAGGAACTAGGACTCAAACCAAGAATCACCTACCCAGCAAAACTGAGTATAATACTGCAAGGGAAAATATGGTCTTTCAATGAAACTGAGGACTTTCAATCATTCTTAATGAAAACACCAGAGCTGAAAAGAAAACTTGACTTTCAAACACAAGAATGAGAAGAAGCATGAAAAAGGAAACAGCAAAGAGAAGTCTTAAGGGACTTACCAGAAGTGAACTGTTTACATTCATACAGGGAAAGACAATATTTCTAACTCTTAAAACTTTTCAGTTACTGGGTAGTTGGTGGGACCACACATACACATGTATACGCATGCACACACATACACACATGCACACACATACAGAGATAGAGAGCACAGATTGAACTGAATAGGATGGGACCATACCTTAAAAGAAATTAAGGTAAATGGTGAGAGAGAAATGTAGTGGGAGGAAAGAGGGGGAAATGGAAGGGGGTAACTATATGTCATTTAAGAGGCAGGTAGGAGTTTTTCTTAGTGGAGGGAAAAAGAGGAGAGCTGAGAAAAAAAAAAACAAGAAGTTTACCCTCATCACATTTGACTAAACGAAGGAGTGAAATGCACACCCATTTTGGTATGAAAACCTATCTTACAGTATAAGAAAGTGGGGGAGAAGGAGATATTGCAAGGGGGGGGGATGATGGAAGGGAGGGCAAAGGGAGGAGGTAGCAATTTGAAGTCAACACTTGGAGAGGGACAGGATCAAGAGACAGAAGAGAAACAATGAGGGGCAGGTTAGGAGGGATGGTAATCCAGTTAGTCTTACACAACACGACTATCAGGGAGGTCATTTGCAAAACTACACAGATAGGGGCTATACTGAATTGCCTGCTGTCCCAAAAGGAATGGGTGGGGTGGGAGGGATGGGGAGAATTTGGAACTCAAAGGTTTAGGTACAACTGTTTAGTATTGTTGTTGCAACTAGGAAAGAAGACATACAGTTAATGAGGAATACAAAGTCATCGGGCCCTACAGGAGAAAAGAGAAGATGGAGACAAGAGAAGGGAGGGATGACAGAAGAGAGGGCAGATTGGAGATAGGGAAAATTAGATTGCTTGGGGTATTGGGGTAGGGGGAGGGGAGAAAAGGGGAGAAAATTTGGAACCCAAAAATTTGTGAAAATGAATGTAAAAAATTAAATAAATAAATAAATAAATAATAAATTAAAAAAATTAAAAAAAAGATTAGAATGGAACAGATGGAGGCTAATGACTTTCTGAGAAACCAAGAAATCACAAAACAAAACCAAAAGAATGAAAAAATGGAAGAGAATGTGAAATATCCCATTGGAAAAACAACTGACCTTGAGAACAGATCCAGGAGAGACAATTTAAAAATTATGGGACTACCTGAAAGCCATGATCAAAAAAAGAGCCTAGACATCATCTTTCATGAAATTATCAAGGAAAACTGCCCTGCAATTCTAGAACCAGAGGGTACAATAAGTATTGAAGGAATCCATCTATCACCACCTGAAAGAGATCCAAAAAGAGAAACTCCTAGGAACATTGTGGCCAAATTCCAGAATTCCCAGGTCAAGGAGAAAATCTTCCAAGCAGCCAGAAAGGAACAATTTCAATATTGTGGAAATACAATCAGGATAACACAAGATCTAGCAGCTTCTACATTAAAGATCCTAGGATGTGGAATAGGATATTCTAGAAGTCAAAGGAACTAGGACTCAAACCAAGAATCACCTACCCAGCAAAACTGAGTATAACACTTCAGGGGAAAATTGGTCTTTCAATGAAACAGATGACTTTCAAGCATTCTTGATGAAAAGACCAGAGCGGAAAAGAAAATTTGATTTTCAAACACAAGAATGAGAAGGAGCATGAAAAAGCAAACAGCAAAGAGCAGTCATAAGGGACTTACCAAAGGTGAACTGTTTACATTCCTACATTAAAAGACAATATTTGTAACTCTTAAAACTTTTCAGTGTCTGGGTAGTTGGTGGGACCACATACACACACACATACACACACACACACATGTACACATGCATGCACACACATACATAGACAGAGAGCACAGAGTGAATTGAATAGGATGGGACCACATCTTAAAAGAAATTAAGGTAAACCGTGAGAGAGAAATGTAGTGGGAGGAGAGAAGGTGAAATGGAATGGGGCAAATTATCTCTCATTCAAGAGGCAAGCAGGAGACTTTTTAGTGGAGGGAAAAAGAGGAGAACTGAGAAAAAAACATGAAGTTTACCCTCATCACATTCGACTAAAGGAAGGAATAAAATGCACACTCATTTTGGTATGAAAACATACTTTACAATACAGGAAAGTGGGCGAGGAGATAAGCAGGGTGGGGGGAATGATGGAAGGGAGGGCAATGGGAGGAGGGAGCAATTTGAAGTCAACACTTGGGGAGTGACAGGATCAAAAGACAGAATAGAAATAATCGGGGGCAGGATAGGATGGAGGGAAATAGAGTTAGTCTTACACAACACGACTATTATGGAAGTCACTTGCAAAACTACACAGATATGGCCTATATTGAATTGCTTGCCTTCCCAAAGGGAATGGGTGGGGAGGGAGGGATAGGGAGAATTTGGAATTTAAAGTTTTAGGAACAACTGTTGATTATTGTTCTTTCTACTAGGAAATAAGAAATACAGTTAATGGGGAATAGAAAGTCATCTGACCCTACAGGACAAAAGAGAAGATGGGGACAAGAGAAGGGAGGGATGACAGAAGAGAGGGCAGATTGGTGATAGGGAAAATTAGAATGCTTGGTGTATTGGGGTGGGAGAAGGGGATAAATGGGGAGAAAATTTGGAACCCAAAATTTTGTGAAAATAAATGTAAAAAGTTAAATAAATAAATTTAAAAAAATTAAAATAAAAAAAAAGTTGCTTTTCCTTTTATGAATTCGGATCTAAGAACCTGTGATGGCAGGTACCCCCTGTGTATGTTGGGATGCTTACTGATACAGTATATTACATTAAATTAGATCGGATACATTACATTAGATATATCTTTGAGCACTTTACAAACTTTAGAGGACTACTTAAATAACTATTATTGTTATTATTTATAATACTTTTTGGTGTTTCCCCATTATGTATACTTAATGTCTCCAAGCCTCAGTTTCCTCATCTGTAAAATAGAACTAATAATGCCTAGTCAGAGGTCATACAATCCTGGTAGTCAGCATTTGAAGGAATCTGATATTTAGATTTTCTCCTACGTATACCTTTTTTTTTTCCTCCACCCTATACCCATTTAAAAGGAAGCAGCAATGAATAGAAAACCAGATAGTGGTAGGTTTAAGTTCTGCCCACAATGGCTCTGGTTACTGGCTCTGATTACTTAATCTCCCAGGGCCCCGGGCAGTTACAGAGAAAGTGAAACCATCATTAGAAGAAAAAAATGTTTCCTTATTAGGGAACTGCCTATACCAGTAAAAATAAATCTCCAGTCCCTATGCTCTTCTCACATAGATAGATGATAGACACACACACACACACACACACACACACACACACACACACACTGACTGTAGTGAAAAATCTAAGTCAGAAGTCCAAACAGCAAGTTAATGATCACTCTTGCAAAAAAAGACAGGGAAAATATATTTCATTTTTCTACATTTCTGCATCTACAGTAAATGCTTCATTCTATCATAGATTTCATAGTTTTCCAACCATATGAATACTATAAAACATTCATTTTAAGAACGAGGGATTGACCTATTACACTAGTGGCTTTCCCCTCATACATCACAACATTTTCCCATTTCCTTTTGAGATAGCTGTAGGGTTTTCTATTCGATGTCAGGTCCATTCAAACAACCCATGTGAAATTTTAAGTAATAAGTCATATGTGAGCCCGGAGCAAATAAGTTTCCAGTCAAATACTACAGTAGGAAATCTTTAGTTGATGAAACCACCAGAACCCTGGTAATTTTGTCCCATTATATCAGAATTTCTCTCAAAGTGAAGTTAAACTTAGGTTTATCATCAAGGCATGGAAGTGATTCCATTTTCTTTATAGATACCCTAATGGAATGAGGACTTGGAGAATCCTCCAAATTGAAAGGACTTAAAATGCAAGCCTAGCAATAAATTCTTCCAAAGACTGACCTAACCACAGGAAGGCTAATCAAGAGAATACTGGACAATAGGTAATGTTTTTTGTTTTTTTGTTTTTTTGGCCAAAGCAACTCTATAAGGTACTTTTTAAAATATTGAGGAAATTTGATCAACACTGATTTCCCACATAGATGAATTCATCTGTCAGTTGAAGTATTTAATTAGCAACACCTTCTGAAAACTATCCGGAGGTTTTTGAGTCCATAGGAACTTCTCTGCATAGAAGAGAGTACTGGTGAGGACACAAAGAGGACAAACAAAATGACCACCTTCTTTGCCTGACCTCTGAACCTGTCACACTTCTTAGAGAAATATACATCGGTCAGGCAAACTATATAGAGGCTATACATCTTCCTTTGTGTATATCTTCCTTATCTCCAGTTTCAAAATCCATGAGGAAACAAGGAAAGATGGAGTAATGGATAAAACACTGCTATTAGAATTAAGAAGACCTGAGTTTAAATTCCAATAAAAACACGAACTAGCCAAGTGACTCTGGGCAAATCAATCTCTCTGTAGGTCAACTTCCTCATCTGTAGGATGAGGTGGTTGGACTCAACAGACTGTAAGGTCCCTTCTATCTCAAAATCTTTCTTTTTCTATACAGTCCTATAAAATTAGATTGGTCTAGTGAAAAGACAATGAGGCTCACTGACAAGACAGTTAGGTTTTAGTTCTGACTTTCTTATTAATTAGCCATGGGACAAAAATTATTCTGTGTTTCCTCAGTAAAACTGAAATATTAATATCTGTCTTACTAAAGTTACAGAACCATTAGGACATTAAAGAGATTTTATATATATGAGTGTGCTTTGAAAATGCTAAAACATGCCACGAGTGCAAGTTTATTTTTTTTTAAAATCTGTGTGATATTCAGGAGGCTCACTGTCATGTTAATCTGTTACTATTTTTTTTCTTAGAAATCATGACATTTTGAACAATGCTAATAAAGGTGAACACTGAGAAACCTATTTAATAATGTCATGACCCTGATATGATTTAAGAATTCCAGCTTGACAAAGAGATTTTAGCCAGGAAATCTATGACATATTCTTTACACTTAAACAATGTCATTTTAAACTTCAGAAGTGAACCAATTAATGATCTTAGGTTGTCAGAATTTTTTTTAAAATACGCAAGGTATAAGGGGAAATAATTTCATATAGAGGAGAAATAGTATAAATACATTGACTGGCTTTTAATTTATTTATTTTTACAATTCTTTTCTTTTTAAATTTTGAGTTCCAAATTCTCTTCCTCCCACTCATCCATTTTGAAGGTAAGCAAATGCTATTAATTACACAGGTGAAATCATGCAAAACAAATTTCCATGTCAGACTGGAATGTTAATCAAAGAGTTAAAAATCTTCCCCACCCACTAATGGGTCTGCTTGATTACAGCAAGCCCACGCTTTTTGTTAATTTTCTAATGAGGCACTGGTTCTCTAGAGTTGTGATGCCCTCTGGCTCTGAAAAGTGTATAAATACTCTGAGGTGAGGTTTTGCTTTGGGACATACTCAGTGGAAATGTTAGTTTGGTCAGAAAAGACTCTGGGCAGCTGCTTAGGAGCCCCATGGCTTTGAAAACCCAGAAGTTGGTGCTTCTCTCTCTTTTAACTATGTATGTATTGCTTATGGCCAGATAGTTGGAAATCTTGTCTATTGATCTTTATTTCTCTGTATTTTCCCTGAAGTTCAGGGTGCTGAGTTTTCCACTGAACTAAGTGAATGATATATGTGCTTGATTAAAGTGATTGTTGACCACTCAAAAATTGCCTTTTCTTCTAGAAAAGCAGATCTAAGAAACTATACAGTAGGCCATCCTATGTATGCCAGGGTCCTTGCTGATACACAGTCAAATCACAAAAAAGAAAAAAAGGACAGAGAAAAAAAGAAAGCAAGAATAACATACGTGAATTTTCACTCTGAATTCATCAGTTGTCCCTCTGGAAGTGGATAGCATTTTCTTCAACATGAGTCTTTTGAATTGTCTCAAATCATTGTCTTGATCTAAGTATCTAAATTTTTCACAAGTGATCATCATTACAACATTGCTGTTACTGTGCATAAAGATCCCCCGGTTGTCACTTCATTTTACATCATTTCATGTTGGTCTTGTGATTTTTTCTAACCCCCCCTTCTCATTTGTTATAGCACAATAGTATTCCATCACAATCATATGCCAGAACCCTTCATTCATTCCCCATTTGATGAGCATCCCCTCCATTTTCAATTCTTTGCCACCACAAAAAGAGCTGCTACAAATTTTTGTACATGTAGGTGCTTTTCCCTTTTCTTTGATCTCTTTCATGCACAAATCTTGTAGTGGTATAACGTGCTATAAAGGCACAGTTTTATAGATTTGGGGGCATCGTTTCAACTGTTCTCCAAAATGGTTAAAATAGTCCACAATTTTACCAACATTTTATTAATGTACCCATTTTCCCTCATGCCTTCCAGCATTTGTGGTTTTTGATTGGTGTGTAGTGCCTTAGTGTTGTTTTAATTTTCATTCCTCTAACTGACAGTGATTTAAAGCATTCTATAATACTAGATAGTTTTTTAATATCTTGTACTGAAAACTGCATGTACATCCCCTTTAATGATTTATCAATTGGGGAATAAATCCCCATTATTCTCCTTCTTCCTTCTCCTTTCTCCCAGTGTATCCCTCTTTCTCATCCCTTCATTTTTTCAGATCATTCCAATTCCAACATAATTGTCTTTCCCTCATATCATCTGTTTATGTAGACTCATTATAACTGTCCTAATAATGATAAAGTTCTTAGGAGATACACACATTATTTTCCCATATAGGAATACAAACAGTTTAACTTTATTGAGTCCCTTGCAATTTCTCTTTCATATTTACCTTTGTTGCTTCTCTTGAATTGTGAGTGAATATCAAATCTTCTACTCAGCTCTGGCCTTTTCATCAGGAATGGTAAAAAGTCCTGTATTTCTTGGAATGTCCATGTTTTTCCCCTGCAAGATTATACCCAGTTTGCAGCGTAGTTTATTCTTGGTTGTAATCCTGGATCCTTTGCCTTCTGATACAGTATATGCGAAGTCCTCCAGTCTTTAACTTGGAAACTGCTAAATCTTGTGTGATCCTCATTGTGGCACTACAAAATTTGGATTGTTTATTTCTGGCCTGTTGCAACATTTTCTACTTGATCAGAGAGCTCTGGAATTTATCTATAATTTTCCTTGGTGTTTACACTTTGAGATCCCTTTTAGGAGGTGGTCAGTGTGTTCTTTCAATTTCTAATTTGCCCTCTGTATCTAAAATATTGGGACAATTTTCTTTTAATTCTTGAAATAGGATATCTAGTCATAACTTTTTCTAGTCATAACTTTCAGGTAATCCAATAATTCTTAAATTATCACAATCAATTTTCCAGGTGTTGCTTTTATTTCAAATGAGGTATTTCATATATTTTTCTTTATTTTTTGGCATTTGTTTGACTTTGCTTTATTGTGGCTTGATGCTTCATCGAATCATTAGTTTCCACTTGTCCAATTCTAATTTTTAAGGAGTTCAGTGAATTTTTGTACCTCCTTTTCTATTTGTATTATTCTGTTTCTTAAAGAGCTCCTTTCTTTCCTGAAATGTTGTGCCTCTTTTACCATATGTCCAATTCTGTTTTTTAAGGTGTTATGTTCTTCACCATTTCTTTTTGTTCCCCTTTGGTTATAAATGCTAGCACTCCTCTTTGTTTTGAAATGTGACCATGGTCCCTCTAAGGGGTCTGGAACTCTCAAGTTATCAGGGTCATGATGCCCTCAGGAGAAATCTCTTGAGATGACATGTCCTTGCATGACTTATGTGATGGATCACCCTTATGCAATAACCAACCTTCACAATTATCTTGAGCAAGAACAACAGCAACGAAGCACGTAAGCTCAGCACACAGTGTTTACAAACTTCTGGCATGTATGGAAGTAGAATGCCTATATATACTCCGAGCTAGCTGAGAATAAATGGAGTGCATACAGTCTTTGCTCCCGCCTCATTCATTTGTGCATGGAAGAAGGATCTCATGCAGGCATGAGATCTTTGGGAACTTAACAGGTCTCTACTGCCCTGTGACAAACCACAAGTGTTCCACTCCATCCTGAAACTGTGACCCAGAACTTCTCTGAGTTGAGAGCTCCTGTATCTACTACTTCCATTATTGTAGTCACCTCCAAAACTCACTGCCACTGCTGGTGTTACCTGCTGCCTACATGTGCTGTCTACGCCAACCTCAACCCCGGTGTCAAAGACCTTTCCTGTCAACCTCCTATGCTGTCATAGACTAGGAAATATCTTACGCTGAACTTTTTGTTCACTGTGCTGTTCCAAAATTTGATTTGAGGGCTTATTTTAAAGTTGTTTGGAGGGGAATGTTCAGAGAGCTCGGCGGGGTTGATATCAATACTCCACCATCTTCTATTTCCTTTTCTTAATAAACAATTCCCATTGCAAAAATCTTTGATAAAAAGCAACTGATCATCATATACATCTCCCTAAAGAGAAGTGGTAAAGAAAGATGAATTCAGAGCTGGAATATGCACAATAAGAACTCAATATTTTTTCTTCAAATATTTCAAGTCAGAGGCATCATTTAAACATTGGTATTCCTACATAACTACCATCATAGATTATGATTTGCAATCCCACAAAAAGTAGCATGGATTAGGTGACAACAAACTCTTAAATTACATTTTGGAGTACAGTCAAGTTGGAAAGTAACTCACTAATCAGCTCCTTTAAGCTGTATTACACCTCAGTATGTCCTTATAGAATATCCAGGATGACTTTGATGAGACTGGTACTTACAGGATATAAATTAGGGAAGGAGAGAGAAGAATCCTCTCAAAATTCTCATCTAAATATAATAAAAGACAGAGAAAAGTTTCTCCATGCAGTCCGTACTATATTTGAATCCTGTCTTCCAAATTAATTGGATAGGAGTAGAAAATTAGACCTCAAGTTCCTCCAGTTAAAAATCTGTTCAATTTACATGGAAGCATAGTCTGGTGGGAAGTCTTCCGGGGAGGAATGTGATGCTGATGTTTTATTCTTATCTCTTTAGAAAGCCTCTGAAGTTTATGTTCAAGAGTCTTTCCACACATATTCCTTTCAGGTTTTTTTTTTTTTATTTTCCATTCCTTCCCCTCCTCCCCCTACTTTGTACAAGGCTATATTGTTTTGTTGAGCTCCTCATATCAATCACATTCTTCTCTTCTACAAGTAAACTAAAGATATTTGTACTCATTAATACTAGATTATTCAGCTGCTTTGTCCTCAAATATTCTAATCAATAAACTCAATTCATTTTATTTCCTATATCAAGTGGTTATGGTCAAAGCAACAAGCTTAAAGTTAGCACAAATCACTCACATCAAATTAATTTACTTCTCCCATCTCAACAACATATAGGAATGACTGCATGACTGATTTAGCTAACAGGTCTGATATCTGGCTTGAAGACAGATATGATTGATCATGGTTGATCATGGCAAAGATCAGCTCCTACAACATTACACACCATGTGATAGATGAACAGCCATACATATTTTCAGAAAATTATTTAATTTATTTAATTTGATTGACAGCCTGATAGAAAAAGTTCATCTTCTTCATGACTATCACACTCAACATCATCCATTTGTTGAGTAGTTTTTGTTTTAAATGCAGTCTGCTAAGTATTGAGGATGTCACAAATATATAATACAACTTAAGACAATTAATTAGCTTGTTGTACTAATTTATATAATTATAGGATTTGCTCACAGAGAATTAGTTTTTAATACTATAATAAAACATCAAAATAATTGTAAAATTGTAGTCATTCCTTTATGAGATATAAACAAGTTCACTGAGCAAATTAGAAAGAAACAAAATATTGACTGAGCAAACCAAGGCATGTCAATGAGACCTTTACCTACCTAAGACCTGAAAGTTCAGGGACGATTTGATCTAGGAATCAGACATGGAGAACAAATCTGTTCTCTCAAAGTGAGTTAGTCCTGGAGGGGGAAAAGACAGTGTCTTTCTCTCCTCATGCCCTCCATCTGCCAATTTACTTGGAAGCAGAGATGAACCATTTGATCAATAGAAGACACTGACTCTAGCAGGAATCAGAGATACATGCTGCATATTCATAACTGTTAATAAGTGATTATTTAAAGAAAAAAATAACTTCAAGGAATGGGATAACCAGCAGCAAAGAAACAAAGGTGGCTATGGGGACAAACAAGCCCTGAGAACTTTGCTGAGCAACCAGTCAGGCAAAGCATATGTATGAAAGGGAAGCTGCAAAATGACCGTTCCTACAAAGAGAAAATGGACTTCTTGGATCTGCAGTACCAGAAGTTTTGAATTGCTTTTTTCCATACATATAGTTTAAAATGTGATTCACTATCACTGTTCTTTCAGCTTGAACCCAGTAGCCCTATGGATGTAATATATTTTGTGTCAGAATGTTATGGCACAAATGCAATATTCATAGTGCCTATGGTGGCCATAAATATCCCAGCCCAATTCTGAATTACGAAATACTATAGACTCTCCACATGGAAGACAGAACCAAAACATTTATTCAGGCACCAGCAAGCCAAATCCATCATAGTAACAAAAATCTATACATAATAACAGTGCAGAGAACAACACCATCCCTAAGCCTTCCCCCTGCTAGGCTTCCCACAAACTAGCTCCATTAGACAAATCCCAAGCAGGCTTTCTTGAACAACATTACAAACAAACTCTTTAACTCACACCAGCCAGCTGCCTTAATCCTTCTTAGTTCTGACTAGACTCTGACCAATTTCCTCTCAGCTCTGCTCTAGACCCTCCTCCTTCTGTCCCACCCCTTCAGAAAACTCCTCCCACCACAGACTCCATGTGACTCAAATGCATGTGACTTGGGCTTCCATGTGATTTAAGCAGATCACATGGGCCTATTAATGAATGGGAAAGATCTTCAGATTTAAAAAAACATTACAAATGTGACCTTAGGTTGAGAGGGGTAAAGGTTTTGTGGCTGCTGCTTTTCACTATACCATTTTAGCACACACTTTTGGAAGAGCTAATTGTGTATACTGACTAATTTTTATTATTATTGTTATTATTTATTTATTTATTTAATTTTTACATTCATTTTCACAAAATTTTAGGTTCCAAATTTTCTCCCCATTTGTCCCCTCCCCCCACCCTAATACACTGAGCATTCTAATTTCCCCTATCACCAATCTTCCCTCTCTTCTATCATCCCTCCATTCCCTTGTCCCCATCTTCTCTTTTGTCCTGTAGGGCCAGATACCTTTCTATTCCCCATTACCTGTATTTCTTATTTCCTAGTAGCAAGAACAATACTCAACAGTTGTTCCTAAAACTTTGAGTTCCAACTTCTCTCCATCCCTCCCTACACACCCTTTCCCTTTTGGAAGGCAGGCAATTCAATATAGGCCATAACTGTGTAGTTTGGCAAATGATTTTGTCGTGTTGGGTAAGACGAACAATATTTCCCTCCATCCTATCCTGCCCCCCATTGCTTCTATGCTCTCTTTTGATCCTGTCCCTCCCCAAGAGTGTTGATTTCAAATTGATCCCTCCTCCCATTGCCCTCCCTTCCATCATCCCTCCACCCTGCTTATCCCCTTCTCCCCCACTTTCCTGTATTGTAAGATAGGTTTTCATACCAAAATGAGTATGCTTTTTATTCCTTCCTTTAGTCGAATGTGATGAGAGTAAACTTCATGTTTTTCTCTCAGCTCCCCTCTTTTTCCCTCCACTAAAAAGTCTCCTGCTTGCCTCTTCTATGAGAGATAATTTGCCCCATTCCATTTCTCCCTCTCTCTTCCCACTACATTTCTCTCTCACCATTTACTTTAATTTCTTTTAAGATATGGTCCCATCCTATTCAGTTCACTCTGTGCTCTCTGTCTCTGTGTGTGCATGCATGCACGTGCACGTGTGTGTGTGTGTGTGTGCGTGTGTGTGTAATCCCACCAACTACCCAGATACTAAAAAGTTTCAAGAGTTGCAAATATTGTCTTTCCATGTAGGAATGTAAATAGTTCAACTTTGCTAAGTCCCTTACGACTTCTCTTTGCTGTTTACCTTTTCATGCTTCTTTTCATTCTTGTTTTTGAAAGTCAAATTTTCTTTTCAGCTCTGGTCTTTTCATCAAGAATGCTTGAAAGTCCTCCATTTCATTGAAAGACCATTTTTTCCCTGAAGTATTATACTCAGTTTTGCTGGGTAGGTGATTCTTGGTTTGAGTCCGACTTCTGGAATATCCTATTCCACGCCCTTCAATCCCTTAATGTAGAAGCTGCTAGATCTTGTGTTATCCTGATCGTATTTCCACAATACTGGAATTGTTCCTTTCTGGCTGCTTGCAGTATTTTCTCGACCTGGAAATTCTGGAATTTGGCCACAATGTTCCTAGGAGTTTCTCTTTTTGCTTCTCTTTCAGGTGGTGATCAGTGGATTCCTTGAATACTTATTTTGCCCTCTGGTTCTAGAATCGCAGGGCATTTTTTTCATGAAAGATGATGTCAAGGCTCTTTTTTTTGATCATGGCTTTCAGGTAGTCCCATAATTTTTAAATTGTCTCTCCTGGATCTATTTTCCAGGTCAGTTGTTTTTTCAATTTCACATTCTCTTCCATTTTTTCATTCTTTTGGTTTTGCTTTGTGATTTCTTGGTTTCTCAGAAAGTCATTAGACACCATCTGTTCCATTCTAATTTTGAAAGAACTATTTTCTTCAGTAAGCTTTTGAACCTCCTTTTCCATTTGGGTAATTCTGCTTTTGAAAGCATTCTTCTCCTCATTGGCTTTTCAAATCTCTTTTGCCAATTGAGTGGGCCTATTTTTCAAGGTGTTATTTTCTTCAGCATTTTTTTGGGTCTCCTTTACCAAGGTATTGACCTGCTTTTCATGCTTTTCTTGCATCTCTCTCATTTCTCTTCCCAGTTTTTCCTCCACCTGTCTAACTTGATTTTCAAAATCCTTTTTGAGCTCTTCCATGGCCTGAGCCCATTGAATATTTATTTCAGATGTTTGGGATACAGAAGCCTTGACTTCTATGTCTTTCCCTGATGGTAAGCATTTTTCTTCCTCATCAGAAAGGAAGGAAGGAGATGTCTGTTCACCAAGAAAGTAACCTTTTATGGTCTTATATTTTTTCCCTTTTCTGGGCATTTTCCCAACCAGTTACTTGACTTCTGAGATTTCTCTCCACCCCCACCTTGCCTCCAGATTTGCCCAACTGATGCTTGGGGGTCTGAGATTCAAATGCTGCTTCCCAGACTCAGGGCTTTTGGCAGGGTCAGGCTGCTATTCAGTGTGAGATTAAATTCAGGTGCTCAGGTTGGGGCAGGGCTGCTATTCAGTGTGAGATTAAGTTCAGGTGCTCAGGTCGGGGCAGGGCCGTGGCATAGGGCTGAGTTCCCTCAGCAGCCTTATGTGGAGATCTTCAACAATGAATCCCAGGTCCTGTCTGCTTTGGGAGCCCCAGTCAGCAGCTTCCCCTGCTGCTGCCTCCCGAGGGGGCCTGAGTTATGGAGACACCCCGCTCCCCTCTCGGCCAGCCTAAAAGAGTCTCCCACTGACCTTCGGTATCTGTGGGTGCAGGGACCTTCATGGCTTCTAGAGATTTTGTCCCTGAAGCCTGCTCGGATCTGTTCCTCTCAGTGCTGCACGGCCAAGGCAGGGCTGTGCTATGCTCTGGGTTCAATGTGTGACAGATCTTTAGTGTCAGTTTTCAGGGCTCTCTGAAACAGAAATCTCCTCCACTCCATTGTTGTGCAGCTTCTGTTGCTCCAGAATTTATTGGAAGTTTTTTTTATAGTTATTTTATGGGTTAGGAGCTAGCATATGTGAATCTTTCTACTCCACCATCTTGGCTCCTCCTACTGACTAATTGTTAATAGGAATCACATAGGTAGGAGCTAATGGCATATGCTATTAGGAATATATTACTACAAAGTTATCCTTAGAACCTCAGGTAGTAGCATTTGGTGACAAAGCCCATTTTCATTGATTGTCTACCATGCTTGGAACTCTTTCCCTCATCATAGCTGTCTCTTGGCTTCCCTACCTTCCTTCAGGTCTCAACAAAACTCCCACTTTCTAACTTTTCTCTGAAATTTTCTCTAATTTATCCTAAATATAGTTTTTTGAGTTATTTGCCTCTCATTTTCCCCACTAGATTGTGAGATCCTTGAAAACAGGACCTGTTCATGTCTTTCTTTGAGTCCCCAGCAATTTACAGAGACTCTGATACATAGGAGGTGTTTGGTTTAAGTGCAATGAGAATGAGTTCCAAGAATAGTCTATAATTCTACTCCCTCCAAAACTATGAACAAGCACTCTGGAATTTAATGTTATATAATCATAATAGCCCAGCTTAGATCCAAAGAAGAATGAGAAAGTAACACTCTCCATTGTTTTTATGAGAGAGGGAACTATAATTCTAGAACATTGCATATACTTTCAAATTCATTTGAGATATTAGTTAATATTAGTTAATTTTGATGAACTACATTTTGTGTTTTTTAAATTATTTTTCAAATTATTCTTTGTTATGCACACTGGCTCAATGGGTGGGGAAAAAGAGAAGAATACATTTAAAATTAAGGTGGTATATAAACAAATATATCAACAAAACCTATTTATGTTGTTTTACTTAAAGAAAATTAATTTGAATAGCAAGATAGAGTAGGATAGAGGAAAGAGGAAAAAGTCCTGGAATATAAGTCCAAAGGTAAAGATTCTAAACCCAGTTCTCACCGTATTATCTGAAATAATAATATACAAATTGTCCTTCCCTGAGCCTTAGTTTGATCATCTATAAAAATGGGGAAATTAGACTAAAAGATACCTAAAGTCTCTTCTTGTTCTATGGAAGTATAAGTTCAGAATGATTTTAGTTACCTATACTATGTTGAAAACAAGTTTAAGAAAAATTAAAATAAATCAATTTTTATAATTTAATTTGTTAATTAATTTTTTTAATCAAAGATTGAGTACCTATAAATTTTGAAAGAAAGAGGCTAATTAGCTTCAGGAGAGCTGGCCACAGTCTCAATTTCAGTAATATCTGGACAAAATACTTGGCTAGCTTGAAGCACCTATGTAATTTTGTCAATCTCGATTTCTCTTTATATGGGAAAACTTTTACTGTTGCGCTTTGGAGAATACCTTTGGATCAATTAAAAGACCTCCGAGCCATAAGTCTTCATTTTCTTAAAGATTTTTAGCTCTACCCTTATTTATTAAGACTACAAAACCTTCCCTTGCTACCATTATGACTTTAAGGGAGAAAGTATTGTAATTAGAACATCCAGTTCAACCAAAAGACTTAGAACTCTTCTTATCTTTCATCAGCATGTGGAAATCAATTAAGCCAGTACAGAAAAACCATCTTAAATGCATTTAATTTAGAACTTTCCTTTCCAATTTCCCTCCCTCCAGCAAATACTACCACCTTGGAAAACAAAATATAAGTAGGTTGATACCACTGAAGCTTTCTTTGTACTTTAAAGAAATTAGTTGCAAATTGCCAAGTCCCCCTGAGGAGGTAATTAAACAGAACAGACACTCCTGACCTACCTACTTTTCATGCAAGCTCTTCATTCATTTATTTATTTATTTTGTTGCTACCTGAGTGATTAATTTAATTTCATCTTGCTGGCAATGTTATTTTAACTTTAGCAATACAGTTTAGCATCTGAATAAACTATCTGCCATTGCAGAGTCATCTGGAAACATAACCAGTTACAACGATGATACCTTAGTGGCCCAACTAAATGAAAAATGCATTAATATCTGGCTTACAGCTCTAGCTGTACATTCCACTTCATTATGAGGGAAAGAAGTCAGCAAATCTGCCATCTGTCAGCATTTTCCCTCCTGAATGCCCTATCCTTGCTCTTGCTGGTCCACCTGTGAAGTGAATACTCATAAATACAGTGTTCCATGATGACATTATATCGCAGCCTGCTGCTTTAGCTCGAGTTTTTAGAAATCTCTTTGCCTCACTATCTTACATCATGCAAATCATTTTCTCTACCTACAAATGGGTACAATTCCTCAAGCACCAGTGGAATTTTCTATTCCTTCCTCCCTCAGCTTAATTTAACTTCTGTTCCCAGAAAATGAAATAAAATAAAAAATGTTTACAGAATCAAACCATGAATAGAGCTGCAAATGACAGTGGATTTAATTTTAAGTTCTAGAAACAATATTATTTCTCTGGAGTCTATACCTTGTGAGATAATGAAGTTATATGACCCTCACCTCAACTGCGAAAGAGGTCAAAGGGGGCCAAAAAGGGATGGAAAGAGAGCAAATCAATGAAAAGAATATGGAATTTTGAAAGCTAAAGAGACATTTGTTTTCTGACTTGACTTAATTATGCTCAGTATACTAATATTTAATAATTTCCTTTCATAAAAGAACTCAGCAATGTATGATTATCTAACATTCACCTGTACCACTTTATGTATTTTATTAACCATTGATAATATCAACTTCGTAATAAGTGTTCAAAAATCAAATTTTGTATGTATATGTTTGTTTGCATGTTTGTATATATGTGTTTGTTGATGTTTTAAATTGGTTTATTGGGGAAAATAGAGTGAATTTTTACAATGACTCTAAAGAATCTAGATTAGTTCATGTGGCTTGTCTAATTTGGAGTTTCAAAAATTCAGAAAGAGCTGAGAAGGGAGATAGTAGAGAATCATAATAGCTCTCATTTAAATTGGGCCTTAATATCTGTCTCAATAGCCAGTTGGGGTAGGGATTTCAATAAGTTTTAAATAATATTTTATTTTTTCCCCAGGACACGTAAAAACAATTTTTAACATTCTTCTTTTAAAATAAAATTGAGTTCCAAATTTCTCTTTCTCTCTCTTCCCTCCCTGAGCAATTTCATATAGGTTATATAATGTAGTCATGTAAAAAAAATATTTCCATGTGGGTCATGTTGTAAAAAAACCACAGACTTAAAAAATGGAAAAAAAAATAATGAAAGTGAAAAAATAGCATGGTTCAAGCTGTATTCAGACTTCATTAGTCTCCACCCCCTTCCACTCCCCAGTTGCATTTATGATTATCAGGCCTTCGGAATTGTCTCGGATTATTGTGTTGCTGAGAAAAGCTAAGTCACTCACAGCTGACCATGGAGTAATATTGCTGTTGATGCATACAATGGTCTGCTGGTTCTACTCACCTCACTTTTCATCAGTTCATGTAAGCCCAGGGTTTTCCGAAATTAAGGGGTTACAAGAGGTATCATCACTGCCCACTTTATAGATACGGATCCTGAGTTCCTGAGAAGTTATTTGCTAATGACTGCAAAACTAATAAGTGTCGAAGGTAAACTATGAGCCCAAGATTCTTAACTCCAGCATTGAATATAATGAAAAGAAAACAACTTTCTTACAGCCTTTAGAAACATGGATTGACAAGATAGTTTTATAATAGTATTATTTCTGGGAATCTTTATTATGAAAGCTTATTAAAAAGTGAAAACTAGTGTAACTTCATTATTATACACAGATATGTATACAAGTATGTATATGTATAAATATATGACCAAAAGTGGGGGAAAGTGCCTTTATTCTGTTAATTTGATTAAAGATTAAGTGGTTCACTGAATAGTTTTGATGAGATATAGCTTACAAATAGTTCATTTTCTACTATTTTTATAAGCAGGATAGCCTAAAATGCATGTGAACCTATGATTGTTAGAGTATATCTTGAAAAATCTTGCAAAATTATATTAATAAAATCAAGGGAATAATTTTAAACTATTCAAAAGTGTTGATGACTTGTGAGTTCAAAATCCCTATGTAAGAATTGTCACAGCAATAAGATGAGACGATAGCTATGCCCACCTCTTTTCAGGTCAGGTTCTCTAAAAGTAATCAGGAACCTAGTGATGCTGGAAGTTAGAGAAGGTTAGAGACAGCAAGGAATGGTGGAAACACTGATACAGTGAGAGTCTGAGGATTTGGGTTAGAATTTTCAGTTTCCACATGACCATAAAAAATATACTTTGTTGTTGACTTGAATGTTTATTTTAGACCAGTTTCACTAATGAATATGAATGCAAAAATCCTAAATAAAATATGAGCTAGGACATTACAACAATTCATCACAAAGATTATACGATGGGACTAAGTGGAATTTATACTATGAAAAAGACTTGGACATAGCAGTCAGTGACTGTAGCAGTCTACTGTTTGATAAATCCATTAATTGGGAAATGGCTAAACAAGCTGTGGTATATGATTATTATGGAATACTACCAGGCTGGTTAAAGTGATAAGTGGGTTGATTTTAGAAAGACATACATGAAATAATAAAGAATGAAAAGAGCAGGACTAAAAGAACATTGGAAATAGTTAAAGCAATATTGTTTGAAAAATAACTGTGAACGACTAAGCTATTCTGAGTATTATAAATATTCAAATCAACCACAAAGGACCTATGAAGGAGGGAGGAACACAGTTTGAAACTTAAAATGTAACAAAAAAATAAACAAATTTAAATTTAAAAATACACTGTGGGCCTCTTTAGTCTGTAGTATCCAGACTAGATCAAATGAGATAATATATGTAAAGAATTTTGCAAATTGAAAAGTGACATGGAAATGCTCTCACTACTAATAATTGTAATAACTATTGTTGCTATGAATATTATTTGTCCTTCGTGGTCCCTTTTACCTCTAAATCTCTCATTCTATTAACCTAAATTTAATGACCATATTTATTCCTGTTTTTCTCTTTCTCTTGCTTGCCTTTCCCATTTTCGCTTTCCTTCCCTTCCTTTCCTTTTCCATGTCTCTCTCTCCTCTGTTTTCCTCCTTTCCTCAAATTTTTATTGACTCCCTATTAGGTACAAAGTTTATTGTTAGATAGGTTGAAGATTAGCATATTGTATTGACCGGTGGAAACTGACCAGTGGAAAGAGTTTACAAGAGTAGTAATAAGTATGTCTTCTGCCTTTAAGTAATGGAAAATCTAATGAGAGTTCCTTATCTTCTGCACCAATGATAAATCTTTCTTTGGAAATAATGACAATGTGGAAAAATAATGAGGTATCTGCATGAAAATGAATTAAACTACAGTAAGGAAAAAGAAACATACTGACATAGACACTATAAAGAAACACTTCTTCATACCCTAATTAAGGTTGGATTTCATTGATTAGGTTGCAGTTATGGAGCCTTTCAAGATCTTACATTATAGGTGGTTGGCAAAGGGCTAGCATTCACTGTACCAAGAGACTTAAAATCTATAACAAATCCATCTTCACTGCAGTTATTACCAGGGAACATAGTTTAAAAAAGATTGTGGTTGGATTCAAATGAAAATTTTAAGGAGACAAAAAGAAATGTTCTCATTGCCTCTCTTGGCAGTCTAGAACCTAAAGCATCCCAGAACAGACTGATTGCCAGAATCCCGCTGGATCAATCAATGATTCTTGAGAATACTCTTATAATACATAACTATAAAGGAACTGAAATGAGACTGTGAATATTTGTCTTGATTTCACCACAATTTTATCTATCAGTTGTTACTCAAGACATCTAAACAATAGTATATATTATTCATGGAAATGATGTTCCACAGAAAGTATGATTATTAGTAAAATATCAAACTTGCATTATGAAAAAAGCAATAGATCAGGAGACCTAGTAAATGTATATTTCAGCTAGGAAATGAGCTGTGAGAAAATGAGCATCTGCCATATACATATTTCAAATAGAAATATCATCATTGGCTCCTGGTTGACCCTTGGGGAATTGTTATTTAAAGCAGATAACACAATTTTGATCCTCCACTGTGCTGAAGGCAAAATACCTCTCTCAAAGTAAATACATCCTTTCACTTAGGCATTGGAGAAAAGGATCAATTATTTGGTTGCTACCTGTAGTTTATTAAATGTCTTCCTTTACAATTAAAATAATAAGACAAAAACAGAAGAAAAAAAAAAGTTCAGGTGGAAACTAAGCTCTTTGATTTTAGAGATTGTGTGGCACTTTATTTTTACAGCCCCAGTGTCCAGCTTAGTATCTGGCACATAGTGAAGGCTTAGTATTTATTGACTGATTGGAATGAATACAGTTGGGTAAAAAGTCTTCAAGCTAAAAAGCAAAAATGCCATTAACATATAAAAAAAATCTTATAAACCCCACCATTTTTGTCATCTTCGTTTGCCTCTTCTCCTGTGTCTCCTCACTTTCTTTAATTCAACCCTTGTCTTCTTTTTCAATTCAGTCCCATCCTCCTTCTGTTCCTGTTTCCTTTTCCTATCCTCCTTCTCCTTGTAGATCCCTTTCTCCTTCCTTTCCCCCATTTTACTTGACGTCTGCTGCTTCCCTCCCCACAGTTATCTCTTTCTTCTTCCTTCCTCTTTTCTTACCCTCAACCTCTCTCTCTTTTCATAAGCATTTCCCTTTTCTGTATCCCTGCTCCCTTTCCTTCTTCTCCTCTTCCCATCTCACTCCTTCCTCTCTTCATCTACTCCCTTCTGTAATTTCTGTCCCTACTCTTTTGCTTCTTTTTCCTATAATGTTTATTAACACCTTTCTTTCATTTTTTGTTAGATATGCAAGCTGAGAGTGAAAATATTCAGGAATGGGACATAAAATGAGCAAATTTTGGGGAAAGAGGGGGATGGAGGAGAAAGAAAAGATGTGAAAGTATTTCCCAGGGAGGTCAGGTATATATGTAGTACAACATTCAGGAACTCAGGAAAGTTAAGAAGTAGCTTTAGATTCTAACTGGTGATGTATGTTTACAAAGGGGATTCTTGAAAGAGGGTAGAAGATCCTAAAGATAGGGATGGAGGTATACCATAAATTTATTTTACTTGCTTGATCACTTTTTCCTATAATCTGTCTTGCTGTAAAGAACACACTGAGTACAGCTATGTTTCTGATACTGATTCTGCTGATTTTTAATAGTTTGATATATTGTCCAAATAGAAATGTTACTACCTCAAGCTATGGTGATTCAAGCTACATGCATCATTTAATAGAGAAAATGAGTTTTTGTACAAGTAGCTAATGTAAAATACATTCTGCTGCAATGGAATTTAAGCAGGTGGAAAATGAAGTTTACATGTTGATGTTGTAGATGAACAAACATAAGCTACATTGAAATAAATACCAGTCATTTGACAGGTATATTTGCTTATAAGATTGAAATGCTTAAGAGTCACAGGAGTATGTCATCAGAGAAAATAGGCCTGCTTTTAGATAATGAGGATTTAGTCTAGGCAAAGAAGTCATTTGCCGGTTATTCAACTTTATGCACATTTAACAGTGAAATGAAAATTAAATGAAACAAAAGGATCATTTTATAGGGGTAGGGAAGAAGAGTTCTTCCTTGTTGGGGTGTAAGCTAGGTTTTCACGTGAACAGTCTCGGGTCAGGTAAAGGTGAGGGCTTCTAAACCACAGAGCTCTCACGAGGCCCCCCAGGGAACAGCTGGGAATTGAGGAGTGAATCGCGAGCTATCTTGTTTTTCAATCTCTTCTCAGGGGAAACTTGCTGGGGAGAGCATCCCACCCTTGAGATTGTGGTCTGAGCACACCTGTTGTTGATTGGCTAAAGGGCTGAGAGCACGCTGTCCACAAGCAAACCATGCAGCTGGGAGAGCTTAAATGGGGACAGGAAAGCCTGAGGGTTGGGTTCCTCTCTCCTTGGGAAGGAGGAGGGGGCTTCACGGGGAGAACTCGTCCTGCATGCTGACATGTAACTGGTATCTGGAATAAAGCCTACACTTCCGTTTGACTCTGGAGGTCTCTTCTCTCATTACATTTATCCGGTTGGCCACCGAAGATCTGGAGTAGGTAAGATGACCTGGCAGTCCATGGCAGTTACTCCAGACACTTCCCCTTGTTCAAAAGTAAGTAGACTCAACTCATAACCCCTTCCCAAAATTTCTCTTTCCGGGTGACTTAAGAAGACAATAATTTCATGAACGGCATACCTCTATCAAAGAAAGGGAAGTACTTTGTAGATACTCTTCAAATAATGTTGACTATTCAAAAGTTAAGGATAAAAAATATCCCTCTGATAATATCCTAGAAGCAGCTGGTTCTTTCATTCCCCCAATCCTTTGACATTGTTTTTTTTTAGGAAATATCTCTAAAGTCATTTGACTAAACCATCCTAGCTGCTTCCAGGCAGACATGTTACAGAGTTTGGGAAAGAGCTACCACTGACTGAGAAGAGTGGCAACATTCCCTTGAGCTCTGGGCCCCACAGTGAGACTGAAGTCAGAGAAAGGTAATGACACCAGTGAGAGATAGACATATGGCTGTCAGGGGAGATTGGAGGCATATAATAATACTTCAACACAAATTTGTGGTACTGAAGATAGACTCATTGAACAGTACAAGAAAAGAGCTAGAACATTACCTTTAAAAGGGATAAAAGAGTCTATAGTGAGCATCAGGAATTAAACTGGAAGTTTGTTCATAAAAGAGTTGATTGCTTGTATGTCGACCTGTCCATAAAGTTTGAGTGCATTTTTGATGAGTATAAGGCTTCTTAGCGTACCTGTAGTCCTAATAATTGTATTAATGGCAAATCAGTTTTATCTTTACATCTATGTGTTACAAAAGCTAACCAAGGAAACTCAAAGGGAACATATTATAAACTAATGTAATAGTGGTTAAGGCAAAGTGCTTAAATAAATAGGGGCTGCTAGCATAGAAGGAAGCAGGGTTGAATAAGTGTGGAGAGTTATAGAAAATAGGAAAAAATAAAAATCTTTCAAACAATTAAGAGATGATAATTATCCATAGAGGACTTAATATGGTATTTAAAGGTGAGGTGTAAACATCAGCATCTAGGATAAAAAACGAAGACAATTTTCATCAGTATAGAGACCAAGGACAATTGTGCAGTGACTTCAATTAAATGTATGATGTTTATATTTGTCCCAATATGTTATGCTCCTTCTTGAAAGAGAAGGTAAAGGAAACAGGAATCACTTTTCCATGGTCCCTATTGGTAGCAACAATAAAAGTATCCTAAAAGGAAGAGAAGCAGAGTTTCAATTATTGGGGGGAAAAGTAAAGTGAGAAAGAATCTGAGTTGGAAAAAGGGAAGCAACTCTTGTCAAAGGAATGGCAAAGGATAACAGAGGAGGAAAGGAAAGCAAAGCAAAGGTATACATTGAGATAAAAAAAGGTAATGGGAATCTTTCTCAAGACATAAGAGCAAGATGCTTTGAGAAAGAAAAAGTTGATTGTCCTCTAAAGTATGATAACACTTCTTCACAACTTTTACCCGCAGCATTCACAATTTTTGGATAGAATTTTATTTACTACTGCCAACTGAAAACAAAGGATGCTTTTTTTGTAGTGCCAGAAATTTTATTAGATGCAGAATGGAAACAGTGATTTCAAAAGTTAACACCTGCCTAAAAAAATATGGTTTGGGGATATAATTTAGACTTCTAGAACATGGTTTAAACTACAAAAGTGAGAGATGTATATCAGGGGATGGGGTATACTTAAGAAAAGTTAGGAATGAGGCATTTGTCAAGTACCTTCCAATTCTAATTTAAATAGCTTTAAACTACCAGTGATTGAAAATAGAAAAAAAAATGACTATACATCCATATATCTATATTTGTGCATGGGTGTGTTCACCAAGTTAGACAACTTTGAATGTAATTAACAGTAAAAGAAGACCATGAACTGAGGTGCCAGGAAGTTTACAGAGACAAAATCCAAAATAGAGCAAGTAATAATCTCCCTTTACTCAGATGGTTACATAAAAATTTCCAAAGTTCAGAGAACAAACAAGAAGGAGGAGGTGGTGGGGAGGAGTCAAGATGGCAGAGTAGAAAGATTCACATATGCTAGCTCCAAACCCACATCCCATAAATTACTTGAAAAAGGAACTCCCAACAAATTCTGGAGCAGTGGAAGCAGCACAGCAATGCAGTGGAGGAGATTTCTGTTCCAGAGAGCGCTGAAAAACTGACACCAAAGGTCCATCACGCACCGCACCCAGAGCAGAGCCCAGCCCTGCCTTGGCCGCGTGGCACAGAGAGGAACAGATCTGAGCAGGCTTCAGGGATGGAATCTCCAGCAGCCACGAAGGTCCCTCCACCCACAGGCACTGCAGGTCAGTGAGAGACCCTATCTGGCCAGCCAAAAGGAGAGCAGGGGGGTCTCCATAATTCAGGACCCCTTGGGAGGTAGCAGCGGGGGAAGCAGCAGACAGGAGCTCCCACAGCAGACAGGAACTCAGATCCATTGTTGAAGTTCTCTGCATAAACCCCCTGAGAGAACTTAGCCCTATGCGACGGCCATGCCCCCACATGAGAACCTGAATTGAATCTCACATTGAATAGTAGCCCCGCCCCCCACTGAAAGCCCTGAGGCTGGGAAGCAGCACTTGAATCACAGACCCCAAGCACTAGTTGGGCAGATCTGAAGGTGAGGCAGGGGTGGAGAGGAATCTCAGAAGTCAAATAACTGGCTGGGAAAATGCCCAAAAAGGGAAAAAAAATAAGACCATAGAGGGTTACTTTCTTGGTGAACAGATGTTTCCTCCTTTCCTTTCAGATGAGGAAAAACAATGCTTACCATCAGGGAAAGACATAGAAGTCAAGGCCTCTGTATACCAAATATCCGAAATAGATATCCAATGGGCTCAGGCCATGGAAGAGCTCAAAAAGGATTTTGAAAATCAAGTTAGACAGGTGGAGGAAAAACTGGGAAGAGAAATGAGAGAGATGCAAGAAAAGCATGAAAAACAGGTCAAAACCTTGCTAAAGGAGACCCAAAAAAATGCTGAAGAAAATAACACCTTGAAAAATAGGCTCACTCAATTGGCAAAAGAGGTTCAAAAAGCCAATGAGGAGAAGAATGCTTTCAAAAGCAGAATTAGCCAAATGGAAAAAGAGGTTCAAAAGCTCACTGAAGAAAATAGTTCTCTCAAAATGAGAATGGAACAGATGGAGGCTAATGACTTTCTGAGAAACCAAGAAATCAAAAAACAAAACCAAAAGAATGAAAAAATGGAAGAGAATGTGAAATATCTCATTGGAAAAACAACTGACCTGGAAAATAGATCCAGGACAGACAATTTAAAAATTATGGGACTACCTGAAAGCCATGATCAAAAAAAGAGCCTTCATCATCTTTCATGAAATTATCGAGGAAAACTGCCCTGACATTCTAGAACCAGAGGGCAAAATAAGTATTCAAGGAATCCACTGATCACTGCCTGAAAGGGATCCAAAAAGAGAAACTCCTAGGAACATTGTGGCCAAATTCCAGAATTCCAAGGTCAAGGAGAAAATATTGCAAGCAGCCTGAAAGAAACAATTCCAGTACTGTGGAAATACAATCAGGATAACTCAAGATCTAGCAGCTTCTACATTAAGGGATCGAAGGGCATGGAATATGATATTCCAGAAGTCAAAGGAACTAGGACTCAAACCAAGAATCACCTACCCAGCAAAACTGAGTATAATACGTCAGGGGAAAATATAGTCTTTAAGCGAAATGGAGGACTTTCAGGCATTCTTGATGAAAAGACCAGAGCTGAAAAGAAAATTTGACTTTCAAACACAAGAATGAGAAGAAGCATGAAAAAGTAAACAGTAAAGAGAAGTCGTAAGGGACTTAGTAAAGTTGAACTGTTTACATTCCTACATGGAAAGACAATATTTGTAACTCTTGAAACTTTTCAGTATCTGGGTAGTTGGTGGGATTACACACACACACACACACACACACACACACACACACACACACACACACACACACACGCAAACACAGAGACAGAGAGCACAGAGTGAATTGAATAGGATGGGATCATATCTTAAAAAAATTAAGGTAAATGTATGAGAAATGTATTGGGAGGAGAGAGGATGAAATGGAATGGGGCAAATTATCTTTCATACAAGCGGCAAGCAGGAGACTTTTTAGTGGAGGGAAAAAGAGGAGAGCTGAGGAAAAAAAAAAGAAGTTTACCCTCATCACATTCGACTAAAGGAAGGAACAAAATGCACACTCATTTTGGTATGAAAACCTCTCTTACAAAACAGGAAAGTGGGGGAATAGGAGATAAGCAGGGTGGGGGTGATGATGGAAGGGAGGGCAATGGGAGGAGGGAGTAATTTGAAGTCAACACTTGGGGAGGGACAGGATTAAAAGACAGAATAGAAACAATGGGGGGCAGGATAGGATGGAGGGAAATATAGTTAGTCTTACACAGCATGACTATTATCAATGTCATTTGCAAAACTACACAGATATGGCCCATATTGAATTGCCTGCCTTCCCAAAGGGAATGGGTGGGGAGGGAGGAATGGGGAGAAGTTCAACTCAAAATTTTAGGAACAACTGTTGAGTATTGTTCTTGCTACTAGGAAATAAGAAATACAGGTAATGGGGAATAGAAAGTTATCTGGCCCTACGGGACAAAAGAGAAGATGGGGTCAAGGGAAGGGAGGGATGATAGAAGAGAGGGCAGATTGGTGATAGGGGAAATTAGAATCCTTGGTGTATTGGGGTGGGAGGAGGGGACAAATGGGGAGAAAATTTGGAACCCAAAATTTTGTGAAAATGAATGTAAAAAGTTTAATAAATAAATTTATTAAAAAAAGGAGGAGGTGAATTTGAATTCTTAGGTATCAGTGAGACTTGGTAAGATGAGAAACATGATTAGAATGTTCTTGTGGGTGGCTAGAACTTACTCAAAGTAAATAAAACATAATGTGAGGAATGAGGCAGCACTGCAATTTTTGTTGTTACATATTGTGAGGTCACTATTTTTATATTTTTATTAATTTATGGAATAAAACAGGCATCTCCATAAAGTAGTACCATAAAAAACATTACTATACATGAAACTACAAATCTACTATGCACAACTTTCTATTCCTTTTAAATGTATAACAAAATTATCACGTATATTTCTTTTTTTTCTTCCTTCCCTAGAGATGGCTACCATTAGATACAAATTTTATGTGTGTATGTGTAAAATTATTCTATACATATTTCTATTTATCAGTTCTTTCTCTGGATGGTGATAGTGCCATTTTGGTATGTTCTTTATAATTAACCTGGGTATTTATAATAGACAAAATATATTCTTAAAAGAATATTGCTTTTACTGCATACAATGTTCTCTTGGTTCTGCTCATTTAGAGTTTTGTTACTTCATGCAGGTTTTTCCATGTTTTTCTAAAATCACTGAACTCGTCATTTCTTATAGCATAGTAGTATCTGAACACAATCATATGCCACAACTTGTTCAGTTACATTAAGGTACAATATGCACATGGTAAAATTCAGCAACCATAGTAGAGATGCATTGTGGAATACATTTGGGTGCTGAGAATGGAAAGCAAAACAAATTATATTTTCATCTTTATAAGGCAGATCATGTGGACAGGAAAAACAAATAGATTAGGAATTTAGGAGATGCATCACAAGCTTTTCACAGAAACATGATGTAGTAGTGATTTTTGTTTCTGTTCAGTTGCACCTGGAGTGGTTTGCCATTTCCTTCTGCAACTTATTTCAGAAGAGGCAAACAGGTTTTAGTGACTTGCCCAGAATCACACAGCTATTACATGTATGAGACCAGATTTGAACTCAGGAAGAGGAGTTTTCCTGACTCGAGTCCCAGTGCTGTATCCACTGGACCACCTAACTGCCCTATATAGTATGATAGTCTTCCATTATACAGATACCTGCTAGACCTCTCTATCAATCAAAAACAGAAAAGCTAATGACTTCCTTAAAGATTTCCCTAAAGAATTCATCACAAAAGTATAGTAAATATCCAGCAAAATAACTATAGTTCTGAAGTCAGCATATATTCAAAAACACAAATTAAAATCCATCTAAACTCATTCTTCAATCATTAACAAATCCTTCCCAGTCATATTCACTCTATCCAACTGATGCTGGATTTAACCCCTGATGTTCATCATTAAAACTTTTTTCCTTATCTCACTGTCAGATCCTTTGTTCTCATTCTCTTTAGTCATTTTCCACCTCACAACATGCCACTCTAAAGATACTAAAGATAACTATACTAAAGATAACCCCTTCCATTGTTTTCTCTGCCATGCCTGCCCCATAAGTAACAAACTGGTTTTCTTCTAAAGTTTTTTTCTTCCTTTTCCTTTCTGATTCTCACTGACAACCGATGCTCTTCTAATGACACAGCCACCTTGGTCTCTCTTTTTGACACAGCATATAATTTCACTCAATTCCCTAAATCACTGGTTGAGGTAGAAGAGTTAGAATTTTGTTCCCCATTGTCAATTTATATGGACATAACATGGTTATATGGACATAACATGGTCCTTTGTTAATGCCAAGCAATCTTTTTATCCTTCCCTATTCAATTCACTAAATCATTAACCACAGTGTTTCTTCCAAAACTTTCCACTTCTCTTCATACTTCTGATGGTGATGGCTCCCTTTCCCTACACACTTTCAGCTGAGAATTTCCCCACATATTTTAATATATTAATTGAAGACATTTACTGAGAGCTCCCTTTTCTCTATTCTACCTGATCTCACATGACCCATACTATTAAAAAGTCAAGTCATAATGGCCTTTCTTTTTGGACCTGATTATTCATTTGGTGAAGTTGTGGAAAATATGTAAAGATGCAGAGTAGATGGTTAATAATTAGATGAATACAGAAGTGGTTTAGCTGGATTCAAAGAATTCTCTGTCAACTAGCCAAGTGGTCTCTGGTAAAAAGTTCCAAGAAGTTTTGTTTGATTCAGCATGTTTTTTACATTCTTATTTGGTTGATTGTTGTCCTTTATTCTCGGAGGACCAAAATGGCATTACTATGTTATAGTCAAGTTCAGTGTGTTCATTTGTGACTGATAAGACCAAGACAAGCTCAGAAGGCTCTACCACAGGTTGGGCAGAAATAGTCCATGGGAACATTTGGAATGGATTCCCTAAATGTGTGCATCTCACTTTTTTTTGAGCTGCTGCAATTTTGCTTTGCTCATAGAGCACATCACTTTCTTTAATGTGGACACACCATGCTGGGCAATCCTTTGCCAGTATCTCCCATGTCATGCAATCAGAGAGACAATGGGAGTGTCCTTATATTGCTTCTTCTGACCACCATGTGAGTGCCTTCTTTATATGAATTCTTTGTAAAGTAGCCTTTTAGGCAAGCATACATTTGACATTTGAGCAGTGTGGCCAGTCCATCAGAACTGCATTCTCTGCAGTAGAGTTGAATGTTTGGCATTTTAGCTCAAGAAATGACCTGTATTCAGTGTCTTATCTTGCCAGATGATCTTCAGAATCTTCCTAAGACCATTCAAATGAAAGAGATCCCTGGCATGCTAGTAGACTGTCCAGGTTTCACGGGCATGCAACAATGGAGTCAGCACAATATCTCAGTGGACCTTCAGTTTGGTAGGCAGTCCAATGCTTCTTCTTTCCCACATTTTCCTTCAGAGACTCCTAAACAGTGAACTAGCATTGATAATGCATGCATCAACCTCATTATCAATGTGTATATCACTGGAAAGTATCTGCCAAGTATTCACAACTTCTCCATTTGCTATAACCAATGGTTCCATGGGTATGATGCTGATGGTGGACAACCTATGTTTCCTTGATATTGATTGTTAGGCCAAAATTAGAACAAGCAGCAGAGAATCAATCCATACTATGTTGCACCTCAGATTACACTGAGGCACAATCATCTGTGATCAAAAAATCATGCACCAACTTTCCATCTTCTTTAGACTCAGTTTGTAGTCTTTTCAAGTCAAGTAATTTACTATCAGTGTGGTTGCTGACCTTGATGACATTTTTCTCCTCCTTGAAGGCATCTGACAATATTGCTGAAAATATCTTACTAAAAAGAATGGAAACAAGTACACAACCCTGTTTCATTACATTGTTGACTAGGAAAGCACAAGAACATCAACCATTATACAGAACCTGGACAAGCATGCCATCATGAAAGTGATGTAACATACTGATGTGCTTCTTAGGGCAACCAAATTTTGACATAGTTTTCCATAAGCCCTAGTAACTGATGGTAGTATAGACCTCTGTTTTGCTACTGCCATTTTTCCTGGAGTTGTCAGGGAGCAAGCACCATATCAATCATTCTTCAGCCCTTTATGAAGCCACACAGGCTCTTGGGAAGATGATCAACTTCCAGGTGAAAGATCTGTCACTAATAAAAACTCTGGCAAGAATCTTGCTGGCAGTGATTAAGAGACAGCTCCAAACTGTGATTATCAAAGGACAATCGATTTCCTTTACCTTTGTAGAGATCTGCAATGTAGGCATCCTTGAACTCCTGGGGGATAACCTGCTTTTACCATATAATGTGGAAAATTTCAGTCAGCTTTTGTATTAGCAATGGACCCTCAGCCTTGTAAATCTTGGTTGGAAGAAAATCTGCACCACACGCTTTGCTGTAAGAGAGGAGCCTAACAGCATATATTCTTATTTAGGAACTAAATAAAAGCATATGAAAGGCATTTATGCTGATGAAATTCACAGAAGACACAGAACTAAGATTAATAGATGATACACTGCATTGTAAGATCGGGATCTAAAAACTCTTGACTAGGTAAAGCTGTTGAATCTATTATGGTGAAATTCAATAGTCATTAGTCACATTTTAGTTTGAAAAATCAGCTTCAAAAAACTATAGGATGAGAGGCACATATTTAGCCAGTATTTTGTCTGAAAAAAGATTTTGGGAGATTAGTGGTCTGTAAACTCAGTATGAGTGCACAGTATGATATGGAAAAACAAAAATGGTCATGTAAACATGAACTGTATTGAGAGCTTCAGCTTCCTACAGAGAGAAAAGTTATAGTTCTCCTGTAATCCATTCTGGTAAAGCCCCATCTGGAGTACTGTGTTCAGTTCTGGAATCCAAAGTTTTAGAAGAACATTGTACAGCTGGAAAGCATCCAGAGGAGAGAAACCAGAATGATAAAATGGTCATGAATCTATTTAAAAAAAGAATGGATTGAAAAAACTTAGAAATATGTAGCCTACAGAAGAGAAAACTCATGGTACTGTTTGAAAATACTGCAAAGGCTGTCATATCGAAGAATGATTCAATTTTGGCAAAAATTTTAAGTAAAATACAATATAATAAGATGGGATTTATAGTAAGAATGCAGGGGTGGTTTAATATTGGGAAAACTATCAGCAATACTGACCATCTCAATAAAAAAAAAGAAAAATCATATGATTATCTCAGTAGATGCAGAAAAAGCTTTTAGCAATAAAGGACACTCATTTATGTTTAAAAAAATTCTATAAATCAAAGGAATAAATGGAACATTCCTTAAAATGATAAGTAGTATCTACCTAAAACCATCAGAAAGCACTGTGTGTATTTGGGATGTTAAAAGTCTTTTCAATAAGATCAGATGTGAAACAAGGATGCCTATTATCACTACTATTATTCATTATTGTTTTAGAAATGCTTGCTTTAGTAATAGGACAAGCAAAAGAAGATGAAGGAATTAAAATAAGCAATGAAGTAACAAAACCGTCATCATTTGCAGATGATCTAATGGTATTCTCAGGAAATCCTAGTGATTTAACTAAAAAACTGGTTGGAACAATTAATTATATTAGCCAAATTTCAGGATAAAAAAATAAACCTGTTTACATCAACACATCTTTACATTCTCAACAAAGTCCAAAAGTAGAGTTGGAAAGAGAAATTTAACTTAAAATAACTGCAGGGGGACGGTACCAAGATTGTGAAAGGCAGTGACTCGCTTGAGTTCTCTCCAAGACCCTTTTGACATGTTTAAATAATTCCATAAAACAATTCCTGAAGCAGCAGAACCTACAAAAGGATGAGGTGAAATAATTTTCCAGCCAGACAGTTTAAAAAGTCAGCAGTAAAAGTCTGTCACATATGGTTGAGAGTGGAGCAAAGTACACAGCACAGGCTGTGCCAGTGTAGACCAGGCTCTATTAAGGCAGAAGCAGACCTTGGGACCCACTGAATCAGCAGTGACATTGACTGATTTCAGAGCTCTCACAGAGGTTAAGGGAGTTGAACTCCCAATCAGAAAGAGATTATAGGGAGCAGAGCCAAGATGGCAGACTAAAAAGACACACTTATGCAGGGTTCCCCCCACAGCCCATAAAATATTTGTAGAGAGAGACTCTCAACAAATTTTGGAGCAGCAGAAGTGGAGAACAACAGAGTGAAAGAGATTTCCAGCCCACAGTGACCTGAAAGGCCCATGGAAACGTCGGTTGTGCCGGAAGCGGGAGCTGTGCGCGGAGCCCAGCCCAGCCTTGGCCACAGGGTGAGGAAACTCTGGGAGGACGACACCTCAGGGGCAGAATCTCCAGTCACAGTAGAGGGTCCTCTGATCTCTCGGCCCACGGGCACCAAAGTTCAGTGACAGAGTTTTATCAGGGGGCCAGGAAGGGAGAAGGGCCTTCCCATAGCTCTAGCAGCAGGCAGTGGCCCCAGAGTACGGACACAGAAGCCATAAGGAAGCTTCATTGTTGGAACATAAAAACCCCTGGGGTCATTGAAGAGCTGAGTCTTACCTCAGCCCTAGGTGGAGACCCTGGCTGAGCTGGTCTTTGTCTCAAACTGAATGGTGGCCATGCCCATCCAGCTTATCTGAAAATCAGCCCCCAGTGCTGGCTTGGCAGAACTGGAGGCCAAGTTGCTGTGGAGAGGTATCTGCTAAGATTCTGGGCACAAAAAACCCTCTCTGCATCCAGACCAGTACATGCCTGATTGTGCCACCTTGGAGGAACTGAGATCTCACAAATTCCCAGAGTATACCCTACTCTTGACAAAGTCAAGTAACTGGTTGGGAAAGTGCCAAAAATCAAGTAACTGGTTGGGAAAGTGCCAAAAATAAGAGAAAAAAATAAGACCATATAAGGTTACTTTCTTGGTGAACAGATATCTCCTCCCATCCTTTTGAATGAGGAAGAACAATGCTAAGCATCAGGGAAAGACATAAAAGTCAAGGCTTCTGTATCCCAAACATCAAGAGCTCAAAAAGGATTTTGAAAATCAAGTAAGAGAGGTGGAAGAAAAACTGGGAAGAGAAATGAGAGAGATGCAAGAAAAGCATGAAAAGCAGGTCAACACCTTGCTAAAGGAGACCCAAAAAAATGCTGAAGAAAATAACACCTTGAAAAATAGGCTCACTCAATTGGCAAAAGAGGTTCAAAAAGTCAATAAGGAGCGAACAGAATGCTTTAAAAAGCAGAATTAGACAAATGAAAAAGGAGGTCCAAAAGCTCACTGAAAATAGTTCTCTCAAAATTAGAATGGAATAGATGGAGGCTAATGTCTTTATGAGAAGCCAAGAAATCACCAAACAAAATCAAAGGAATGAAAAAATGGAAGATAATGTGAAATATCTCATTGGAAAAACAAATGACCTGGAAAATAGATCCAGGACAGACAATTTAAAAATTATGGGACTACCTGAAAGCCATGATCAAAAAAAGAGCCTAGACATCATCTTTCATGAAATTATCAAGGAAAACTGCCCTGATATTCTAGAACCAGAGGGCAAAATAAGTATTCAAGGAAACCACCGATCACCACCTGAAAGAGATCCAAAAAGAGAAACTCCTAGAAACATTGTGGCCAAATTCCAGAATTTCCAGGTCAAGGAGAAAATATTGCAAGCAGCCAGAAAGAAACAATTCCAGTATTGTGGAAAAACAATCAGGATAACACAAGATGTAGCAGCTTCTACATTAAGGGATTGAAGGGCATGGAATAAGATATTCCAGAAGGCAAAGGAATAGGACTCAAACCAAGAATCACCTACCCAGCTAAACTGAGTATAATACTTCAGGATAAAAAATGGTCTTTCAATGAAATGGAGGACTTTCAAGCATTCTTGATGAAAAGACCAGAGCTGAAAAGAAAATTTGACCTTCAAACACAAGAATGAAGAGAAGCATGAAACAGTAAACAGCAAAGTGAAGTCATAAGGGACTTACTAAAGTTGAACTGTTTACACTCCTACGTGGAAAGACAATATTTGTAACTCTTGAAACTTTTCAGTATCTGGGTAGTTGGTGGGATTACACACACACACACACACACAGAGCACAGAGTGAATTGAATAGGATGGGATCATATCTTTTAAAAATGAAATTAAGGGGTGAGAGAGAAATTTATTGGGAGGAGAAATGGAGAAATGGAATGGGGTAAATCACCTCTCATAAAAGAGGCAAGCAAAAGACTTTTCAGTGGAGGGAAAAAGAGGGGAGGTGAGAGAAAAACATGAAGCTTACTCTCATCACATTCAACTAAAGGAAGGAATAAAATACACACTCATTTTGGTATGAAAATCTATCTTACAATACAGGAAAGTGGGGAAGAATGGGGTAAGCAGGGTGGGGGGGATGGTGGAAGGGAGGTTAGTGGGAGGAGGGAGCAATATGAAGTCAACACTCTTGGGGAGGGTCAGGATCCAAAGAGAGAACAGAAGCAATGGGGGGCAGGATAGAATGGAGGGAAACATAGTCTTAAACAACACGACTCCTATCAAAGTCATTTCCAAAACTACACAGATATGGCCTATATTGAATTGCTTGCTTCCTGAAGGGAATGGGTGGGGAGGGAGGGATGAAGAGAAGTTGGAAGTCAAAGTTGTAGGAACAACTGTCAAGTATTGTTCTTACTACTAGGAAATAAGAAATACAGGTAATGGGGTATAGAAAGTTATCTGGTCCTACAGGACAAAAGACAAGATAGGGACAAGGGAAGGGAGGGATGTTAGAAGAGAGGGCAGATTGGTGATAGGGGCAATTAGAATGATTGGTGTTTTAGGGTAGGGGTAGGGGAGAAATGGGGAGAAAATATGGAACCCAAAATTTTGTGAAAATGAATGTTAAAAGCTAAATAAATAATTTTAAAAAAAGAGCTTACAGCAGTCTTTGCTTGTACTGGGAGCAGGATTCTTTTGCTTTACCCATACTTGGATCCAAGTTGCAGTCTTAGGAAGCAATTGTAGGGTGAGCAGGAACACCAGAAGACCAGAGCTTTAAGTTGCAGTGCAGCAGAGACCCTCATCACAGTTCCAGGGCAAAAAAGAGTGCTTCTGGTCACTCACAGACCAGAACACCAGCCAGGAGAGTAGTAAAAGCAACTCTCCTTTGATCTTGAAGAAGAAGAACTTGAAGAACTGAAAACCTACAGGTCTCTGGAAGTAGCTATCAAAACAGCTGCACAAAACCCCTGAAGAAGGAGGGGAATACATTTAGTAGTCATTGTGGAAAAAAAAATTGAAGCAAGTTTCTCTGATAAAGATCTTTTCTCAAATATACAGTCAACTTTATAAAAAATAGGATCCAATTGATAAATGATCAAGAGATATGAACAGTTTTCAGATGAAATAAAGCTATCTATGGTCATATGAGAAGAGACTAACACGCGACTGATTGGAGGAATGGAAACTGAAACAATTCTGAGGTACTACCTTATACCTATTAGAGTGGCTAATAGGACAGAAATGAAGAATGACAAATATTGAAGGAGATGTGGGGAAAAATGAAACATTAATGTATTAGTGGAGTTGTAAACTGATTCAACCTGCTTTAGAGCAATTAGGAACTATGCCTAAAGGGCTATAAAACTATGCATACCTTCTGACCTAGCCAGTACTAGGTTTATATCCAAAAAAGAGATAAAAACAAAAGGGGAAAGGACATATATGTACACAAATATTTATAGCTTCCCTTTTCTGGTGGCAAGGAGTTGGAAATTGAGATGATACCCTCCCATTGGGGATTGGCTGAACAAATTATGCTATAACAAATGATAAGCAGGATGCTCTCAGAACAACATGGAAAGACTTACATGAGCTGGTGTAAAGTGAAATATAACGTGTACAAAATAATGGCAATATTTTAAGATGATCAACTGTGAATGACTTAGCTATTTTTGGCAATACAATGATCCAAGACAATGAAGGACTTATGAAAAATGCTATCAATTTCCAGAAAAAAGAACTGAAAGTGCTTAAATACAGATTGAAGCACACTTTTTTACATGATTTTTCTTGAGGTTTTCTTGTGTCTATATTTTTTTCACAACATGACTAATATGGAAATATATTTTGCATGACTATACATGTATAGCCTATATTGAATTGCTTGCATTCTCAATGAGGGGTGTGAGGACAGAGGAAGGGAGAGGATCTGGAACTCAATGTTTTTAAAATGAATGTTAAAATTGTTTTACATGTAATGAGGAGAAATAAAATAATAAATAAATTAAAATAAAATAACTGCAGACAGCACAAAATACTTAGGAGTCTACCTGCCAAGATGAACCCAGGAACCATATAAACACAACTACAAAATCCTTTTCAAACAAATAAAGTCAGAGCTAAACAATTGTAATTGTTCATCAGAAAACCAAGTCAACATAACAAAAATGACAATTCTGCTTAAATTAATTTATTTATTCAGTGTCAAACCAATCAAATTACCAAAATGATTATTTTAGAGAGGTAGAAAAAAAAAGAATAAAGTTTATCTCAAAGAACAAAGTGTGAAGAATATCAAAGGAGTCAGTGGAAAAGAATTAATATGAGGGAAGGAAGCTTATTAGTAACAGATCTCAAACTTTATACAAAGCAGACATCGTTAAAACAATCTGGTGCTATCTAAGTAATAGAATGGTAAATCAGTGGAGTAATGCATAATTATTACTGGTGCACAATTACCAGTAGTTAATGGCAAGAATAATCTAGTGTTTGACAAACAAAAGTTCCAAGATTCTGGAATAAAAAATCATTACTTGATTAAAAAATGCTGAGAATTAGAAAGTAGTTTGGTAGAAACTAGATATAGACAAACATCTCACACCCTCTACCTAGATTAAAATAAAAATGAGCATGATTTAGACATAAATGGTTGTAACATAAGGAAATTCAGGGATAATGGAATAGTATGCATAATGGAAAGATTTTGACTAAACAGGAGGCAGAGAGCATTATGAGATGTAAAGTGGATAATTTTCATTACATTACATTAAAAAAATTTTTGCAGAAACAAAGTTATTAAAGCCAAGATAAGAAGGAAAGCAGGGAGTGGAGAAAGATATCATAGAAAATTTCTCTAATAAAGGCCTCATTTCTCAAATACATAGAGAACTGAGTCAAATTTAAAAAATTATTCATCATTCCTCAATTGATAAATGATAAAAAAATTTAACAGGAAAATCTATCTCACACTACAGGAAAATAGGGGGAAAAGTGATAAACAGAGTGGGGGGAATGATGGAAGGAATGGCAAGTGGGAGGAGGGAGCAAGTAGAAGTAAACACTTTTGGGGAGGGACAAGGTCAAAAGAGAGAATAGAATAAATAGGGGGCAGGATAGGATGGAGGGAAATATAGTTAGTCTTATACAGCATGACTATTATGGAAGTCATTTGCAAAACCACACATATATAGCCTACATTGAATTGCTTGCCTTTTCAGTGGGGATGGATAGGGAGGAAGGAAAGAAGAAAAGTTGGAACTCAAAGTTTTAGGAACAAATGTTGAGAATTGTTTTTGCAAACAAGTGGTAAATAAGAAATACATGTAATGGGGTATAGAAATTTATCTTGCCCTACAAGGCAAGAGAGAAGATGGGGATAAGGGAAGGGAGAGGTGTTAGAAGAGACGGCAGATTGGGGGAAGGAATAATCAGAATGCATGGCATTTTGGGGTGGGGGGAGGGAAGAGATGGGGAGAAAATTTGAAACTCAAAATTTTGTGGAAGTGAATGCTTAAAACTAAAAATAAATAAATATTTTTAAAAATGTTTTTAAAAAATAAAGTATTTGCATCTCAATGTGTTAAAACTTTACTGTAGTCAAAATACTGATTATTTAACCAGTTATAGTACTTATCCTTTTTTGATCACATCATCTTCTAAACTCTTCTAATTAGTAATTTAAAAATCTTAGGTATAACAAAATAAAAGAAGGAAGATAAAATGAGTTAAAACATGATCAAAATATATTTTTTTCTTAGTCCATTGGTATTTACCTCATCACTGATGAGGAACCCTTAATAGAACTAGTATAAACAGAACTATCAATTTACCATATAAATGCTCTTACAAACAATTTGTTTGTATCAGCTGTCCTTGACTCTACTATCTCCACCATTCCTTACATCAATATCTTATCTTCAAAACTAGCATGTAGGGTAACCAGTCAATAGATGCTCATAGTGTAACATGTAAAGTAAATTACAATGCAAGGTAACTATTTAATGTCAGATGATTCTGTTCTCCATTGGCACACAGAAAATGTGTAGCTTTTCTTTATTCTGTATCTAGTCCTATATGTTATAGAGAAGGCTCAAATCCTCCAGTGGGCAATAGCAATAACACCCAGGGGCCACAAATTCCAAAGGTCCATAATTACCAAGGCCACAAAAATGCCTTGTTCTGTCCTTGTTTACAATTGTGTTGATATACAACATAAGTCCTTCGAAAGTGGAATTTGATTTTCAGTACCAAGCCTGCAAAATATCCCTTTTACAATGGAAATATTTGAAGGCATTATCGTGTCTTTATTATTATATATTATGTCTTCATTATCTCCCTTTTCCCTCCTCTGCTTCAATGGTTTCATTTATAACAGGCCTCTCTAACCATTTTATCCCATTCCCCTATAAGTTCCATCTTCTCAATGACCTTTTGAAGACATAATACACAGAACTTAACACATTACTCCTGGTGTGGTCTAAACAGAGCAAAGTGCAACAGGAAAAGTACCACCCTAATTCTAGGCACTATATTTTCTGGCACCTAGGATGTCCTCTTTTTTGGGGGGTAGGGAGTGTTATATCACACTGCTGATGCAGGCTGAAGTTGTCTTTTCACAGGGATTATTTATTACCTAATCTCCCCTTTCTCATTCTGTATTAGTGACTTGAATTTTTTTACAAACCAAAATGCAGGGCCTTACATCTATCCCTATGAAATTCCTTCTGGTTTGTTTTAGCCTATCATTCCAGTGTCTCAGAATGGTTTTGTTGCTTATCTTTTCCAAGAATTTAGTTATCTCTCCCCGATTTATGTCCTAGGGGAATTTGATGGGCACGTCATATTGGCCTTCATCTTATATAAGTGTTAAATATAATGAACAGTACCCACCTTCCACCCTGGACCCAGCGGCGTCAGCACGAGAGGCAGAGAGGGAAGCGGGACGGAGGAAGAAGAAGGGGCCGGGGCTCCGAGGCCCAAGAAAATGTCTGGTAACAATGATTGGTTTCACAGTTCCCGGGTTTCCAGCTTTGCCCAGACTTGAAAAAACTTGCCAATTTAAACTTCTTCAACAACAGTGAATCCTCCTCCAGAATATTCATCATCAGAGAATTACAGCACGTCAAATTTAGCTTCTAAGGTTACACAAATCACAGGTGACTTTCCAGAAGTAGTCCTACCTAATTCAAATACTGTCCTTCCTCCAGATAAGATTCCCAAAGAATTCATCACGAAGTGCAAAGGTGGAGAGATCAATTCAGTGTCAGCCCTCCAACAGTTTGCACAAATGCAGAGCGTACAACTTGATTTTAAGGAAACTGTAACAACAGGTGATGTCATGGGTCCTTATGTTGTCTTTTGTGCGGTGGTAGATGGTATTCAATATAAAACCGGCCTGGGGACAAAATAAAAAAAGTCTCGATCCAATTCGGCCACGCTTGCCCTTGATGAGAGTCGGCAGGTGGAAGATCCTGAACCGAAGAAAGTAGAAACCTCAGGTGCTCCTCTCATCCCTGTAGACCCTATCATTTCAGCTGAATCGAATTATGCTTCCCAGGTTCATTACGAAGGGGGCATATCCAGCAAGCAAAGATCTCAGGGGCAGTTAAGGACACTTTTAATGGTCTAACTGCCAAGCATTTGGAATATTGCAATTGTAGCAGCTAATTGGCTGCTTTTGTGATTGAAAGAGTAGGACAGCCTGGGCACAGGTGGATACAATTACAGTGTGTCAACCCAGATGGGCGTGTGTTTCACGACATCCAAACTGTGGTAAGAGAGAAGCGCTCTCTGCTCAGGTAGCTCTATAGACAATTTCTGCTCTTCTATAGCAAAAACTTTGCTGTGTTGGAAAAGTCTGTATTTTGTACTAAACCAGTTTCTAATCTCCTCACTTGAAAGCAGAATATCAACATTATCTGTATTTAAACCAGTTGCCAAAAGGATCTGCTCATATTAAGTCACAACTATGTCTTAATCCTTGCTCCTTATCAGCATTGGAAGCTAAGGAGGAACTGTCTCCACGTGGTGCTGAAAGGCAACATTTACCTTACGGTTTACTGCCCCTCAGAAGTGGTCAATCGAGTGAACAGCCTGTCCTCCAGGGAGAAACTGACCAGATGGAGGGTGCTCAGGGTGCTGGGAGCGCTGCTCAGTCACTTCATCCCACCCATTTACATTAACAGTATACTTGTAGATGATGGAAGCTGCAGTAATACTAAAGAATTAGAAATAAGTATAAAGCAACGTGTTGATGATGCACTTCCAAGTTTCCCATGTCTATGCTTTATTTGATCAATAGACATAACATCAGCTTAGTACCATCTACTAAACTGCTTCTGACAGATTTGGAATATAAATCCGTAAGTCTGAATTGGGCACAAGGGAACGTTTCTTTGGACATTATAGATGGAATAAATGGAAAAAAATCACTGAAAGTTCTCCCTTCAAAAGTGGTATATCAATGGCAAGTAGTCTTTGCAATGTTAAGTCACTTTAATCTGCTCACCAAAGAATCAAAAAGAGAAGACTTGCTTGAAGCTAGTATTTATCATGCTGTCAAGTGCATGTCTTGATCCTACCAAGAAGCCAAAACGTTACTGAAGTCATAGTTGGCAGCAGCATGGCTATAGCGCTTGGATCGTGAAGTCTTCCTGCATTTAATAGTTCAGCATGAGACCATTTGTGTCATGAAAAAATGTTTTTATTTTTATTTTTTGGTGTGTTTTGATGAGTAAAAATGTTTTTCAAAAAAGAAAGCTAAGACAGTGTTTAGATTTTGAAATAGTGTATTACAATAGCAGTGTCCAGATAATGCTGAAAATTTGTAAAAATTTGTGTCAGTTTACATTGAACAATTAGTTGGGTTTTTTTGGTAACACAATAATTTTACTCAATATATAGACTTTCTGCTTTTATTTTTTGTGATCACTTTAAACGTATCACCCTCTTGCAGCCTAAAAGAGAATTCTTATCCTTGGCAACTTTTTAATTTCTAACCATTTACATTTTCTTTTGATGACCCATAGCTATCCATTACTGCAATATACCAGTTTTCCAATAAACTTTTATTTAAAGAAAAATATATAATGAACTGCATAGGACTTCCTTCTAAAGTTTAAAACATCCTGTTACCTCATCTTGAAATCAGGAAAGTAGCTTCAATTCATTCATGAGATAGGTAAAATTGATATGATTGATATATACAGATGAAGATATTAATAGAGATACAATAATGGTAGATGTTTAATTTTAGTGCTAATTTGTATTCTATGAATCATTCTCTAATGTATCATTTCTCTAACATGAGATAAACTAACATACAGGTTGGTAAATGTCATGAAGGTATGTTCAAACTTGAGAAAAAATTAGCAACCATCTAACAATTTATTATACAGTTATGAAAGTGACACAGTGACAAAATTTATTATGTATATTAGATTATTTAAGCTTTCTGGACACTGAGCACTGGGAAAAGCAAGTCAATGGATACTTTATTTCTGATCCACTTTAATGTATCTGCAACTTGATGGCATTCAAAAGTAATCATCAGAATTGCCTACCAAAGGAAGGGTTTTTAGTTATTTACAGGGATGGGGTGGGGAGGATAACCCAAGATGTCACCATTTTATGCAGGACTAAAGTGAGTCTGGCAGCATACATAATGAAAGAAGATTGTACTGATATTTGAAATCTGATAATGAGAATTTAGAAAACATTAGACTATTTCATAAAAACTCATTCTACCCACTTAAATAAAGGGGCCATGCCCTGGCTACTTCTTAAATAAACCTATTCAATGAATGGGTATAGCCTCACCCTAAGTGAGTGCCTGCAAAGACCTTGGCCTAAAGGGTCCAAGGTCTCCCAGTGCATCCTGGGTCATCTCCAGTCATCCTGAGGAATATCAGGTCTCTGGATTCAGATGGCTCTTGAGGAGAAGTGAGGCTGGTGACTTGCACAGCCCTTCCTCACTCAAAGTCAAGTGCAAATCATGTCATCATTTCTCTGATGGCATGGTCTTCATTGACAACAAAGGACAAACACACAAACCCACTTAAAAGTTAATCAAGACAAGGATTACAAGAACAAGGTTCGTATAATCTTTGAGGACTAGAAGAGTTTCCATTCAATCAAGGATAATGACATATGTTGCACAATTTTCAATATTTAATTTCCCAAACCTTTGTTAAGATGCTTAATGTGTGTGGCTTACTATTCTAGGCATTGGATCTGATCCAATGCCTAGAATAGTAAGCCACACCACATTGATCTTCACCACAATCCTTATATAGGCGTTACTATGAAGATGGTAGAATGGTGCTTTTCATCCTAAATGCCTAAACCCACAAATTTTAAAAGAAAAAAAAACAGATCTATAGTAATGGAAACTGTGTTCAATTGGACAAGAAGATAGAGCCACCACATGAGCTTTTTTAATATAACAATATTTATACTAAATAATAATTATGAAACAATACTGGAGAGATGAAATTTTTAAAGCTTCCATTTCCCTTGCTCAACTCTATCATACATTGTATATTGGATAGAATTAGTCCATGACAGTGAACAGTGTTTGCTTTCAGGGACCTGATTAACAAGAATATATCAGGTCCCTCAGTGGAAGTAAATTAGCTTTTCCCCTAGAAAAACAGAAAGCATTGATTCTTCTCAGCAATGTAAAGGAAACAATTGGCAACTGGGAGAGGGGTAATATGGAACAGAAGATTTGAATTACAATACTAGGCAGAGTGGAAGAGTTTTTTGCAGCCAAGGGAAAGGGAACTAGAATTTTAGGTGCAGTTAGTCTTCTTATTCATGGAGTTGACTCAGGACAGGGAACCAATCATATTCTAGTATGCCTCATCTAGAAGAAGTTGAGTCCATCCCACATCAGTAGTCTGTGCAATATGAAATATGATTACCATAGCACTGAAGGGATCAATGAGGAAACCAGATAGTGACAACAGAATTAAAAAGTTGAAAGAAAATAAAAATTAAGAGATAAATGTTTGACATGAGCTTAACTCAAAAATTGATACACAACCAATAAAACTGAAAAAAAAAAACTACTGATATTTTGAAAAGCCAAAGCACCTTGAATAAATTTGGTTTAAATGAAAGTGAACCAAAAACATTCAATGAAAAAGACAGCAACACAAATTTTGTATATTTCCCAGATACCATGGAACAACAAAACTCCATGATATTTCAAAAGAGACAAAACGTTAAAAAAAAAAGTGGGCTGATACATTGCTAATCAGATTTCTCATAGCAAAAATAAGAAAAGTAATTTAAGACATTTAATGGAGAATCCTTCCAAAGTACGTGAGGTTAGCTTGAAACCACAAATGCAACACCACCAGCAGCAGCAGCGCCATCCCCACTGTGCCACCACTACCACTGCTGCTGTCACTACCACTACTGCTACTACTACTATTTTTACTACTGCTTCTACTACTACTACTACTACTACTACTACTACTACTACCACTACTACTACTACTACTACTACTACTACTACTACTACTACTACTACTACTACTACTACCACCACTACTACTACTACTACTACTACTACTACTGTTATGGCAAGAAGTAAAATAAGGAAATTTCAGAAAGTTTCATCAAATACTGATTTCTAAATCCACAGAACACCACAGAAGAGAAGGATTATATTTGAAACTCCAGTGACAAACAACAAACTATGCATTCATCTAGGAGAAGAGCCTTTATTATCAAAAGTCATTTCAACTAGTCTAGGTTAATAGTATATCCATTAAAAAAAATCAGAGATTAAACTCCCAAAAGAACAAAAAGTTGCACCCCTTTAAAACATATCTTACAAAGATAAATTGTCATGAATGAAAAAAACACACTTTCAAATAATATGTATGTTTGTGTGTGTGTGTGTGTATACATATGTATGTATGTCATGGCTGCAGACGAAAGTCAGAGTGAGCAGAGCATTCAACTCACTAATACTGCAAACCAGAGAAATACAGGAAATATCCTTTATGTGTTCTGAAAAATCTGTTACCTTTGAGTATTTATCATTTGGGCAATAGATCTTATTTTTATAACTTTATTCAGTTCCCTATATATTTGAAAAATAGTGCCTTTATAAGAGAAATTTGCTGGAAAAATATTTGATATTGCATCATTATGTATGATACCTTTGAGCAAAATGTAATTTTCTTGCTTATTACTTTTAATTGGGTCTGTTTTTACTTTTGCTTTGCCTCGGGTCATGAGTGCTACCTGTTCCTTTTTCATATCACCTGGTCCAAAATTGGTTCTTTTCCAGTCCCTTATTTTAACTGTGTGTGTGTGTGTGTGTATTGTGTGTTCATGTATACATAGTATATTTATAAGTGTGTTTATTTCTTTTTGAAGTATCTCTTATAGTCATATTTTTGGATTGTGATTTCTAATCCATCCTATCTGCTTCTGTTTTATGGGTGAGTTCATCCCATTCACATTCACAGTTTTGATTATTGTGTATTTCCTTCCATTCTCTTGTGTCCATTTATCCTTCTCTCTCTCTTTTTTTTTACCCTGTCCCTCCTGAAAACTCTGTTTTGCTTCTGAACACTGCTCCCAATAATCTGCCCTCTTTTTTTACACCTTGACACACTTTTCTCTTACCCCTTTCCTCCCTAATTTCCCTGTTAGGTAAGTCAAATTTCTATACTAAACATTCTCTCTCTCTCTCTCTCTCTCTCTCTCTCTCTCTCTCTCTCTCTCTCTCTCTCTCTCTCTCTCTCTCTCTCTCTCTCTTTCTGTATTCTTCCCTCTTTGAGTAATTTCAATGAAAGTAAAGTTCCTTGCTTTCTACCACCCAAATCTTCCCATTCTTTATAAAAATTCATTATTTTATGTGAAATAATAATTTCCCTGGTTTTTCCTCTCTCTTTTCCCTTCTTCCAGTCCATATTTCTTTCTCACCCCTTATTTTTTGAGATCATCCCTACATAATTAACTCACACCCCATGCCCTCTGTCTAGATACATTTCTTTTTTAACTGCCCTACTAATAATAATAGAGTTCTCAGGAGTTATACATATATACATATAAGCAGTTTTATCCTATTGTGTCTCTTATGATTTCTCTTTTCTGTTTACCTTTTTGTGCTTTTCTTGAGTCTTATGTTTGAATATCAAATGTTCTATTCAACTCTGGCCTTTTCTTCAGGTATACTTAAAACTCCTCTATTTCATTAAATATCCACTTTCTTCCACGATAATTTTACTCAATTTTGTTTCGTGGTTTATTATTGGTTGTGATGCTAGCCCCTTTGCCTACCAGAATATCATACTCCAAGCCATCTGATTCTTTAATGTGAAAGCTACTAATCTTGTGTGACCTTGAATATGGCTCCATGATATTTGAATTGCTTCTTTTTCTTCTTTCTGGGTTTTTGCAATATTTTCTTCTTGATCTGGGAGTTTTGGAATTTGGCTATAGTATTCCTGGCAATTTTCATTTGGGGAATCTCAGTTGGTAGCTGATGGATTCTTTCAATTTACAGTTAACCCTCTGAATTTAAGACATCGAGGATGTCTTTTTCTGGATGATTTTTTGAAATATGATATGCAAAGATTTTTTCAGATAATGGCTTCCAAGTAGTCAAATAACTCTTAAATTTTCTCCCTTTGAGGATGTAGGAAAATTGGGACACTGATGCACTGTTGGAGTAGTTGCAAACTGATTGAATGATTCTGAAGAGCAATTTGGAACTATGACCAAAGGTACATACCCTTTGGTCCAGCAATACCACTTCTACGTCTGTATCCCAAAGAGATCATTAAAAAAGGAAAAAGGACCTACAGGTGGAAACATTTATATCAGCCCTTTTTGTGGTTGCAAAATATTGAAAATTAAGGGGATGTCAATCAATTGGGGAATGGCTGAATAAGCTGTAGTATATAAATGTAATGGAATACTGCTGTGCAATAAGAAATGAAGAAGACATAGATTTCAGAAAATCCTGGAAACACTTGTATAAACTGATGCAAGGTGAAATTAGAAGAAACAGGAAAAGATTATACACAGTATCAATGAGAGTTGATCATCATATGATGATCAACTACGAATGACTCAGCTCTTTTCAGCAATACCATGATCCAAGACAAGTGCCAAGGAGTCACAAAGGAAAATTCTATCCATATCCAGATGAAGAAATGATGGACTCTGCAGATCAAAGCATTTCCTTTCACTTACTTTATCCTTTCTCATTTTTTTCTTTTGATCTGTTTCTTCTATCACAACTGTGACTAAAATGGATATAATTTTACATATGGTAAATAGTCTCTCTTTTAACATTTGATCAATTCTGGTTTTAAAGGTATTATTTTCTTCAGGGTTTATTTTTTTGCATCTTTACCACGTTGTTAATTCTCTTTTCATAATTTTGCTTCATTCTCATTATATTTCCCAGTTTTTCATATGCTATTCTTATGTCTTTAAATCTTCTAGGAATTCTTGTTTGGCATGTATCCAACTTACTCTTTTTTTTTTTCCTTTGAGACCTTGCTTATAGCTGTTTTCATTGTTTCTATCTTCTTCTGAGTGTGTATCTTGGGTTTCACTGCCACCCATAGTAGCATTTTATGGTTAAGTTCTTTTTGTTGTTGTTTGTTCATTTTTCCAGCCTATTTTTCTTTTACTTTGAGTTCAAAGTTAATGTTTTATGCTAAAGTTGGACGCTGATCACCTGAAGGTGGGAGGCACTATTCAAGCATCCAGTTTTCTTTTATGTTGCTGTTTTCAGAGTTAGTTTTTGCAGGATCCAACTTTTAAGGGTTTTCAGGTTTCTGTGAACCAGGGAGAGGTGTAGTCACTCCTCTACTACTTTGTGTCCTATCTTTACTCAAGAAAGGCTTCTGCTCTTCTGCAGTCATAAGTGTTAGTGCTCCTCTCTGTCTCAGAACTATGACCAAGGACCCTGTTCTCTTCTGACGAACCACACGTGCTCTTTTCCACACTGCAGCTGCAATCAAGAACTGCATATGGACAAAAGAGTTTCAAATAGTCCCAGGATCTGAAGCCAGTATAAGCCAAGGGTCTCTGGTAATCTTTTTCTGACCAGGTATTCAACTCCCTTACCTTCTCAGGACTGAGAGCTCCTGAAGTTGTTGTTGCCTCTGTAGTAGCCTCCTATAATGTCCACTAATACCACCACATGTACTTCAGGCTGACCATCCCAATGTCAGAGACTTCCCCTGATGACCATCTAAGGTTGTTAAGCTGGAAAAATGTTTCACCTTGACCTTTCACTGAATTCTGCATCAGAATTCAACCTGAGATGTTATTTCAAAGTTATTTCAAAGGGAACATTGGAAAAGTACGACTCAGTGACAACCTCTACTCTGCCATTGTGTGTGTGTGTGTGTGTGTGTTTGTTGTGTTTATGTTCTCAATGATATTTTAATCTGATTGAGGTAAGTAGTGAGTTTGACATGTACGAATTAGATGCCTTCTAGTTTTAACCAACAACGAAATTAATCTGTGATAAACTCAAGTATGCAGGGAGTGTGAGAGTTCTTTACCAATATGCTCTATCAGGAATATTGCCATTGGTTCTTTCCCTTTCCCCTAGGGGCTCATGGCTTTCCCCTTCCATTAGAGAAAGGGACAATGGTCATGTTAATTCTAGGGTATACTTACTATCCAGACCTCTGATCTATGCAGGCTGATAGTTCTAATGTAACCACGGAGACAATAAGCATCTTTTAGGCATAGCAGTCTTGAAATAAAGTACTTTTTGCCAAGCCTTGCAGTTCCATTAATAATATTTTGTTCACGTTCTGAAATTCCTATAATTAACTTTTAAGATACCACCCCTTTTATATGTGGACATTTTATTTATTGAAAGGGGAAATATCATACCCTTTAATTGTGGGAATTTTAGGGCAGAAAAAATATTTTTAGGTAGCCATAGCTATTCATTAATATAGTTAACATCTTCCTATTCTCAGATGTTTGTTGAGGAACACAGATAAATATACTTTAAAAAACTCAATAAAAAAAATCTCTTTAAAGATTGATGTTTCTTTACAGTATGAAAATAATTGATTTGTTTTTGATTATCAATCTATATATATATATATATACATATAGAAAAAGATATGTAGTGACAGTCTACATGCAGAGCAAACAACTATTGAAAGACTCAGTCATTTACTAAAGAATTATTTTTACTCAAAGATAATATGTTGACTTAAGGGATAAAGCCCTCTGAACTGTCTTGAATTTTATAGTTTTATATATGGTTTAATAATAAAAAGGATAAGAGATTCCTCACTAGTTAAAATGCCTACAAATAGGAATGTCAAATGTGTTAAAGAAGAACAAATTACAGCTTCGTCTTTGCATCTGTGTTATGATTTGAATCATACTTAATTTGGACATTGTTCAAAGAAGGCATCAGATACCAAAGTTTTAAGTACTAAAATAACTTCATAAAGACTCTTGGTTTCCTTCTAGAATCAAAGAGTAGAATTTTCAAAAATGTAAACTTAGGTTTGCCCTCAGGAAAAACTTGCTACCATTTCTAACTGTCCAAAATAGGATAGACTGACTCAAAAGGTAGAAGATTTCCTCTCCTTGCATGTTTTCAAGTAGAAATTTCTCTTTTTCAATTTCAAATAGAAATTGTATGATATTTCATAAGGAATCTTGGAAAAGGGGGGGATTTCTTCATGTATGGGGTGAATTAGACTACTTAGGCCACTTCAAATTCATAAAATAGGAGACTAGAGAATTTTGAAAAGATGAAAGATTCTACTTTCCACAGGTAGGTTTCAGGGTGGTTAGAGCACCTAGATTCAGAAAAACCTAATTTCAAATTTGTGCTCAGATACTTTTAGCTTAGAGATCCTGAACAAGTCACATAACTTCTATCTGCTTCAATTTCCTCAACCATAAAGCAGGTATCAAAGCAGTATTCATCTCCCAGAGCTGTTGTGAGAATCAAATCACATAATATTTGTGAAGTATTTACCATGTTGCTTGGATCACAGTAGGTAGCTACATACTGCCTGTTGCCCTCTTTCTATTTGTTTTTGTTTTGTTTTGTTTAAAGAATTTAGTATTTTTTTTTATTTCCCCTCTGTTAAATTTGATTTATGCAATTCCTTCGGGAAGGTTTGGATAACTAAAGCTTGTTTCCTTTTAATATTAGCCTAACTTGTTAAAACCTGATTCCTAGGATGATAGTATTGTGGAAAGACTATTTCACATTTCTCATAAAAATGGTCAAAGAGGACTTTGAGCTTTCTAATTTGTAAATCTTCTCTCAGTCAAACCATTTTGAGACCTCTAAGTATAGTTTAATCTACAGCCTTAGTTTACCTGTATGGTCTGCTTGGTTAGTCTGTTTCCTTAGGGGATTGTGGAATAATGATTCTCCTTCACTAAGTTTGTTCCATTTTTATGACCATAGAGTATATACAAGATTGCTGTATATCAAGACTTATTTCATCTCTCTGACATTTACGTCTATAAAAACCCTAGTTAGAATACCAATCTTTGTTCAGTTATTTTTTTCTACCACCTGAAACTATCCTTAAGCATGGGTTTTTAACCTGTATAATGTGACTCAATGAAATCTTCTGGTCCTGTTCACTAACTGAGGGGGTCAATTGAGTAAAATAATACTAAAACCTCATCAAGAATAAATCCAGTAACATAAGTAAAATCTCATTATAGCATGTATCATTACAAAAAGGGGATCTGATAGTATTATCTTGTGGCCTGTGGTCTCAAGTAAAAAGATTTTGCTGACCCCATTGTCACAAATGCCTCTAACATAACAAAATCTTCCTTCTGTTCATAGGTCCTGTGCTAGTTGCAAAACAATTCTCACTTGCTAATTAATTTTTTTGTTCATGAAAACTGCCAAAAGCTCAGTTTCCAGACCTTTTCTACATATCCTTTATTAAGTGATTACCTTTAAAATATGCTCATACATTTTCTCTTCATCTTGATCAAATGACAAACAAGAAATAAGCCAAAGGACCTGCTTTAGGGGCCTGAAGGAACAAAAGGAAAAGAGCTAAAAGGAAATACTGTAGAAGTGAATTTTATTTTAAGGGAAAGAAAACTGAAATAAGAGCATCCAAGATGGCATGTCACCATTTTCTTTTATACTACTAGCTGTGGTGGCGGCTGCTGCTCACTACTACTACCAACAACAATAGTAAAAATAACTAATATTTATTTAGTGCTTTCTATATTCTAGTCATTTGCTACCATATTAACCTTTCCAAAAAAATTTTCCCTTTTTCTCAGAGGCAGAATTACTGTCAGTTACCCTTCTAATTTATTTCCAAATATTTTTTTTGTTTGAATATAAATTTATTTATTTAACTTTTTACATTCATTTTCACAAAATTTTGGGTTCCAAATTTTCTCACCATTTATCCCCTCCCCCCACCCCAATACACCAAGCATTCTAATTTTCCCTATCACCAATCTGCCCTCTCTTCTATCATCCCTCCCTTCTCTTGTCCCCATCTTCTCTTTTGTCCTGTAGGGCCAGATGACTTTCTATTCCCCATTAACTGTATTTCTTATTTCCTAGTAGCAACAACAATATTCAACATTTGTTCCTAAAACTTTGAGTTCCAAATTCTCCCCATCCCTCCCTCCCCACTCATTCCCTTTGGGAAGGCAGGCAATTCGATATAGGTCATATCTGTGTGGTTTTGCAAATGACTTCTATAACTGTCGTGTTGTGTAAGACTAACTGTATTTCCCTCCATCCTATCCTGCCCCCCATTGTTTCTATTCTGTCTTTTGATCCTGTCCCTCCTCAAGTGTTGATTTCAAATTGCTCCCTTCTCCCATTGCCCTCCCTTCCATCATTCCTCCCTCCCTGCTTATCTCCTTCTCCTCCACATCCCTGTACTGTAAGATAGGTTATCATACCAAAATGAGTGTGCATTTTATTCCTTCCTTTAGTCAAATGTGATGAGGGTAAACTTCATGTTTTTTTTTCTCAGTTCTCCTCTTTTTCCCTCCACTAAAAAGTCTCCTGCTTGCCTCTTGAATGAGAGATAATTTACCCCATTCCATTTCACCCTCTCTCCTCCCACTGCATTCTCTCACCATTTATCTTAATTTCTTTTAAGATATGGTCCCATCCTATTCAATTCACTCTGTGCTCTCTGTCTCTGTGTACACATGCATGTATGTATGTGTGCGTGCACACATGCGTGTGTGTGTGTACATCTGTGTGTGGTCCCACCAACTAGCCAGATACTGAAACTTTTTAAGAGTTACAAATATTGTCTTTCCATGTAGGAATGTAAACAGTTCATTTATGCTAAGTCCCTTATGACTTGTCTTTGCTGTTTACTTTTTCATGCTTCTTCTCATTCTTGTGTTTGAAAGTCACATTTTCTTTTCAGCTCTAGTCTTTTCATCAAGAATGGTTGAAAGTCCTCTGTTTCATTGAAAGACCATATTTTCCCCTGAAGTATTATACTCAGTTTTGCTGGGTAGGTGATTCTTGGTTTGAGTCCTAGTTTCTTTGACTTCTGGAATATCCTATTCCACGCCCTTCCATGCCTTAATGTAAAAGCTGCTAGATCTTCTGTTAATCCTGATTGTATTTCCACAGCACTGGAATTGTTTCTTTCTAGCTGCTTGCAATATTTTCTCCTTGACCTGGGAATTCTGGAATTTGGCCACAGTGTTCCTAGGAGTTTCTCTTTTTGGATCTCTTTCAGGCAGTGATCGATGGATTCCTTCAATACTTATTTTGCCCTCTGGTTCTAGAATCTCAGGGCAGTTTTCCTTGATAATTTCATGAAAGATGGTGTCTAGGCTCTTTTTTTGATCATGGCTTTCAGGTAGTCCCGTAATTTTTAAATTGTCTCTCCTGGATCTGTTTTCCAGGTCAGTTGTTTTTCCCATGAGATATTTCACAGTCCCTTCCACTTTTTCATTCTTTTGGTTTTGTTTTATGATTTCTTGGTTTCTCAGAAAGTCATTAGACTTCATCTGTTCCATTATAATCTTGAGAGAACTAATTTCTTCAGTGAGTTTTTGAACCTCCTTTTCCATTTGGCTAATTTTGCTTTTGAAAGCATTCTTCTCCTCATTGGCTTTTTGAACCTCTTTTGCCAATTGAGTGAGCCTATTTTTTCAGGTGTTATTTTCTTCATCATTTTTTTGGGTCTCCTTTACCCAGGTATTGACCTGTTTTTCATGCTTTTCTTGCATCTCTCTCATTTCTCTTCCCAGTTTTTCCTGCACTTGTCTAACTTGATTTTCAAAATCCTTTTTGAGCTCTTCCATGGCCTGAGTCCACCGGACATCCACCTTGGATGTCTGGGATAGAGAGGCCCTGACCTCCACGTCTTTCCCTGATGGCAAGCATTGTACTTCCTCATCAGAAATGAAAGAAAAGAAAGTAGCTCTCTATGGTCTTCTTTTGCTTCCTTTTTCTGGGCATTTTCCCAGCCAGTTACTTGACTTCTGAGATTCGTCTGCACCCCCGCCTAGATCTGCTCAGCTAGTGCTTGGGGTCTGAGATTCAAATGCTCCTTCCCAGCCTCAGGGCTTTCAGTGGTGGGACCAGCTACTATTCAATGTGAGCTTAAGTTCTGGTGCTCAGGTGGGGGCAGGGCTGCCTCCCAGGCTCAGTTCCCTCAGGGGGTTTATGGGGAGACCTTCGGTAATGGCCCTGAGCTCCTGCAGTTGCTCCGGGAGTCGCGGGCCACAGCTGCCTCTGCTGCTGCCTCTGCCTCTGCCTCCCGAGGGGGCCTGAGATATGGAGACACCCCGCTCTACTTTCGACCAGCTCAGTCGTCTCTCTCACTGACCTGGAGTGCCTGTGGGTGGAGGGACCCTCCCGGCACCGGAGATTCCGTCCCTGAAGCCTGCTCCGATCTGCTCCTCTCGGGGTCACACGGCCAGGGCAGCACAGGAGTGGTCTCCGTGTCCGGAGTGCAATGGACCCCTGGGTATGGCTTTCCAGGGCCCTCTGGAATGGAAATCTCTTCCACTGCATTGGTGTGCGGCTTGCAGTGCTCCAGAATTTGTGGGGAGTTCTTTTCACAGGAAATTTATGGGTTGTGGATTCAGAGCTAGCATACGTGCGTCTTTCTACTCCACCATCTTGGCTCCTACCCCCCAAATAAATTATTAAAAAACATTTAAGCACTGCATTAGGAATCAAAGATAAAAAGAAAAAAAAAAGTCCTGTCATTAAGTTCCAATATAAACATATAGAACTAAATATAAAATGCATTCAAAATTTGTTTTACAGTGCTTTTAAGTTGTTATATCTGGTTCATCCTTGTCTGGACTGTCCCACAAATGCACTTTTCTATATTTGGAGCTGCTAGGTGGTGCAGTGGATAGAGCACCAGTGCAGGAGTCAAGAGGACCTGAAGTGTCTCACCTCAGACACTTGACACTCTAGCTGTGTGACTTTGGGCAAGTCACTTAACCCCAATTGCCTCATCCTGGGTCATCTCCAGTCATCCTGATGAATATCTGGTCACTGGATTCAGATGGCTCTGGAGGAGAAGTGAAGCTGGTGAGCTACACAGCCCACCCTCACTCAAAACAAAGTCAAATGAAAGTCATGTAATTATTTCTCTGGTGGCATGGTCTTTGGCAGTGAAGGACGAACACACACACACTTTTGTAGTTATTTTGAATAGGAATTCTATTTCTATTGTTTGTTATTACTATACATAAATTCTATTGATATGGGGGGTCTTTCATCTCATAATTTTATTGAAATTATTATTTCAATTAGTTTCTTTGTAATTTTCTAGAATTTCATAGCTCTTTTAGAGGGAGGGAGAAGAAGATATTAGAAAACATGGGCAATGTCAAAGTATCAATAATCTTTAATATGCACCATATATACAAGAGTGAATGCATAAATGAGCTTCCAAGGTCTCATGTAGATCATACAGCAAAAGGTCTCATATAGGAGTTGGCACTTGATTCATAGGGATTCTTTTCTTTTTTACTGAACATAATAATAAATAAAATTAATAGTTCTATACACATGATAAAACAGAATAAAAGATTGTACATGAAACTGCACATAGTTTGCTTTTCTTTTATATATATGCTAAGTTAAAACTGTAGCATTTGAATCTTTCCTGTGTTTCTTTCTATCTTTCCTTATGTTCCCTTTTCTGTTAGAAAAAAAATAACTCAAAGGCTTTTTTCATTTTTTTCTTTTTTTATTATTCTTTTTTCTTTCTTATACTTTCTTTGCTTCTTCCTTCTTTCCTCCTATCCTTATTCCCCACTTCCCTTTCTTTCTTTGGTACTTTGTTTCTTTACCTATATGTATCCTTCCTTTCCCTTTTACCCACCCACACACTGGGAAACACATGTGCTCACATATACACACGCAAATAGAGCTCATGTAACAAATATGTATAGTCAAGCAAAACAAATTGCCATACTAGCCATGTCCAAAATTGGATGTGATATTTTACAATTTGTATCTATCAGCTCTCTGTCAAGGAGTGGATAGTATGCTTTATCTTCAGTCCTCTAGAATTATAGCTGGTCATTTCATTGATCTGAGTACACATCTTTCAAAGTTGTTTTTTATTACACTGTTACACAAAAAATTGTTCTGGTTCTTCTCACATCATTCTTCATAGTTTTATGATGTTTTCCCTAGATTTCTCAGAAATTGTTCAGTTCACTATTTCTTATTGAACAAAAATATTCCACTGTATTAAATACCATAATTTACTTAGTCATTACGCCATATATGAGCACTTAGTTTCCAGTTATTTGCTGTGACAAAAAAAAAATTAGTATAAATAATTTTGCATATATGGATCCTTTTCCTCCATCTTTTTTTCCTTGGGGTATAGGTCTTGTAGTTGTATTACTAGGTCAATGAGGATGCGTAGGGTTATAGTTCTTGGGGTTATAGTTCTAACTATGAGTTAGATTTACATAAAGAGGTAGATGGAAATACATTCCATTCATTGGAATAGAGGGAACAGTCATATCCCATATGTTTTCTGAGATAGGAGGTAGAATGATGTATAACAGGGAAAACTAGTTGGCCTAAAATTTAAAGTATTCTCATATTTCACCTGGTTCATCACTCACCTTGGGAAACTTCTTTAATTGACTTCTCTATCATGCCACAGGATGCTCATTATTAGGATATATACCGTAAAATATCATCATCCTTAGCATGACACCTGAGCCCTACCCAATGCCTCTCTGACTGGAGGGTGGAGCCATGAACTCTCAAACACCATTTAAGGAGTAAGCTCAGCTGAGATTTCTCACTTTTCACCTTGGTATATTACTTTGGGGTTTTTCAGACTAATTTCTTTACCATGACCTAAGTCAGATACTTCCTATCCTCAAAGCCCTTTCCAGTTTCCTTATGTGTTCTTCCTTCATGAAATTATAAATTCCTTGAGTACAGAAATGTCTTTTTCCCCCTTATGCATATCCTATGTATATCCTTATGTATATCCTCAGCCACATAGCACCTAGCAGGACTCAGCACACAGCAGGCAATTAATATTTTTTATAGATTATTGATTATTCCAGATCAAACAGACATTTCTTTCTTAATATCTAATTCTTATTTTATTTTTATCAATTATATGTAAACAAAAAATTTTAACATTCATTATTTTAAATTTTTGAATTCTAAATTCTCTCCCTCTCTTCTTTCTTTCCTCCATCCTTGAGAAGGCAAGCAATTTGATATAGATTATACAAGAGCAATCATGAAAAACGTTTCCATATTAGCCATATGCCAAAAGAAAATAAAAACCTCTCCCCCCAAAAAAAGAAAGAAGTTGGGTTTTTTTTCTAAGTATGCTCTAATCTGTATTTAAATTAAATAGTTTTTTTTCCCCCTCTGGAAGTAGATAACATCTTTCCTCATAGGTCTTTTAGAATAGTTTTGGATCATTGCATTGCTGAGAAAAGCTATGTCATTCACAGTTGATCATTGTACAATATGGCTGTTATTATATATGATATTCCCTTGGTTCTGCTCCCTTCACCTTGCATAATTTCATGTAAGTCTTCTCAGGTTTTTCTGAAAGCATTCTGCTCATCATTTCTTGTAGCACAACAGTCTTCCATCACAATCCACAACCTGGTCAGTCATTCCCCAGTTTTGGACATCTCCTATTTATATTTCCAATATAATTCCAAATCTTTGCCACCACAAAATGAACTGCTATAAATATTTTTGTACATATAGGTTCTTTTTCCTTTTCCTTTGATCTCTTTGGGGTACAGATTTAGTCTTGATATTGCTGGGTCAAAGAATACACAAGGTTTTATAGCCTTTTGGGCGAAGTTCCACATTACTCTTCAGAATGGTTGGAGTTGTTCATAACTCCATTAGCATTCCAATTTTTCCACATCCCCTCCAGCATTTGTCATTTGCCTCTTTTGTCATGTTAGCTAATATGATAGCTATTGGGTGGCACCTCAGTTGTTTTCATTTGTGTTTCTCTAATAGTCATTTAGAGTATTTTTATATGACTATATATCATTGATTTCTTATTCTGAAAACTGCCTATTCATATTCTTTGGTCATTTATCAATTGAGAAATGACTTGTATTCTTATAAATTTGACTAAGTTCTTTATATAGTTGATTAAGCCTTTACTGGAAAAATCCCCCTTTCCCCCCAGTTTTCTGCTTTACTTTTCCTCTTGGCCATATTGGTTTTACTTATACAAAAACATTTTTATTAGATGTAATCCAAATAATTCATTTTATATCCTGTATTCTCTATCTCTTCTTGGGTCATAAACTCTCCCTTTATCCATATATCTGAAAGGTAAAATCTTCCATACCCTTATATCACCATTTATGTTTAAACCATGTACCAATTTGACTTTATCTCAGTATACAGTGCGAGATATTAGTCTAAGCCTAGTATCTGCCAAACTGCTTTCCATTTTTTTCAGCAATTTTGGTTAAATAGTGATTTCTTGTTCCAAAATCTTGGACCTTTGGGTCTATCAAACACTAGATTACTAAGGTTGTTTACTACTGTGTGTTGGGTACCTAATCCATTACACTGATCTACCTCTCTATTTCTTAGCCAGTATTAAATTATTTTGATGATTGCTTTGTAGTACAGTTTGGTATCTGGTAACACTAAACCACCCTCTTTCACATTTCTTTTTATTGACTTACTTGATATTTTTCTCCATTTGTTCTTTCAGATTTATATTTTTCTTATTTTTCTACCCCTATAATTTTCTTGGTAACTTGACTGGAATGGCATTAAATAAATAAATTAATTAGGGTAGAACTGTCATTTTTATTATATTGACTTGGCCTATTCATGAAAAATTAATATGTCTTCAATTGTTTAGCTCCAACTTTGTGTGAATGGGGTTTTGTAATTGTATTCATATAGTTCCTCATTTTGTCTTGGCAGATAGATTCCCAAGTATTTTATGTTGTGTGCAGTTATTTTAAATGGAATATATCTTTCTACCTCTTCCTTTTTAACTTGGTTGGTAATATTGTAGCAGCAAGCACTCTGACACATCCAGGATGACCTGTTAGGATAGGTTCTTAGATCTGCTTTTCTAAAAGGAAAGCAACTTTTAAGGGGTTAACAATCTTCATTATTCACATATACCAAGAGAGAAAATACAAACAGAGAAATAAAGACCAATACACAGGGAAACCAACTGTCTGACCATTACATACATACGTAGTTAACAGAGAGAGAAACACCATCATCTCGGTTTTTAAAGTCAAGGGTGGGGGGAGGGGAGGAGCTCCTTAACAGCTACCCAGAGTCTTATCTGGGAAACGAACCTTCTTCCAAAGAGTAAGCCTCTAAAGAAAAACCTCATCTCAGAGTATATGTACACACTTTTCAGAACTAGAGGAAATCACAACTGTCATGACCCAATGCCTCATTAGAAATTAACAAATGGTGTGGGCCTTCCTACAAAACAAGCCTTCCCTAGTCAAGCTATACCTGAGGCCTACTAATGGGTGGGGAAGATCTTTAATTCCCATTAATATAAATCTCATTAACATTATAAATATAAGGACATGCTGATGATGAGGCATGTGGATTTTATAACCTGCAACTTTGCTAAAGTTATCAATTGTTTCAACCTTTTTAGTTGAATCACTAGCATTCCCAAAGTATACCATAATATCATCTGCAAAGAATGATAGTTTTGTGTCCTTATTGCCTATTTTAATTCCTTCCATTTCTTTTTCTTGTATTATTGCTATATCTAGCATTTCTAGAACAATATGGAAAAATTGTGATAATGGGCATCCTTGCCTCATTCCTGATCTTATTAGAAAAGTTTCCAACTGCCCTGATATTCTAGAATCAGAGGGCAAAATAAGTATTGAAGGAATCCATCGATCACCGCCTGAAAGAGATCCAAAAAAAGAAACTCCTATGAACATTGTGGCCAAATTCCAAGAATTCCCAGGTCAAGGAGAAAATATTGCAAGCAGCTAGAAAGAAACAATTCCAGTGCTGTGGAAATACAATCAGGATAACACAAGATCTAGCAGCTTCTACATTAAGGGATCGAAGGGCATGGAACAGGATATTCCAGAAGTCAAAGGAACTAGGACTCAAACCAAGAATCACCTACCCAGCAAAACTGAGTATAATACTTCAGGGGAAAATATGGTCTTTCAATGAAACAAAGGACTTTCAAACATTCTTGATGAAAAGACCAGAGCTGAAAAGAAAATTTGACTTTCAAACACAAGAATGAGAAGAAGCATGAAAAAATAAACAGCAAAGAGAAATCATAAGGGACTAACCAAAGGAGAACTGTTTACATTCCTACATGGAAAGACAATATTTGTAACTCTTGAAACTTTTCAGTATCTGGGTAGTTGGTGGGACCACACATACACACACACATATGTACACGTGTGTGCACACACACATACACACATGCACACATATACAGAGACAGAGAGCACAGAGGGAATTGAATAGGATGGGACCATATCTTAAAAGAAATTAAGGTAAATGGTGAGAGAGAAATGTAGTGGGAGGAGAGAGGGTTAATGGAATGGGGTAAATTATCTGTCATTCAAGAGACAAGCAGGAGACTTTTTAGTGGAGGGAAAAAGAGGAGAGCTGAGAAAAAAACATGAAGTTTACCCTCATCACATTCGACTAAAGGAAGGAATAAAATGCACACTCATTTTGGTATGAAAACCTATCTTATAATACAGGAAAGTGGGGGAGAAGGAGATAAACAGGGTGGGGGGGATGATAGAAGGGAGGACAATGGGAGGAGGGAGCAATTTGAAGTCAACACTCGGGGAGGGACAGGATCAAAAGACAGAATAGAAACAATGGGGAGCAGGATAGGATGGAGGGAAATACAGTTAGTCTTACACAACACGACAGTTATCGAAGTCATTTGCAAAACTACACAGATAGGGCCTATATTGAACTGCCTGCCTTCCCAAAGGGAATGGTTGGGGAGGGAGGGATGGGGAGAATTTGGAACTCAAAGTTTTAGGAGCAACTGTTTAGTATTGTTCTTGCTACTAGGAAACAAGAAATACAGTTAATGGGGAATAGAAAGTCATCTGGCTCTACAGGACAAAAGAGAAGATGGGGACAAGAGAAGGGAGGGATGATAGAAGAGAGGACAGATTGGTAATAGGGAAAATTAGAATGCTCGGTGTATTGGGGTGAGGGGAGGCGATAAAAGGGGAGAAAATTTGGAACCCAAAATTTTGTGAAAATGAATGTAAAAAGTTAAATAAATAAATTTATATTAAATGAATGGAAATTTCATAAAGGAATGCCCTCAGGGTAAGTCTTATCAATAATGGTTCCTAGCTGGAGTCATAGTCTTAGTCATAGATAATAGCAGTGGCTAACACTTACATGGTATATACCATGTACCAGGCACTCTGTTAGGCACTTCAATAAAAATAGTCTAATTTGGTCCTTACAACAATCCTATAAGGTAAGAACTATTAGTAACTCCACTATACAGATAAGGAAACTGAGGCAAACAACTATCAAGAAACTTGCCCAAGATCACATAGCTCATAAATATCCAATGCTAGATTTGAATTACATCTTCCTGACTCCAGATCTAGAGTTCTATCCACTCTAACAATTAGCTTGCCCAGAGGAAAGGAAGTAAAAGTTTGTCTCCTATGAGAATTAAATTTATCTTCTACAACAATCATAACCTGCTTAATAGCAGCAACACCTCCTATTCACATTATCTCAAATCCATCTGTTGGTATCACTCATCTGGCAATTAACTACATTTGCCTTGTATTGAAATTTTACTTTTGTTTTCATTTGTTTATATGGAGCAGAGACCCTGCTCTATTTTTTAATTTAAAAAAAACCTTCATATACAACATTTCCTACTGTATAATAGTACTCAATTACTTTTATAAACCAGTTTTTTCATCCACTCCATAACTGATGGGTATCTGCTTTGTTTCCACTTCCTTTCTATCACGAAGGACAAAACTATGGATATTTTCATAGCTGGCAGTCAAGCAGCATAAGGTGCTGGCCTTTGAGTCAAGAACAACTGAATTTAAATCAGACTTCAAGTATTTATCAGCCATGAAGTCCCAGCCAATCATGGAAACTCTCTTCAACTTAGCTTCCTCATCTATTAGATGGAAAAATAACAGCATCCTAATGCAAGCAGTTCTTGTGAAATTAAAATGAGAAAACATATGGGAAGCACTTGTAAACAATTGAAGGAACTGTAAAATGTGGCTTGTTTTTATTATAATTATATTTTTGCAAATAATTAAAAAAAAAGGTCAAACCATGTCATCCTCTTACCCAATAAATTCCAATATCTCCATATCTCCAGAATAAAAAATAAATCTTTAGCTTTTAAAGCCCTTTATAACCTGGCTCCCTTGTACTTTTGCAGTCTTCTCAACACTTTTTTTCCCTTCACATACTCTACAATCCAAGGACACTGACCTTTACTGTTCAAATGTGACATTTCACGTCTTCATATCATGCGTTTTCACTGGCTGTCAACCATGTCTAGAATGTTCTCCTCTATCACCTCTGCTCACCTCTGCCTCTAGGCTTCCCTGGCTTCCTTCAAGTGTGAGTTAAAATCTACTCTTTTTCAAAAAGCTGTCTCAGCCCC